>JTDE01000157.1:157222-180987 GCA_014338405.1 Paragonimus skrjabini miyazakii
AGTACAACCTTTTTTAGTAAATAAGTTATTGTAACAGTTTCATTTCGAAATGTGAGTTGAGGACGACATATGATGTTGTGCGTTGATAATACTCCTGGGATTGAACAAAGCCAAACCAAGAAGAAGATAGGATTTCGTCAGAACTACAGCATAGGCGAATTTGATTTATATTAAGCAACTCAAGGCAACAGAAACGGTCCATGTTGCATAGTATCGTATCGCAGTCCAACAAAAATTTCTCATAGGTCCACAGTACATAACACTGTCAATAGCCACCTACACTAGTGATCCAAGTTGGGCACTAGGCAATCTCTACATGCTGTGATCTAGATAGCAAAGGTGTTCACCAAGTCGCCAACTAAAAATCGTCATATTGGGGCAGACCTTCTTTCGATCATGTGTAATAATTTAGATTACTATCTTTGATGGTTCTACGGTTTAAAAGATCCGTGTTCGTTCCACTGCCACTTGAGGTCATTACGACCTACATTCGGTTTGTCTCGCCCTTCGAAATTGAAAGGCCTGAATAAACTGAAGCCTTCTTCTACCGAGCATAATGTTGAAACAATAATATAAGAAGGTTATCGACTTTATGTAACACTCCTAGAAAGTTTTTGCAGATTTGTTTTCATAACCACTGGATCAGCATGAGACTTTGCGGTCATTCTGTCTATTTCACCACTAAACACATGTTGAAGTAAATTTATCAATCAATATAGAATGTGAGTTGTAAGATAACCGAAATGAAAATGCAAGTTTCCAAGTAATTCATTCAGTTGAGCAAAGCCTGCTTCAAGATTATTAGGCAATTTTCTGCTTTTCTCATGATGATGAAGATAACGTAACCCACACTTGTAAGATCCACAGTATCTCCTTGTATCTGGAGAATTTAGTTCAAACTTTGCGAATAATTGCGAAAAATAAGTGACACAGTGTTTGACACGTATTATTTATTTATTGAACAAAATAATTAATGAATAGGCCAGTCGTTCCACAGCTTTAAAATTCACACAAAGACCTTTTAGGCAGTTTTCCACTAGCTTGCTTACCTCTGTATGAAGCAACAGGCATGAGATATCATCGGAATTCTTAATACAAACAGTCGAGATTTAGGTATCTGGGTAGCATGAATGAAACATTTAAAAGCGGATAAAGTATGTAAAGGTAGATTAAATCGCTGCCGACTATTTCGCTTTCTCCACTCAATAGCGCGTAATCGATCATTCCAATAACATCGATTCAGACAGTCAGATTAATAGAACTACCTATCAATTCCAAAAAGATGCCAGAAAAGGCTATCGAACTTACTGGAATTTATAAGGTACAAAATACAGTGAGAAATATTGTCTCATCTTGAATATGAATTCGCCGGATATTCAGATTATTTAGCAGAAAAGGCGTTCAAAATGGCTCGACAAAAAACGAACTCACCAAGTGGCTACCGGTCAACAGGAAGTGAGTTCAGTTAAACAATCAGGTGTAAATGAAGGCCAGAGTGTGTCAAGTAATACCAAGCAGGAACATTTTAGTCAGTTTGCAACATTAGTCATAAAAAATTTTAAAAATGATACATTCCAAACGAGCACTCATTATACAAAATTCATCTTAATTGTCTACTGTACATAGCAAAAGTCAAAATAAAAGCAGGTTTGGGGCGACATTTTACAAACAAACCAAACATACTACAATGAGTTCAACATATGACCTCACGCCAAATATAGAACGACAAACCTAGCAAACGAACTTCAACAAGTTCGATATGTGTGGTCGCGAATACCACATTTAGGTGAGCACGACCGTTTCGAATGTCCTTGCGGAATTGGTCAACTCATATTGGCTCTCAGCGAAGAAATATAGTGTCCTTGTTAATCACACTAAGCTTTTGACATCCTCATTGCAACGACGTTTAAATGTCATGAGAATTCGTTCCACACTTTCCATAGATCTGACGCAAAGGGACAGAAAAGCAAGAGTGCACTGAGCGACCAGGCTTTGTATCTGGTATGTTGTGATGTGGATTGGAATTGCCAGGATAGATGAGTTGATAGTAACCTTGAGCCAACATTATGGAAGATTTCGAGCGCCAACGTGAAAAGCTGACCCTACCAGTTTGATTATTTCAAGAATTCTCAGTTAATCATAGACAACAAGGTATAGCAAACATGTTCTTGATAAAATCTCATCAGACTGTTACGGTTATAAAACAAAATAAAAAAAGATCATCTTTGAGGCCTGGTATTGGTGAAAATTCACACTATCCCACTTTCATGTTTATAAATGCCAGTTGGATGTTAACTGCCTATGTATCGATCAGGTGAAGCAACTGATGGTCAAGGCAGTTGAAGCGAATAAACGAAGTTTTTCTGCCCACACAATGTTGGATTACGTAATCGAATGACAGTGGCCAACATTCGCTGACGAACGAGTTTTTACCGATTCGGTAGAACCCTGCCGTTAACGGTGAAGGATCGATTTTTGTTGACGTGCTGATCACTGTAGACCAGTTGACCTATAGGGACACTCGTGATTGATTTTCTTCCACCTTTCCCCATCCATGTTGTGTGGGGTTCTCGGATTCTTCTGGGTAAACGCCTGGGCGCACAACTCATGTGGTTTGCTGGACAATCGCAAACAAACGAGTAAATTACCACAGATGAGTTGTGAACCAACACTTTATTGCTCAGATCAGGAATAGTCAACGGGTTGTTGGTGAATGAAATAACTGGTCTGGCTGCATTGAATGTTCTCTTAAAGGACCTAGTAAGCCGACGTGTCAATGACTCCGCCAACGTGTTTCCTTCATTTGGCAATCACATGAAAATGCGCTTTCCATCAACCCCTTAAATTTTAAAGGATACTTGAACTGCTTTGTCACGATAGCCATTCTCTTGTAAAGTATGGATTACAGATAGCAGCTCATGTTCCAAAGCATCTGCTGATCAGACTTCCCCAGCTCTATTTGTCAAACATTGGACCAGGTTTCGTTTGTAGTCTGTTAGTGAATTCGTAAAAATTTATGTACTGTCCCAACCAAGTAGTCTTACGATAAACATACTGTCTGAAACTTCCACCAGGCCTTCTACTCTGACAGACGTCCTCAAAATGGAAAGACTCATCTGACTCCAGTTATGAGATAAAATTTACCAGCGAACAGGTGTAGTTAATGTCTTCTAAAATATCAGCTATACTGACAGATTGATCTGTGATAACAATTATATCATTAACACAGCATCGATAGAAAACCATTTGGACTATAGCAGTGCTGAGCATCGTTCTTTCCAACTTACCCATAAAAATATTTTCCAGCAGTGATCCTAATGTTGGTTCCATTGTCACTCAGTCAGTTTGTCTTTAGATGTCACCGTTGAAAGTAAACTATACGTTACTGATGCATTTTAGGACTAGTTCTTTAAAATACTATTTTGGCATTCTGATCGGAATGCTGCCGCTTTCAATAAAATCACATAAATAATCTACTGTTTCCAATAGTGACACATTAGTGAACAGGGGGGTCACGTCAACAAAACACATGATTTTATTGTCGACACGGATATCACGAACCGTATTCACGAATTTAAATGTATTCCGCAGAATGTGAACGCAAATTTTCCCCCAAACTGCCCCTGGAATCTCGACGAGCCATTGCGCCAATGGTACGGTTAATTCCTCATATCCAAAATAGGACTTAGACGGAAGTTAAGCTTATGAATCTCTGGTAGCATGCAGGCGAGTAATATTAACACCTATGGGTCTCATAAGTTGGCGTTCACAAACATGAAAGTGAGGTAGTTTGAATTTTGTTCAAAACCAAATTTCACGTTTGACAGTTTTTATTTTTAATTTGTTTTTTAACTGTAACAACTTGATGAAATTTTATTCAAACATATGTTTGCTACAATTCTTGTTGATTGCCAATCCGGTCATACTTTCTGGGCACTGCCGGTGATCAGTAATTGTGAAAGATGCTCATCTTTAGTGAACGAGATGGGCACAGTATTTTTGTCCGGCGTTCAGCCATGAACATTTAACCAACAGTTCCGCATATGAAAGTTAATTTAAGTGACTGAATATACGGTGCCATCAATACAAACAGTAGAATTCACTACAATAAACTAACTTCGGCTTGTTTACGTTTTGTGGGGTAATGTAAAACAACTAGCGCCAATAGATTGTCAGGGGCCCAAATATACAGTGATAAACGCAGGCACAGAACAAGACGGGCAGACAAAAACAAACAGCCCAGTCTGGTATTTATTTAAGTATCTGGTGTTCGAGCAGAGCGAGCAGCTGATGGTGCTGTCAGGGAGGCCAACAGGAATGGGAAAATGACAGATAACAACAGGCATGTGGATACTTGAGTGGTGATGAGTAACTAGGAGAGGTGAGCCGGGGAATTTGTACTTTGGATGTGAAACAGTTACGACGTCAAACAAACTGCGCTCCTAACAACTTGTGCTTTTCCCCACCCCCTTCCAGGTTTGGCGGCGGCCATGTACCTGGGCGTAGCAGAGAAAGCACCAACGGTAGGGAACAATAAATAATTGTAAGATGCTTGTTTTTGCTGACTTGTACACTACATTACATCACGTTGTCGTGCTCCTGCTTTTGCATATGTTGACGAATCACCCCCTCCTACGAATTTGTATGCTCAATTGGGTGGTTGTGAATATGGCTTTCAACTCACCAGTTCTGTGACTAGTTCCCGTCCTCTGATTACGGGATATTATAAATGCGGCCTGTGATACTGATAAGGGTAACTGATCATTCACGTGAGGTTACGAGCGAGACCCAGTCAAGATCAATCAAATGGGGTTTTGACATCCGTTAGTGTTCTACCAATAGGTTGATCGCAGGCGTATACATAGGTACACTAACTGTGAATTAAATTAGAGAGATACATTGTCTCCTGTGGACAAAATAACCTGTTTGCTCCCATACATTTCGTCTTCATTCAAGCTGAACTGTTCGTAATAGTTTGATGAGCCACTAGCGTATTTGAATCAGATCTCATTTGCTAGCCTGTCTTGTCAAATGAACATAGGGTACATGTGTTGAATTACGACGGATTGTCGATTCCCATAGATAACTAGTGAAGTCTCATCGATCGTTCACGATTCTGAATACTACAGCGGTGGTAAGTACCGAAATCCTTGGTTCTACTAATCATACGTACTGGTTAATGGTTGACTGACAGCGCAACAACCTGGCATTCGAATCATCGACGATTCCGTTTCTCATCGAAACACCGTAAACGAATTGAAACTAAAACAGAATCCAAGCGTCGTCGTCCATACACTAGTTATAGAACGTACAATCGATTTTGACTATGCTACTCCATTTATACAAGACCATTCTGAACTTATGACATTCAGCACACCATCAGCACAACGACCGCAACGATAAAATCCATCTGCCTCTAAAATAGACAAGACTAAACATTGCAATGTTCAGGTATCGAGTGGACTCTCTTCTTGGGTTACTAAAACACCAACACAGTTGTTTCAGTCTTAGTCGATACGACACTGGACCTGACCATATGACCTACGATCACTTACTAGCCAGCACGGCTGATCGATAAAACCAGTTATACTTGGTTCAGATTTGTCCTGTCAGCTGGACTATCATTGTCCATCATGACTCGAGTACAGTGGTGACAGATTTGTGTTGGAGTTTAGAAAGAAGTTTGTGCTTCCCGCTGTTCACTCTCTTGTTGGAAGGAATAACGGATACCAACTCTTACCTTTTGAATTACTGAAGTCTAATACTCCCCTCATAATTAAGCAAGCACCAAACTTTTGTATATCGCCGTCTTTACTCTGGTTGTCCGTTACGCCCGCGGACCAACTTTAGGGCCAAGTGGAGACATCAAAGGACAGCGTTCTTCCGAAGTAGGGGTTCAAATAACAGTCCTGTAAAAAGGAAGCAACACAAACAAGTACGAGTCAAAGGTCCAATAAGCCACGCACATGACTTACATAAACGTAAACTAAAACGTTACCGACAACACAACAGCACGTTCTGTTATACAATTCAAATTCAACCCGTGCGCGCTTGTTGGTTATGATCGCACATTATATTATTAATATTCATTTCAACCAGGTTATTTGTCAGCAAGTGAAATCAGCTTAATAAAACAAAACTGGTTGGTAGTAGGGAGTTTTGGTTTTAAATTGAATTTCGGGGATCTAGATTATTTCAAACTGAACGTCACTGAAGTTCGATCACAGTCTTCGCATTTAGACAAATCCTTCGGTTTTATATAAACTGGACATCACCCACAATTGATTGCAACTGTAACATTCCCATAGACTTTTCAGTCGGCCCCATTCAAAAATGAAGCATTTGACTCTAGTTTCGCTCATGTTTGAGCTGGTCGACAGCGCATATCCTTCCAAGGACCGGGACTAGAACTCCGGCCACATTTTCATCAGGCAACCGTGTTGACCACTGTACATTGTCCTCAAGTTAGGCACCATCGAATTATCATACGTGAACGCTGAACCACATTCGCTTGCCAGCAACGCTGAGGTCGTCCGATCGTCTCGAGAGAAGACACAGTAACTATTCTGTTAACTCCAATCATTTTTTCAAGGTATCTATAAGTCGATTGCTTATCTGTTTCATCAATTTTGAATTCCTAATTCTAGCTTCCTAAGTAGCTTCAGTTATGATAAATGGGTACGTCCGTTTCCGTTTGTTTAGCTAGCCCGCAAATTTCCCAGATTCCTAAATGAATTCCGATCCGGAAAGTTTGCAAGGCAAATCACTGGATCATTGCTGTGTGGCTCAAACATGCTGGTGGCTTGAGATCGACGTCAAAGTCGTAAACCTGACCAAGATATGTAATGACTGTTAGCCCAATGCCTAATACAGACCTTGGCCTCAGAACTACATGACGTGGTAGAAATTGCGCATGAGCTTTTGAGCACTTCAATACTGATTGGGGCCTAATCCAAACAGCCCGAAGTGTTCCTGGCCAACAATGTAACGACATCTTTTAACCATACGGAATTACTTCAGTTGCAAGACATACTTGGGTTTTATTCATTAAAAACGGATCACAGTTCTACGCTATTGGAAGGGAAAGCTGTTCCTACAACATTGGCCACAGACATCTTTGTTCCAGCGGAATGACAGAAAACTTGATTTGAAACCTGAAGATTGCCGACGGCACTGCCACTCTGAGGATGCTTCCAGCTCTCTGTACCTACATAGTCAACTCCTTTCTGTATTACCGAAATGTAGTACACTAGACAACCAAGGAGAGTTTAATTCGCCTTTACCTGTCTAAACCTCCTTGATCATGCCAGCGAGGTGACCTACTTCTTAGAAAATGTTCTGCGACTACTTTATGGAGTCAGCACACGTCAGCATAGCAGTTTGCAAGTGGACAGCGTTGACTCCTACGAAAGCAGGATTCATCGAAGACACAGAAACCACAGTCAACTCAGAAATTATGTAAGTTTTATGCTGAAAAATCCGACAACTTGAGAGTTGAACTTGGCACCTTAACTCCGTTTAACTGGCATCAGAGGGCCAGCTAGTCTAAACGAATACCAGCATGGTGAACTAGTGAGAGAGTATAGTTGTGGCATTTTGGTGATCGACATTTCCGTATAGCGTACAACAGGAGGATTCTGCATTGCCTAATTTATAGCACTAACACAGGGGACCAGCCGCGGTGACATGAGCTGTAACCGTACGATGATCTTCTATCGGACAGGGACGATGTTACACATATGACCAAATATGTGGTACTGTTGTATAACAGGCAGTCTCGCTGGTGAGTAGTATATTACTCACAAGCGACATTTAGGAACTAAAGGGCAAGCTTCAACGTCAGGAAGACGACGGATCAGAAGCGACTACCGTAATAGTGTGTACATACTATGGGGAAGTGCCGCCAGGGAGAATGACAACCTACCCCTGCAAAATGTATGTGAATGCACGTCAGCCGTGCAAATGAGCGTACGTGTTTATGGCCCTGTATTTTAACATAGCCAATACAGGAGTTCGTGTAATAGACAACTTTTCAGGCCAAGCGTCTTTTTCAGTCACACAGTACTACTCAAAGTAATGCATATATATATATATATATATATATATATTGCCTTGAGTTGTCCAATACTAACTACGTTCACCCAAGCTTTGTTTTGTCGTCGTTGTTATTCTGGTTGGCTCAAATCTGTCCAGTCGTAGGTACGCTATCTAAGCGAAAATCGATGGGTAGAATTACCATAATATTTTGAAGGGCAGTGTTGTATACCTATTAGGATACAATCCACATTAACAATGGTAGAGAAAACACGTGACCCAGGAAAAGTACAAACCATGTTCTGACATCTACAAGCGTCATGTTTAAGTGCGTGGATGATCTAGCCGGTGGTCAACGAAGACGCGACGAATCGAAACGCAGCCTGTCTTATCATGAGTGTGGTGCACACAAGCGGACATGATGCGTGTACAACAGGTGGGATATTAGAAGCTACATCTTTTCCATCCCAAGAAAGTGCACAGTAAGCAACAGGCACAAGGCTTGCTCATAAGTGAATGTGGTCAAGCCTTTGTATATAATAATAAGCTCTATCCTAATTCGGTGTCACTAGCACTGATTGCCTTATACAAACTTGATTAGAATTCAAATCCTGAATATGGCCAGAATATGCCTTACGGATTAGTTCTAGCAAGAGCAAAGACTGAGTACAGCATTTCTCTTCGGAAAGACTGACTGAAAATACTACATGAATAGGAAAGCCCTGATCACCTTTGCGTAATGTTCAGTTTATAAACACAAGCACGGCAACAATTGACTTGAAAGTGTCGATGCGTAAGATTTCGTGTATTGCTTCCTTCCCATAAAAGCCTATTCTCGCTTGCTGGTGACAATGGAGACACATTAATGAACCCGTTTCAAACTGACGCCGACTGCACAACACTAAGTCCTCTCTCACACTGTACCAACTGTGTATCCATCCATCCAGTCCATCACAGGTTTCCAATACTAAAATTTACCGTCTCACTCGTTTATCCAAGGAACATATGACGCTGTGCCTACAGTCACCGTTCGGTTTTGTAAAAACAGTCAACAACGGAACCGTCGTAACTGCCGTGTTTTTCAAGATTTCATAAACGGTTGTTTTTGAACGACTGACTAAACAACTAATGTAAGCTACTTAGCTCGAAAATACCCGGTTTGCTCGTGAAAACGTCAGCTAACAGGGGACCTGAGCTACATTCGGTATTTTACATGCGCCTCGCCTCCTCAGACGATGTACATCAGGAATTCAAAACCACTAAACGGGCAAGTACAATTAAAAATAGCCAACCTATATGAATAAAATACACAGAAACGTATTGGATATTTAGACTAAGTTAGCAGGACTAAATTGTCTAGCTCAGCTAACCACCCACCAACCACAGCAGCCTCAGAAATATGGGTACATGCGTCTACTTGGTAGCAAACAGCCTTTGACGAAAAATAAACAGCACTCAGCAGTGATGATTAGCACAAATGCTGAAAGTCAGCAGAGGAATGTCCCGTCTGCACTTGTTTCTCTGCAACGTTTTTGCCTAGACGATCTTGCAGAATATCATTCATCCTTCCAAAAGAACAGAAGGACGACAAACGCTGACACTTCAGTTACTCTTATCTATCACTAATGTCAGACTAATGTAACGCACGCAATCGCTGACCTAGAACCGAAAAAAAGAATAAGTGCGGCAACGGCGTTTATTGGAAAAGTGAGGCGGGTTCCATTAAGCCACAGAGGCTCTAAATTTATAGGTCCAACGGAGAACGAATCACTTTACAGAGGGGCACCAAAAGGTCCACTCGTGAAAGCAGTTCGCATAACGTACAGGCGTTCGATCGCGCAGCTGATCGAGTTGAGTGAGCTTGATTAACTAAGTGAATTCGAACATATCAATTAACTCAAAGCCAGATCGATCAATCGATATGACGTGATTTGCCTTTGCTGCTTCGTTAGGAGATGCGTCTCCCAACAAAAACTTACAGATTATATATATCATACAAACAGGGACAGACAGTGACCAGACTCATATATAAACGTTTCAAGTATTATATAACCAGTACCAGGGCAACCCGATGGGTTGTCTCAGCCACTTTTATGCACACGACATCAGCCGCTAAGTTCGGAGAGGCACAGCTTCCAAGAAGCCAACATCTTCGAATGAAGTATGAGACTTATTCAAGAGATGTCCAAGGATGCGTTACAAATGGCAGAGCTCTTCGTTCAGTTAGGTTATCATGATGGTGATGACATCTTACTTGGTGTGAATGTATTCATGTTTCTATCCTGTTTATCCCCAACTGACTGTCTTATGTAGCTTACATGTTTTACGTTTGCTGCTGAAGAGAGGGAAAAACATTTTTAACTTATCGCAACTTCTATCTCACCTCTGCTTTGACGAAGTGGTTATAAAGAACTCGACGTTCCAACCTACTTCGATGAAATGATCTTCTTAAAAGTCGGCAATTTTTATCACGGGTTTCTAATCAGTACCAATTCACCCTAAAAAAAAATCGGTGTTTTTTGTTTCAAGACAATTCAAACTGTTCTAAAGGGCTTTACACATCAGTCAGAATCTCGTCATCTTGAAATCTCTTGTGAACCCGAAAGAATGCTATTAGTAGTAAATATTCTTACAGCAAACCCTCATAGATTGAACAAGTCACAGTGTGATCCAAATAGACTTGGCGTCGATCTACGAAATGAATCACCAGCAACTTATATTATGAGATGTCCAGACAATTCCTGATCGCGAGTTCAAACGTACCAGAAAGAAAGTTGAAAAAATGTTGTTCCGGATAAATTTGAGGAACACAAAGACCGTTGCGTAGGATGTATGCTTAAGCATAGTTTCGTTCGCTATTTTCAATTAAATACGCGAAATGATATACGAACATTTGGATGTGTAGGAGCCTACGGATGAAATTCTCAAACTGATCGATCATCGTTTGGTCACATGATCAGGAACAATGGGAATATATATGAATGTAGATGGTGACGTAAGATAGAAACAGTGGATAAGATCAGAGAAATAAGAATGTCCAACCCACGTAACGTACTACCAGACTGGTACTGGACAGATATCAGCTGGTCGACATTTCTATGGCTGATTTTGAAAAAACGGAGGCAAAACATTAGCAGTTCGGTGCATTCTTACAAAGCTACATTGACGATATATCTCTATTGTATGAATCTTGTAATCAAATAATAACCATGTGCACACATCTTAACAGTCTGTAACTCTACATCAAATTTATCACTGTACTCGGGGGGGAAAGTATGTTATTGTTTCTAGAATAACGTGAAAATGAATCACTTTCTGGAAGCACTTCCTGAAAAAAGACTTGGACTGGTCAGGTAGTGTACTTTAGAAGATTTGCACCCGTCACATACAAACACGGTGTCGTGAAAACACAATATCATCGGATTCGTAAAATCTGCTCGGATGAACATATTTCTGAGTAGCCTGATTTTATTCAGCAAAATCTTATCCAAAATGATTATCAATTTTGTTTTATCTACAGACGTTCTATTCTAGTCGAATTCTGGCCAGTCTTCATAACAGTACTTCGGAGACCTGTATTTATATCTTTATCCGACAAAGTAGACGATGTAACACTCTTCATGGGACAAAGGATGATAGCGGCATTAAATCGCAATTATAAGTCAGTCAAGCTCATTACGCTGCGCCGAACAACTCGCATTCCATCAACCCCGAGAAGGGACCCAGTGTCCACACTGGCCAAATCGAACATTACTTGTGAATTTATTTATACCTACGGTCTGCAGTAAGCTGGCCGCACAGTGAGGGCACCGAACATCCGGATCTCGGAATATCTCAAATGGCTTCTGAGTGTCGAAAGTGGAGCAACCAAGAGTGCAATTACAAAACACTCACAAATATCTGGTCACTGAATAGACAACTGTAAAGTATTCCGCGTTATTGATAACACCGTGAATAAACACGCTTTAGCCTTTTCCGAAGCGTATGAAACTAATAGAATATGTTCAAAAACAGATGGTTGTGAATCTATCGTTACCTTGATAGCATGTTACTTAGACTGAACATTCTTATTTCTCTGATCGTATCCATTGTTTCTATCTTACATCCCCATCTACATTCATATCTATTCCCATTATCTCTGATCATATGACCGAACTATGGTTGATCATTTTGAGAATTTCACCCGTAGGCTCCTACACATCCAAATGTTTGTACGTCATTTCGCGTATTTATTTTAAAGTAGGGGACGAAATTATGTTTAAGCATACATCCTACATGAAGATGGTTGCGTTCTTTTAATCTAGAAAAGACTGAACGCAGTGAACCCCTTATCAAGAAAGGTGTTGTCAATATGCCTTCATCGGGTCAACAAGCATTCGTAGAGTTTTCTTCTCCTGCTTTTTCGTCTACATCAATTTAGGGTTCGGCTGTTTTAAAGCTACTTTTTTGGTTGAAGTCCTTCAAAGCAAACAGGTTGAGCGGTTCACCACCGGTTCTCCATAAGGGACAGGTAGGTAATTTTATGCCTATCTCTAGATGTGCGATTCTGACACAAAACGTCAAATTCCTTACCGTTGAAGAAAAGTCTAATTCACACCCGTCCCCAAAAATGGAGCGGTCAGATTTCGGCCGATTTCATGCACGTCTGCGACATTCAGTGTTTTTCATGAAATTCTCACTCACATGGAAACTTATATCAACCACAAAATCTTAGTCGGTTCGCCTATCTTCTCCTAATGCTCTCGTTTGTCTAGTTCATTCGATTCTATCAGAACTTGATGGGTAGGACAGGGTCGCCCGCAGATGTTTCTTAAACAACATCGTTGTGTTTGGAAGCGTTGGATGAGAGAAGTTGATAGAAATTCCCAAAGAATCCTGCAATAAACTTTCAGCTGTCTATAATTTATACGATTATTATATGAATCGACGTCAATCCATCTAGTCCAGTGGTCAAACCTAGCAGCTTTTCATCGTTAGTTCTGGTGTTCCACACAATACACTTGTCTTCCCACCCTTATTTTCACTTTGTATTGCATCTCAGCCAGGATACGTTCACAGTTTATTGGGCCTGAAACACTCTAGCCCATTTTCCTTTCCCCCTCTGCTTGACAGTTTGTCCGAATTAGCAGTTTGGTCAGAGTCCCGAACTTTGTCTGTGTACACACTAAAATGTGTTAACATTTTGTTTTGCTCATAGAAAAGCATAAATGTGAGGGGCCTTCCGTCACAGGTTGCCACTGAGTGCGCCAGTTATTCAAGCCGTGTTTAGAGTAAACAATGCTTATGATCGACTGACATGCATACACACATTTGAGCCATGTAGCGAGTTGCCCACGATCAAAGTACAAAAGTTAGAGAGTTCAGGCTTTGCTCTATGGTGAAATCACAGAAGTCATAGAAATCACACCGCAATTCGACTTGTCATCGAATAATTTACACATCAAATTCATCAATGACTTACCGAGATATCGTCAATATTGAACATACTGCGACTTTGTTCAATTTCTGACCTTTCTTCACTATCTGATGAAAACACTATTGGTTCATAACCCGTGATCTGTGTAATATCGATTAGTAGTTCTCACGCCCTTTGAAACCACTGTTGGCGTGCATTTGGAGGTTACGAGTAGTCTTTTTGTTCATCAAGTCTTGAGTGCATTGCAACGTTTTCTGTCATTTTCACAACTTTTTCGAAGTTTACCAACAAGCGCACACGTTTTTATAATTTGGACATAGTAAGAACATGTTACATATACAGTGTTGCACAGTTTGTCATGCCTTCTCATCTGACGTACAATAGGCCCATACATTTTTGTTACAGCCGGTTAAAATTCATTCACTATCGCGCATGGCTACACAGCTCCGAAACCCGATTCTGGCCATTTTTTTCTCATCACCTAGGTTATCACTGTCAGCTCATTGGTCAGTTTTTCAGCTCTTAATTCTCGTCCTGGTAGTATAATCCGTTTCACACTTAGCTGACTGGTTCTTGGGTTTTTACGCTTTAATCTCTCCGTGAATCTTGATGTATCTGGATGAGTTGTCACGGTCAATATGACCATGCAAGAGGTATTTCTCTTCCACTCTTCTATTTCCGTCACAGGAAAACCGATCGACCATCGAATTCTACTTGCATTTTACTAATAACGCACTGGTGAGTACATTAACTGCATACGTCCTTTTCGATGACTCTTGTTGGATAATATGGCTCTACTGTTTCCGTTAACCCCTTGAGGTGTCCACAGCTATCAATCGCCTAGATGATTCTGCACCAGTCCCACAATGTCCACCTCTAGTCGACCTTATAAACTATGAACCAACGTCCCTTTCTGTTCTCTTCAGCATATTTCTGGCTACAAAACACCCCCCAAAACTCAAGCACTTCTTTAGCAGCCTTCACCCTGAAACCAACATTCTCCTCATTACCTTCAAACTTTCCTCCAATTCTGAAGCCCCGGGGTTTAACAAAGGTTTTTCGACCGTTGGAGTAATCATTTTCCGAATGAAGCTAAACAAGATGATTTTCACCGCCGTGACGGTAGCTTAAAATCTATTTCGTTCTTCATGGCACAGTCTTCGTTAGAGTTGCTCTAGCACACTGCCATTCGCCGAAACTGACATTTACAAACATTTCTATCTTCTCTCTCATCAATCTTTTCTTGGGGTTGCTACTACCTACGGCCCCATATTCCCACCGTATAACCACCTACAGAATGTCTACTTTTTTGATGTTTCTTCTCTCACCTCGTCTAACGGTAACCGATGAATGCCCTTTCCATCTCCACTGTTCAACCCGCCTTTAGCTAAACCCCTGCCATTTTCTCGCGATGTCGTTGTTGCTTTCAAAATCTCCTAAGCTACCCTCGTCTATCCAACCTACGCAGATTACGTCATCTCGAACCTTTTTAAATCAATCAGTCACAACCGGGACTGTTTATCGAATTAAAAATCGTGGTGCATGTATACAGTGACTGACGGATGTCCAAAAACCACCATGCTAAGTATCCGCCTGCCCATCGTTGAAAGCAGACTTATTTCCCCCTGCAGTGTCAGCTTCACTACTCACGGCCTCATTCTAAACCAGAACGATAAACCTCCGAGGACAGCCGTCACGGACCTAAGATTGTTGATTGAATAGGTAATTCGAACACCCCAAAATCACAACAGCGGACATGTGTTATTTATCTGCACCTAATTCTCTTTCTCCTACATCAACTAAAACTAGGAGTAATGCATAAGAATGCATTAAGATCACTGGATACCGCAGTTAAAGAAACTATTCGCAGGTGGCTCCGGCTCGTTGAAGACAAGGCAAATGTATTTTTTCACTCTACTATAAACTGCAGTTGAACAGGAATTTCTCATCTTCCGCTCTGCATGTACCCACATGAGGGGATATGATTAGATCAGCACTCACTATCATCAAACGCCCTGCTCAAGTGGCTCCTAATGAGCATCCCCAAACATTCCTTCCACCATATAACCTTGAATCGTATACTTGTAAGTAGACATATTGTATCAGTTGAAGATATGGATACAGTTTGGGAGAAATCTCCACGAAACACACATGACGGTGCGGGCCTACTAGACTTCTCATCTAGGAAACTAGCTTACAAAAGGTCTCGAAATACGGACGGAATTCTTCGTATTCGTTATATTTTCACAATCCTCGTATGTTGATATGCCACATATTAAGTGCAATCACACCCTAAAGAGCCCATTAACCTTTGAAACTATCAAGTGTCACCCTTGGACAAGCCATGAAACCATCTCACGTCTACTGCAATCGCGTCCCATCACAAACGAAGCAAGGAACCGAAGACAACCACATCGTTCAACTGTTGCCAAGAAGCTGATATCAAATCATATCTTCTTCATGGCAAAGCCTTATGTTGCCCTCAGTCACCCATCCATTTTACCCGAATCAATGATCATCGATAGTGACTTTGTTTTCGTGATGGTTGAACCGTCTGGACCTCCACAGAGTGCAGTTGATGGTTTAGGCAAAAAGGGAAACTGTGGATCAGTAGAAATATTTTACTCTCTTTCTCCACAGTTGGGAATGAAAGCTTACAAAGATTATTCAAATCCCAAATTACCGTTAGCAACCGCAGATTTATCCATCCTACTTCCAACCACACCCAGTTATGCCTAGGACTTTTCAAGAAGAAACTTGACGGTCTGTGTTTCATTTTCACACTGGAATCCCTAAGTACTTAAGGCACATGCGGAGAAACAACACACATTCTTCCAACGACCATAAATACAGCAAATCTAACGACTTCAACCTCTACGTATAGCTACACTTCACTCAACATATTGGTTTTGTTAAACTTTCACAATTGGCGAGTTCATCTATCCCGGGAACACGAAAATCCTTTGGCAATATGTGTCATTTGTGATTGTCAGAAATATTATATTAACGTCTACGAAATGCGATATTGCTCGCAATTGTTTTTTTCCACGACTGGCGCCATGGGCCAGGTTAGGCATGCGCCTTCAACACATCGGCAACCGAGTTGTACTATTTGCTAAGACGCGCCCATCCTGCCATTTATATAATGTACCTCAAATTCTCCTTCCTTCCCGAAAGTATCTTATGATCACGCCATGTGCCAGGAGAAAATGACCACTTTATATTACCGATGCATTCAACATTGCCTAAATACTCTTATTGTGCGTCTGACATTTGAACTTTCTCTCCATTCCGCACCATTTCGACAATCGATTTGTCAAGTCCAGGATGCTTCTCCACTGGCTGTACTGTCCATGAGTTATTTTCTATGGTTTATTGTTGAAGGACTCCGTGTCTTTTGTTAGATCCCTAAACATCTATCTGGTTGCACTGGCATTCCCCTTACACAGATCAATGAGTTTACTGTTTCCTATTATTTCACAGCGCATGAATAGTTTGCAGTTAAAATCGTATCCGACGCAACCCGCCAGCTCTGTCGTGATCCGTAACCGTATTTATATACATTCCACTATTTGTCGGTATGAACATTTACGTTGTTACTACACTAATTTAAATCTTTTCAGCTTCTGAGAAGCAACATTTATTTTAAACTACATGTATTCTTCAACCACCCATAAACTCAAAGAAGAGTCTTCATTTAGGCGATATGGTGAGTTATTTGAAAAAGCTTATGTTGACATAGCAAGTATAGGGGCTACATTCCTCGCCACGGCTTACTGTTGATTGTTGAAAAGTCAAAATGTGATTTACACAAATAACTCGCACCGAAGTTCTGTGTATTAGTTCGGACCTCTTTTGTGATTTGGAATTGTTTCCTGTGTGGTCCTGTTTCATCTGATTGAGTTGATGGTCACACACTACATGGAAATAGTTAAGATTGTCAACTACGATTAATATTTAACCCGTTTAAACGTCTGCATGATAATGCACATTCTTTATTGAACATAAGCTGTAATCCGACCTTACCCGTGATGTAACTAGTGGTAACAAGGAGGCGTTATAGGCCAAATCGATTAAATCGATTTTTTGGCATCTTCGATTGGCGATAACAAGTGACCAATCAGCGACAAGGTGTAATTCCAAAAAACTAAACGGCGCCTTCGTCCACTGGTAAATGCTAATTAATCACAGGTGGCGTGCATGCAATCCACATGTGAAGGAGGACCATTCATCTGTCATCCGGATGTCGTAACCAATTGGTTAAACACAAAATTACTATTTGTTTATGATCTACTTGAAATTTTGTAGGTGGCTGGAAATTAACAGTTTCAGAACCCTAGCTTGTCCTGATTTATTGGACTTGTTCCAAGTACTGGAAATACTCTATGTTGAATGAAAAATTCTAGCGAGTGAGCCTCACCAATAAAGAAATAAGACGTACACTGAGATGCTGAGATTCCATCTATTCTGTTCAACCATGAACGTAAAATATTAAAATATATAGGAAATGAAGTTAATAACACCAACAGGGACGATGGGCGATTCAACTTTGTACTTTATATTATTAGCAATTCTAAGGTAAACTCCTGAGCCAACAGTTTATACACATAAGGCCAGACAACAAACATTGATTAGCGTTACTTCAAAGAGGGCAAATAAGTTGGGGTTCCGATTACACAGTAACACACCAGACGGCTTGTCTGGATGAACACCATCTCCTCTTTCCATGATGTGCCTTGAACTGGATAGGGCGGGATTTTGAATGGCTCGTACTTTTTCCAAATGCCTGTTGTGTTATCGAGTGTACTAACCTATTAAACAAAGATTCAGCAATTCCTTGCTGTAGGCATTGACCTTTTCTACCGACATAGACACCACCACAACTGCAAGTGAACCGATGAATTCCGCTATAGGTAGCATATTTCAGTGAATTACAATTGTGAACAAGTTGAGCATTACCCACAGCTGTAAATGACAGCAGCAATTCGGTCGCCGGAATTTAACAGTTGTCGCAAGGTGTGAATACTTTACAGAACCACTTGTTCCGTCCTAATGACTCCTAAGCACCTTGTTTTACTTAGGTGCTATTCATCACTAATCCGATACCGCACCTGGATATCATCCTGATTGGTCATTTTCCTGACGTAATAATTTGTTAAAGAGAGTGGCAGTTATTGACTGCTGCCTTCAATGAATCGTTGCATTGATGACTTCGTCTATTCCAATCCCTTGTCGAAACTAAATTTACCGTCTCCTTGGACGACTGTGGTGTACCTCAGTTAAACTACAATTTACGTTTGTGTAAGTAGCACACACCCATGATTTAAAAAGCATGCACGACAATGATGAATTTGTTTACCTGTACAGAACGATGATGAAGTTGTCTCGGTACTATCTTTGTCAAGGAATTTAACAAAGGATGTTAAAACTATACTCTCTTATGATTTCTATATGTTCACTATCAAAGGAAGCGACGTTCATATGCCCACCGCAAATGGTAAACTCTTCAGCTCTTTATCAACCTGAAGGTTTTCATGCTCAACATATTACGACGACTTTTCAGCTGACTATTTGACATGATAGCACTGACGGCCACCCGATGAGGCCGTGTTTTATTCGGCCCATTCCGTCGGTAGTTGCACGTAAGTGACACTAGAAGGTGGTATGTATACCACGTACTACAAATTAGCAGTGACATATCATGTTTAGGTTACAAGAAGCATGAACCAACATTAACGATATTTATGTATGGTAAAGTGTGGTATGTAATGTCAGCCAACAGGGTCGATGATTGAAGATCCCCGTGGAAATCACAGAATTCGTTTGTGTTTCCATGCGCAAAGAACTACTTTTCATTTAACGGGTGATTCTGTCCCTCTTATAAGCTTTTGGCAATAACCTTTCAACCATATTTAACTTCTACATACTCATGCTAGTCTAAGGTGTGAATTTAGCACGAACTGCTCTGTTCGCCGAATATTCGTCTCTCGTTTGGATCCAATTGTTTCTTAGAAATAAGACCAGTAGCAACGCCGGTCAAAGATGTAAACCTCATTCCTGTGGAAATGCATATGATCATTACTCACAAACGAAAGTAGTTAAGCGTCTACATGTGATGATTCAATCGTGCTCAATGTGAGGAGGATGACGCACTGGTCAACACGTTTGCCTCATGAAAACGTGGCCGGAGTTCTAGCTCCAGCCGTGGCAAGGTGATACACTAGCGACGAGTTCCAACAAGAGCGAAGCTCGAGTCCAGTGCTTCATTTTTGGAAGGGGCCCATTGAAAAGTCTATGGGAATGTGACAGCTGAGATCAATTGTGGGTGATGTTCATTCTGTATGAAATAGAACGCGCTTGTGCCTGTTTGAAACCAACCCTCCGAGGTTTAGAAAAAAGCCTTTTGGCGAGAGCTGTTGGTCATCAGTGTGATAATTCCAAAGTAAGAGACGTGTATTCATTTTCATGCTGCTGTTGTACTGTAGAATATGTTTGTCGTACGACTAGGCGCCTACCAAAAAGGATCAAGGAACATCATCCAGCTCGGATGTTGTCGTAAATCAATTACCAGCGCCATAGTTACACATCTAGCTGACACCAACCATCACATAGACATCAGCAAAGCATTCAAGTTGGTCTACAGTGTTGCGAACACTCAACCAAAAACAGTCCGTCAGCCCATTCTGGCGACCGCCGACTCGGTTGCTGTTAGATTACGCAATCCTAACCTGTGCTCTCCAAAAAAGTTTGTTCAGTCCTTGCAACTTCCTTGACCACAGGTCAATCACATCCAATCTAACCACACACAAACATTCGACCCTGACCGTGTGACGTAACATCCAGTTAACGTTTGGCCTGGGCCTAACCAAATAGTGTGTGCGTAGTCTAGCATTAGCCTTTATTGTCCCTCGTGAACAGTCACTTCTTGTTTTTTGCACCTTGTCTTATGACGTCTTGATGAAACCTATGTAATTGTATTGACCTGAGAAAGAATAATCGAAAACAATTGTTTGTCACATCGTTACTTAAGAGACGTTACTTTAGATAGTCGAAAATCCTCGTAGCATTCATGAAAAATAACTTTTCAGCTAACAGACTGGTTTCGCTAAATTCTCCCCTTTGACTGAGACAATTGTATAAGATTAAGTGACGAGTTAGACTATTATTTATTGAGGTTTAATAAGCGGTTGGATAAATGATTAACAATGCTCGGTTGTGATTAGCAACACAAACGAACTCGGTCCTAGGTAGTCAATTTTAATCTGGCTGGGATAGTGGGACAGGGACAAATTGTTTCACATGTTGGGCGACCGTGTTTGGCCAAAGAAGCCCCAGGGTTTGAACAAATTGTCTCTGCACACACAAATTTGGGTGACGTCGTCGGATTGCAACCAGCTCGACTATCGACAGGATGTGACATTTGACCTTTCGAAACAAGGTGGCTATGACCCGATAGACATTACAAAATGCTGTCTTCCTGCTTGTGTGCTGATTACAACCGACGGAAATTTTGTCGCTTGACCCGAAATTTTGCTACCCAGGTAGAAAAACTATGCAGTTAGATCTGGAAGTTCAGTCTGAAAACTTCAACGGCAAGTTACGAGATTTATATCCGTCTTCCGAAGTGAATTCTGAACACTATAAATCTACCCTTCTAAATGCTAGTTGCCAGTATTCAAGCTACAAGGCCTGGCCGTTTGGATCGCTTACAAAGTCCCACCTGGAGGCACTGAAGGTTTTAGAAAATGATCATTCTGTTATAATTTCACCGCTCGATGAAGGAATAGGAACAGTTCTGCGTTGAAAAGGCTGGTAAAGATAGGACCTTAGCAATCGAAAAGAGATCATCGAACGTGTTGCGCGGAATGAAACAAACTGATTCCATTAGTACCTATGTGTTTGGTCGCATACGTCCGAGAGGATCTTGTATTCCGCGGTTATATAGCCTGCCCAAAATACACAATGACGAAGTACCTCTATGACCGATTCTTAACATGTACCCCCTACCATAATGCTGCTGGCTGGTGAAAATTCTGGAGCCAGTGAAGAAAGAAACAATTAGATACAGTTTAAAAGATATTTTCCAATTCGTGGACACTTCTGTAAAGCTTATCGTAGCAGACAAGAAAATGTTGTCTATTGATGTATCGTGGTTATTTACTGACGTACTATTGACAGGAACCATTGATTGTGTGTGTGTCCATACCGAGAACCACCAAAATAACGTTGATCTGCCAGCAGAGGATGTTGCATAATTATTACTGTTCTGCACAAGCATTATTCAATTTTAGTTTAACAGAGAGTTATGTCGTCAGGTTGATATTGTTACCATGGCCTCTCCGCTAGGACTAATTCTTGCCGACATCTTCATAAGCATGCTTGAAAACAACATGCTATTACCGAAGATATGTAGACGATATTTGTTGCGTAGTAGACAGTTTAGAAGACCCGCACAGATTACCAGACATTTTTAACAAGGCTCATGCCAACATTAAATTCACTTTGGAGGAAGAAGTTAATGGACGATTGTCCTTTCTTGACATGGCACTGATACGCAGATCAGATGATTCACTAAAGAAAAGGGTGTTTAAGAAGAAAACACGGACGGATCAATACCTCCACTTCCATAGCTACGGACCGATCAGTTTCAAACGTGGTCTGATACGTTGTCTGACGAACAGAGCAAAGAGGTTATGTACAGACGACACGATAGAGGAGAAAGTAAAGAAATTACGGGGGATTTTTAACACTAACGCCTATTCAGACAAGTTCACCAACAACAACAACATGCAGGAGAGAAAACCGCGACCCTTAATGGACATTGTCAGTAAGAAGAACGTTTACTTATCGTTGCCATTCAAGGGTGACGCAGCGGCAGAGTTTATATCACATCAGATCAACAAGGTTATCAACACGATTTATTATACCATCATCTCAAACAAATTTGGAACAGTTTAAGACAACCTTGGTCAATGCATGCTATCAATACCTTAGCGCAAAACCCAATGTGCGTGGGATGTTGACAAGAGATCATATTAAGGCATTAAAGAACCTACAGAGAGACGATAAAATCTTGATTACTAGACCTGATAAAGGTGCGGGGATAGTGCTGTTAGATAAACAATCGCAACTAAACAAAATGAACGATATACTAAAGGATGATGCCATATTTTGAAGATTGGAGTCTGAAACGGACAAGACACTTGCAATTGGGAAGCATATATCTAAGCGCTTCAGTATTCGAGCGAGTGTGACCAACAAGCTCAGTTTTACCAAGACTCTGTGGTTCACCTAAAATACTTAAACATGGCGTACCCCTACGCCCAATTTTAGACATGATAAACTCACCATATCATGCACTGGTTCAATGATTAACCGAACTTTTGGAGCCACTCCGCAACAGACTACCTCCAAATAGCCACAAGGTTAAGTTCCAGTTCACTGAATGTATAGAAAACCTGACTATTAATAATAAGAGAATGTTATCGTTGGACGTGTGCTCGCTATTCACGAACGTGTCACTTAGAGAGATAATTGATTGTATGCTTGATTACATCCACTCGAATGATATGCAATTCGGAATGCCTGATGGGCAACTCAAAGACCTTTTGTTGGTTTGAACGCTGGACATCCAGTCTCAGTTTGATGAGAAAATCTGTCGTCAGAAGGACGGGGTTGCAATGGGCTTGCCGCTAGGCTTTTTGCTGGCTGACATTTTCATGGGCATGATAGAACAAACAAGGCTAACAGGATTGATAGATCAGAGCGCACTGTACAAATGTCATGTAGATGATATTTTCTGTATCGTTGATAGCAACAGTGATACTGACTGCTTGCTATCACCATCCAACTCAGCTCACAAGAAACTGAAGTTTACTATGGAAATAGGACAAGATGGAAAACTGGCTTTCCTCAATGTTGCATTATTGAAACGTCCAGATAGATCGATTCAACGAGGCATGCATAGGAATTAAACGTGGAATGGACAACATAACCATTTTCACAGCTTCACTCCGATGAAACAGAAAAGGGACTTGGTACGTTGTTCAACAAATCGAACTTATAAAATTTGTACTGAGGACATGCTATACAATGAGCTCAAGTTCTTATGTGAAACGTTTCGTGCCAATGGATATCCAGATATGGATATCCAAACATACAACGAAGGGAACTGCAGGACCGTGAGCTTTCTGTCGACCGGAAAGCCATCTATAAGAATTTGCCTTACAAGGGAGAATTATCAAGTGTATCGCTTGCCAGAAGGCTCGACCCAGCCCTAATGAGAACGTTCCATGCTACACAACTAAGACTAACG
>JTDE01000157.1:181087-259262 GCA_014338405.1 Paragonimus skrjabini miyazakii
AGAATTATCAAGTGTATCGCTTGCCAGAAGGCTCGACCCAGCCCTAATGAGAACGTTCCATGCTACACAACTAAGACTAACGCTCTCCTCTAAGCCAGCTGTACGCCTTCACCTCAAAGATGCAGTGCCCAGTGGTGCTACCCCGTTTTGCATCTACTCATTCGCTTGTTCCTGTGGAGCAGATCACATTGGTCGCACAACAATGCGCTTGTCGGAGATAATACGCGAACACCATCCAGATTGGCTGACTAGCGGCCAACAACGAAAAATTTCTAGCGCAATTTTGACCCACCTAGTTGATACGGGAAACAAGATCAATGTGGATGTCGCATCCGGACCGATCCAACATGTCACACATGTTCACACCAGAGATGTGAAATGTCGCATCTTGGCTGCTGCGGAGGCGATCGGAATCCGGCTGGAAACCTTAATCTGTATGCGCAGGTCTTTTGTTCAAGCGCTGAAGTTACCATGGCCTGCCGTCGTTGGAACACTTGACACAGCACCACAGTAACCATGTCCGTAATCCCAAAATGACATTAGATTCACACTGTATTAAATTCCACAAAATCCTGACATGACAACCAATTTCATATTTATTGTGTTGTATTTGGCCTGAAGATGACACACCGAAAACAAGCTTTTCGCCATGTTTTCACTTCATTTTTTACAGTTGTGCCAGTCAAAGTGGAGAATTTATCGAAATCAATCTGTTATCTGAAAAGTTGTTTTCTCTTTCAAGAGGTTAGCTTGGTTGCGGACTGTGAAACATGTAGCCATATGTCCGATATCACTGAAATATTAATGCCTAACGAACCGTTGTTACGCGGCCTTATTGGATATTTCCCAATTGTGTTTATTCACTCATTCATTTGTCTATTAACACGGCGCCCGTCGCTCAACTCAACAGTAACAATGAATATGTTAGAAACAGAGTCTTAGCAAAAGAAACGTAGAGATAGTGGACATACGAAGCAACAGAGAAAAAGTAACCGTGGTATGAATTTAGGTAAACAACTGACCACGACATGCTTCCACATCGATTAACGACTATAGCCAGTGATTTGGGCGAACACACAGTCCCCAAGCGGACAGGAGACACCCACTGATTTTACCCAATGGAACGGCCAAAATTCACATGTATGGTAACAGCGTCATTATCTGAACACTTGGTGATTTTATTCGACAATCGATAGTCTCAGTGAATAACGCACAGTGCGTTAAACGCCCAGCTAACATAGGAAGCTGGAGAACCGACCACCCCAGTCTGTAGTGGTTTTAATACATGACCAATTGCTTATGCATACAAATATTTAGAAAACACAAGTTGACAAGCGGTCGTGTTTCCCATGCTAGCATACAATTTGAAGGGAAGAACAATGACCAAACCCTGAGAGAGCATTACGTTTTTTGTGAGCACGGCCCAGTTGGCACCCCTTCTCCCACGTCGTTTTTGGTTATTTTTGTTTGACCAAAGTGAAGACTGAAAGAAGATATGATTGTCTACTCAACTGTCTGAAAACTGAAGCAGTTAGCCTACGGGCTGTACAGTCCATAAACACTACTGATTCGATTCATCGGAAGTAGGGGAACACCAACCGACATTTCTTCAGGCAACAACTCAAAATTTGTAGGTGCCACCAAAGAGCTTCAATATTAGACTGGGACGCCAAACCAGAATATTATAAATGATTGATCACTGTGAAGAAGTATAATGGGGTATTTCAATCCACCATGCCAGCCACAGGGACGGAGTCTGGAGGTTACATATACGGTTTGTTCGACAAACCTTGAACACAGTTTTCGTGCAGCAGAGGCCTGACGACGTGAACTCGTTGGTATTTTTTACTGAAATAGAAGGAATGCTGAATAATTGCCCAAATGTGCCGTTGATATCTAGTGACAATGACTCCGTCTCTTTGTAGCCCAATGACTTGTTACTTCTTAGAGGCAATGTAGGACCTGAAATGTAGAAAGATCTCACCGAAAAATATACTGTCCGATGGAGACAAACAAATTGCCTTACATCATTATTTTAGAAAAGCATCTGTCAATTCTAAATGTTCGAGAAAATGTGGCTGAACCAGGAACGCAACCTTTTTTGAACGATATCCTGCTAGCGGTAGCTGATGCCAACTCCATAGAAATACTGTTCTGTTGAATTGATAGTACAGTGTTTCCCTGATTCAGAGGAATGAATCCGCACCAATTGTGTGTAAACGAAGGTGGAGATTTTAAAGCATATGCTTTGTTTGTGTCTTCTGGAGACTACTCCGAATAAACAGCTCAGTAGAGAAAACGATATCAGTCGATATGTATCCCACATGATTTGTATATCGCTGCTGGAAGGCTGTCAATTGAACGTCGATGCTCGGAGAGGCTACTAGGCTTCCTTACCACGTCAGAAGTGCATCACAGAACGCATGAAGAACGGCTATCGTGCTGGACACACTTGCGGTCAGCAGTCCCAGAGAACGTAGAACGTCTTTCATCCTCATAAGGGTCACTGATGCATAACATTCATCTACGGTGAGTTCGAACAATTTACGATATATTGTAAGTATTTGTAAATAGCCTAATAGTATAGAAAGTAGATGGCTTCAGTACCATTTGAATGTCATGAAAACCCTGGGAAATTTTTGGCAGGTGTTGCATCGTGTGGTTGTTAAGACTGCTGGAAAATTCTCCTCGTATTTTTCTGATGTCGCAGTTCTTGTATTTAAATTCTTCGTTTATAAATTCCTCTTAATTTTCCAACTCACTTAAACATATTTACTTTCACGTATTGTTTTTCTGATCTTGAGGTTATCGTGTAATCTATTTGCTTTGTTGTTGCGTGGAGTGCCGGACTTACCCTTGCTTTTCTGCCTGATTTACCAAACAGACTTGTAAGCCATCTTTGCGCGTTCATTTTATAAACTTTTCAAATTCTAAACAGTCGATTTGTGTACCTACATTATATTTTTACTGCTAATGCCAACTATCACAGTTGAGGTGTGTAGTTTTTATTGATTATCCAATATTACAGTAGAGTTGTCCATCACACCTCGTTTTGAATTCGGTTGTTTTTATTTGTCTGCGCTTTGTTAAAAGACGGTTGGTCCATAACTGTGGGCATGTTAAGGGATAAACACGCGCAGGCGCAACAGGGGTAGTCCGACTTGGTACAAAACTGCTCTGCACAAAGCATAATAGAGGAAAAATGAGCTCATGGAGAGTAATTAAATCCACGGTTGGTTTCAGGAAAGAGTTATTTTCCAATTCAAAAGAAATCGGGCTATAAGGGTCCGAAAAACGTATATGAATGAGAAACGAAGACGTTTTGCTACCATTAACAGTTCAACTCTGCTTCATATGAGTAAGTTGGTGATCTCACTACGTCCGAAGGTGAAGTTATGCTTGACGACGAAAAAAGCAGATCGTCTTGAACAGTATGTTGCAAACGTACATCGGGAATATAATCCTAGGAGCTCGAAAGCAGTGAGATAGCAGTCATCACTTAGTCCTTCAAAACCAGCGGAACCAGATTGTATTCACGTTGCAGTTATTCATCATTTAGTCCAAATTCTGATGTTTTCAATGACCAAGCTAACCAACATGTCCGTTAACAAAGGAAAGATGGTTGAGGATTGAACAGCAGTTACTGTGGCGATCGTGTGCAATAGAGCAGAAAAGAAGGATACTACAAGCTACCCTGTATTAGCTTAACCTGCGTTCGACTGAAAGTACTTGAGCCGTTTACTAAAAATCGCTCAGCCAACTTTCTGTCTACTGACAGTTTCATAGACGCTAATCAGCCCGGTTTTGTGAAAATCGTTTGTGTCTGTCAAAAGTTATTTGCCTTTCAGATTCAATTACTAATGAGTTAAACAGAGAGGACCACATGAGAACTTGTTACCATGACGATTTTGACGCAGTTGCCTCAATCAACCACTTACCCTTTCCCCACTATCGCACAACGTTAGAAGTTCCCAAAAGGTTGACAGCCTCCTTAATAGACAGCATGTTCAAAGGGTCAGTTGAGGTGGGCTTATCAATCATCCGAAAGGGTACTAAGTGAGGTTTCACAGAGACTCTGTGCTTGAAACACTTCTGTTTTTAATATGCATCAAAGATTCGGCTGGCCATTTAAACGTGTCTTGCTACATTTTCACTGAAGGCATCAGGATTGTCCACAACCCGAAGTGATCAGACCCTCTAAGGAATTTGGCGGTTTTCACCTCATGACCAGAAAACCAGGACCTTCCAGTAAACTTTGAGGAGTGCAATTAGTTAGTCAAGTTCGAGAAGGCAGAAACCATTTGCTATTTTTCAGTAGAACATTTAACATTTCGGGTTACTGAGGTGGAGGAATTCACGGATCTTGAAATCCTTCTTTACAATGGGTTCAAATCTGCAGCTAAATGCGATTTTGCTGCAGGGTAAAAAGTTGTAGCAGCCTTATTTTGATTTTTTTTTTAAATCTTTCTCAAGAATCCTGACATACTTACACCACTGTGCAATGCGTTCATGAGACCGTATCTGGAATAAGCAGTCCATCTCAAAAAGCTTTGAACTGTCTAAAGATGGCTCGTAGTTTAGTCACTAAGATGGTTTATTGTATGAAATGTATTGACTATATGACCAGAGAGAAGGCCTTGGATCCTCTCTTCTCGGAACACAGATGGCTTCGTGATAACTCAAGCAACGCCAGCAAACTCCTCAATATTTTCACCAATTTTGTTCCTCACGCATGCACTAATGTCTTCCTACTTCTGCTTCCGTCAATGTGAGTGCGAATTCTCCTCTACATACCCACTTTGCTTTCTGAAACTATCATCTCTGAACCGATTCTGCACAAATGTACACAATATCTGCTTAGGTCTTTACTCCGATATTTTCAACTTCTGCCAGAGTTTAAAATATGCTGTCCCAAGAAAAATGATGTCCCTGTGGTTGGGGTGATTGCCATTGGTTTTCTGCAGAATAACCACGGTACTTCTGTTCTTTTGATTCGGGTTAGTCAGTTCAGTCAGGAATCACTCATACCCGACCCCTGCAGCCAAATATAGGTATGAGGCGTTAAGTGGGACGATGCCTGTATACACGGCCACACTTGTTGTATAAAGGCACAGCTTGTACAAAGCAGAATGTAAATACAGAGTGTATTTAGTTAGCTTTCATTCCTTTTCCCGAGACAGTATCGATCCTGCTTAGCATAAGAGCTCCTATATTTACACAGTGGGGTCTGTCTTTCTTTTCCTGTATGTTTACTGACATCCATAAATGTTAAAAATTTTCAAGTGAGTGTTAAGTTGCTATGGGTTATAAACATGGCAACAAAGAGATTAGATATTTTTCCTGGCGTGTAATGGCAGTAACTTACAGGTGTATGCTGTTTGCATTTGTGGTGGTCAAGTGAGGATACGCTTGACTTTCGTCCACTGACAAATTAGGACGCTTTTCCTTAATAGCAATCGAAAGGTGGTCCCAACGAGAAATGAATGAACTGTACATTTTCGTCATTGTTTGAAAGTATCACGAGTGATTAGCTGTACCCTAGTCCGGGACCAACGGCAGCAACCAAGAGGAGAAATAAAAAATGCGCGAGATGGGCCACAACTCACTCGGCGGCACTCAAAAGCGCGCCAGCCGAAGAATGCGTGGAACCTTCGAGTGCATTCAACAATGCTCGAAAAGGTTCGGTTAAACGACCTTGAAGAATGAAATAATAGATGAGTCGTTAGGTAAAGGACAGGTATTCGCTGTGTGCTTTTAGTTGCACGACTGAAGAAAGTTGCACTGAGTTCATATCTGGCCTCCTATAGCAGGCGCACATAGAATCATGCGTACAGAACAGACAAGCGGGAAAACACGGATGCAGCCGGGATCCTTAGAGAAGCCACACGATTGTTGGTCACTATAACCTAACAACCTCTGATGGAAAGTCATTCCAGTGGTTCATAACCCTGTATGAAATGAGTTCTGTTGCTTCAGGAGGGTCCTCGGTCGAAGTTTGTAGTGTTTCTTGTTGTGACCTCTTCAACTGCTATCAGCTAACGGGGTAAAGAATTGTTTCACAAGTCCTGCCTTGAGGAAGAAATGTGTAAGGATTAAGTGACCGCGGATTGTTTGAAATTCAAGTGGATGATGATCAAGAATTTCAAGACCAGACTCGTAGGTGTAATGTCGCAAGCCGGTGACCGTTTTGATGGTTGTTCGTTGAATACGTTTGACGGCGAACGCTTCTTTTTTCGAACCGGTGTGACATTGTAACTGGCATATATATATATATATGTCCTGCTTTGCGAGTTAAGGTGAACAGTGCCCTATGCTGAAACATATAGGTGGACACGTGAAGTCACTGAGAACGAACACGTGCAGATATTGTAGCGACCTGAAGATTTCACTTGCCTACCTGCGGTACGATATGTAAAATAGTACCAAAACTCATAGTTGCATGATGTACCTAGCCCAAGCAGCACACAGCCCTGTTAAAAATGGGGCAAAATGGAGCTTTGTATATAAGCGGGTTAGTCACAATGAATACATGACATTATCCGATGCTGTAAATTTCTTGCAATGTTTCTCCTTCTGTTGTTGATGTCAGTGCCTACATGTTAATATGTTTGACTTACTCGTTTTGTTTTAATGCATTAATTTCTCATGAATCCTTATGCTCAGCGTGGTTTGACTAACATTGCCGGTAGGTTGTTGTGATCTATTTTTCATTGTCGTCGTGCTATTGCTCATTATTGATTATGTTCAACAGAAAGTAAAAGATCGCCGTTCGATGTCAACTATCTACCGAAATTGTAGGAGGTTCACGCAACTGAATTGCGTTTTGTAGCGCTTCGTACAGTATTCTGTACTTCATCATTTTTATTGTCCTTCATACCTTTCACCTTCCCGAAATTCACACGTACACTTGATGTTTAAACCATGTGAGTTGAATGAATTAATAGTCAATAGTACACAATTTATTTCCAAGGTCGCGAACCCTGCGTCTTTTCTGCGTTTTGTGTCGCTTGTGTACTGATTTCTGGAGAGTTAAAAGTTAACGCAGTCAACCATTTATTTCAATGTATCTCCAAACTCATCTTTCGTCACGATTCTCTCCGCTGTGAACCCGAAATCTCTTTAGAGCAACAGGACAGATCGCATCCATTGGAAACCTTTATTCGGTGTAGTGGAACTCTCTAAACCAACGCACCTTTACGAACTCTTGTGAGTCGACTGCTTTTGTTTTCATCACATATTGAACTCGTGTTTAGATCCGCTATAGTTTTATATAAGCCATTTAATAGTGTCCCCATTATCAGATCATTACCTCAGTTCTAGTGATCTGCTTGATCATATGGTTACCGCCTCTTCTCCCATCACCTGTAGGAAACGGATTATTAGTAACATTGGTGAATGTTTCTGTATTCTTCATGGAGATTATAATGTTTTGGCACCCATTTTGCAGTTTCAATAAATACTAGAAGTTTATGTTATTCGTTACTGGTGTCTTTGCACGTATATATCGTCAAATGTGAAAGGGTGTTTTCAGATTTGTATGCTGCATACCCATTTCCATCTGAGAATTGGGATCTTAACAATACGCGGCAGAAATTACGAGTGATTGTCGCTCGTGACACAAAATACTGTGTTTCGTTATGTGTGGTGATTGTCACTGAACCTATTTCTCATTACTGTTGTTTTATTACATTGCTGACTATAAGTTGTACAATTGCGCTCGAGGGATAAATTGCGTGCTTTGCTTAGTTCGGTCGTTATTACTATTGCGTCGAAGCTAGCTCTGGGGTTGAGCTAATTTAACTACTTCATTCCAGTATTTCTGGAACCATCACATTATGTTAACTGTCATCACATTTCTTTTCATCTCACATTTCAGATCAGTGGAATTCGTGTCCAAGTTACAAGTCGGCAAATCGGGTTAGACGGATTATTATCTATAATTGTTTGATTCCATTTGTAAACTGTACTTCCACGTTAATTGTATTATGTCTAGTGTGGTACATCAACCATAAGTTACCTTCCAAACATTAGTAATCGCTTGTTGAGCAATAACTCCAACTGTTTGCTCACGCCTTTTTATCCACATAAGCAGCAACACTATGTTAATCTGCTTCACTGACGTCCTCACTTACAGCATCCTATCCGTTACCTTGCAGGTACTCTTCGAAGACGAGCCATCCATATGGACAATAAAGATCGGTGAGCGAAGGCCTGATTTGCAGTGTCAACCAAGTGTATGCGAAGAAACCAGTGTACTGATCCGAACAACCGTGTTGCACGATGAGGGACAATAAATGTGTATACACTTACAACGTTTCGCTCGTTGCCGCTTGTATTCTTGCACTGGCGGGTCGTCCGGTAGAATAGGGAGCAGTAAAGATGTGGTGAAGCAATAAATAGAGAACTGAATGAACAATGCGTAGTAATTGAGGGAAGAGCAAAATCGAGTGCATAGGTGAGCTTTTGCGCAGTAAAACGATTTTGGGGCCAGGTCCCATTCCCCCATGAGTCCCCTGGGGGCTAATAGGTCAAACCCCATTTTTACCCACCGCCAGCCCCCGAAGTACCCCCGGAGGTTCCCTAAGGGACCATATAGAGTGTTCTATTTGGGTGGGCGAATAAGAAAGCTCACACGATGTATGCTGTTCGACTGTTCATCTGCATGCCATGTGACGGTGGCGCGAACCCGAACGCACACGTTTGTCACACTTTTCCGGTTTACTTTAGCTAATTTAAGTGTCGGTGTTATTTCCAGCATCATAAGAGACCTGCATATTTCGTGTAATAAATATTCCGTCTCTCCCCCTCAGCAGCCATTTTGCGTCTGGTTAATTCGTACCTGGGAAAACGACTTGGTGCGCCGTGTACCAAACTATCGACGTGAATTATGTATTCGAAGTCTGTGGAAATTGGCACATGCTGACTCCGCCCTTCTTCAGCACTGAATGTAGCCGGTGGTTTTCGCGCGTGCTTGGTGTCCCATGGCTCGTCACACGAAAGGAAATAGCGCCCACCTCCTCATGTATCTCGGACGACACTCCTGGAAATGTGAAAAAGTGCTAAATTCACGATTCTCAAACATCGCCCTGAAAGTCGCAATATAATCAACTTCCTAAAAATGAAAAAATAAAAAATAAATAAAATAATAAAATGAGACAAAAAATATTTCAGCATCTCTGTAACAACATTGGCACAAGCAAGCGTAGGGTCTATTACCTTTTTATTCTCTTGTTACACACTATTCTTCTTACTTGTTCCGTTCATTGTACATATAAACTACGTGCCTATTGGTTGAATCAAAACAGTGATATTCTCGTTTCTCATGAAATACTATAGTGTGTTCTACATACTACCGAAGATTCCAAAACAGTGTTAGAGGGAAGTTTTTCTTCTCCATGTATCGTGGCACGGTGTGATCATCTGAGCTCACTTGTGCAAGTAAGCGGACGTCAACCGGCCACTAGCCTTAAGTCCTGTGATGTGAACTGAAGTGAACAATTTATCCTCGCGCGCCTTGGCTTCTGCTTGCACGTGGTCGTCTTTATCAGATGTTAACTGTGACAACGATCCATTTTATTATGCTGGAGAAACTGAACTCACCGAAATTTCTGTCATTCATGGGGAACGTTCTTCCTACATATAGCGGACTTAGTGTGGTGGAGTTTATCGTGAACATTTACTCTAGATTGTTTTGTAACGTTGTCGATTCATTTTTTTCCGTTCCAGTACACAGTGGATCACAACAACAGTAGACGTAACGTGCGATCGAAGCCGGCAAACGCACACGGGTTGAATTTGAATTTCTTAACAGAACGTGTTGTTGTGTTGACGCCGTTTCAGTTGTCCTTTGTGTAACTAGTGCGCATGGTTTACTGGGCCTATGGTTCAAGGTCGTGTGTCATGTGAGTCGACGGCACAAATTTCGGCGATTTCAATTTCTGAACCATGTACCAGGCCAATAAAAGGGATTGTGCTGTAAACCGATTTTTTCACCCACGATGACTGGAAAACTCACGGTCTACGACTAGCGTTCAAGAACTGTCTGAGTCTGTTCAGTAAACTACCAGAAATCAGAGTTCATGACACTCAACCTCATATGTTCCCTTTCACAGAGACCTGGCTCACAACTTGCATCACTAACGGAGAACTGAGTGTCCCCGGGTGTTTAGGTTACCGAAATGGCTACATCCGCAAGAGAATGGATGGCTCTGCAATCTTCCTTCAGAAATATCTCCCGACACCCACGGTTATCCGTGGATTTCAGTCCCTTGATAAATGTGATACTCTGTGGTTTCGACTAGCATCGTGTGGACGAGAATCACTCCCAGTGGGGGTTATTTAACGTTCTCCCGTTCCAACCTCTCCGACGACGACGGTCTTCTCGTAAACCTAGACAACTTCCCAGGACTACGAAGCTTCGCTCATCTACTTACTATGGGCGACTTTAATGCATTCACGATGAACTGGGTATCAGTTTCTCACCTGTACAGTGAAAGCATATTCTCGACTTCTTTCTCGATGCTGAAACAACGGACAGCGTGGACACGGCGTGTCAACGTCCGGACGTGGTATCGTCCTGATCAGTTTCTATCTCCGCTCGACCTGGTAGTCAGCAATGATAGCCACCTGGTAGACATCGTTCAGCAAGCCGCCACTTGGACACAGTGACCAGTCTCTGCTCACCTTCGATCGTATCTGCTGCTGGCCACAACAACCAGTAGAAAAGTACACAGTTCGAAATATCAATCAAGCTGATTGTAACGTACTAAGAGGTTACCTGGGTTCACTTCTTCTTAATTACAATCCAGTGGATTAGAACTGATATCCGTTTCAAAGCGCGGTTCAGAAAGCGGACGACTAATTCGTACCATACAAACTGTACACTTTCTCGTATCGGCCACCCATTTCGCGCAAAAAACGCCGTCTCTTTGATGACTATCACCATGTACTCGCAAAGCACAAGCCAACTGGAAACTCGGAGGACATAAATGTGTTCCACATTGTTTGAAGTGAGTGCAGGCGGGAAATCCGTGAACACACTGAACTCGTACGAGAAAAGATCTTCACTCGAGCCCGCAGGAACAAAACTTTTATTTAGGCATAAGCGATCACTGGCAGAAAACAAATCTTCGGCCCCGTCTTCGCGACTGCCCTATAGGGAGACTCTATCTGACTGTTTAATCGAAGCCGAGTTCTTCAAGTAGTACCACTAGGAAGTCTGCAACGTCCCGCCGCTGAACTGTCACCCTATGCTTCCGTCGCAGAACTTCCGGCAACCATTTGTTATCGCTGAGTTTTATGTGTTTGATGTTAAAGGCCTTTTATTTAAGGTTAATTCATATGGTGCAGTTGGCCCTGAAAAGATCTATCCCGGACTTCTCGAAGAAGCAGCTGCTAGTCTGACAGAACCCCATCATAGTCTGTTCAAATCAGAGATTCAGCGATTTGTTCACGGGATCAAGGTTGGGGGCCCAAGTCACCCGGATCCAGTCAGTTTGTCCGTTTCAATGTCAGCGGTTTTCTGTTGACCTAAAAGGTAGTCATTGGAAGCAGGGTGTAGCATCGCTCTTGGGACTTACAGGGAATACCGAGAACAGCGTAAAATACTAATTCAGCAACTTCCCAAGTAAGTGAGAGTCGAATAACACCTTGAAGCGGACCTTAGAAGAACAGCTAACAACCTCCAATGGGAGGTTGTTCCAGTGGTTAATAACCCTGCGAGAGAAGAACTGTTGCCTAAGGAAGGTCCGGGGTCGAAGCTTATAGAGCTTCTTGTCGTGACCTCTTCGACTGTTATCAACTGCTGTGGTAAAGAACTGGTGCACGAGTCCTATGCGGAAAGAAAGTATGTAAGGATTAAGTCGCCGCGGAATCTTCGAAATTCAAGTAAATAGAGATCAAGAATTTCAAGACGAGACCCATAAGAGAAATGCCGCAAGCCAATGACCATTTTGGTAGCTACTCGCTGGACACGCTCGATGGCGAGTATGTCCTTCTTCAAGCCGGTGTATACGACTTGATTTGCGTACTCAAGCAATGTTCCTATATAGACCCCGTTGAGCGAGTGAAAAACATGCCTGTCCATTCGAGGAAAGGCTCTTTTTATCATCTCAAGAGGCCCAAATCCCTTTTTGGCCGCCATCTGGTGGTGATAATTAAAGGATAAACTAGTCGACAGCCAAATCCCTAGATCTTTTGTAAGATCCACCTTCGTGATATCCGTTACAGTTTGTGCACCATGTATCACGAATAGGTTCCCCGAGTCTCCTCTAAGCGACGCATGTGCACGCTTACTGTCGTTTAGAGGGAGACTCCAGTCTTCTGACCAGCTCTTAATACAGTCGAGGTCAATCTGCAATGCACTGGGATTAAAAGCAATCCAGATTTTTAAATCGTCCGCATAAAGGAGGGTATTGCAAAAAGAAGGTCGGGAAGGTCATTAATGTATATTATAAACAACAGCGGACCGAGCACGGATCCTTGAGGAACTGCAGCGGAGATCGGGGAAGGAGAAGAAAGCTTCAATCCGGTTTTTACCCTAAAATTTCTGTTGTCAAGAAAGGATGCAATCCAGCAGAGAACCTCTCTTTGGACCCCATAGATTTCTAGCTTATGTACAAGTGGACTGTGTGGGACACAATCAAATGCCTTAGCAAAGTTGAAAAAAATAACATACCAAATATGGTCATTGTCTTTGGTGTCCGTCAGTCTATCCATGAAGATAAACATGTTGGTCATGCATGACCGCTCTGGAAGAAAGCCATGCTGGGTAGAAGAGAAAAAGTTATTCGAGAAGAAATGTTGGAGGATGGCGCGTTTTAACAGGCGCTCCATTACCTTGCATGGGATGCTGGTGAGGTTGGTCGACGGATAACTAGCACGGGAATTACGATCTCCAGCCTTAAATATAGGTGTGACAATGGCCTCTTTCCATGTCTCCGGAAGAGTGCTGGTCCGAAGTGTCTGTTTAAACAGACTACGGAGGGGCACCGCCAAACCAAGGGCCGCTTCTTTCAAGAGCCTGACTGGCATTCGCCCTAATGCATGGAAAGAGGCAATGGTCACACCCATATTTAAAGCGGGCGACCGACATTCTCCGGTTAGCTATCGGCCACTGAACCTTACTAGCATTCCGTGAAAGATAATAGTAAATAGAAAGATGATAGTAAAGCGCACCAACTTCAACCACTCCCTATCGAACCATCCTTTTCCTTCCATCCACCATGATTTCCTTCCTAACAGGCACGCATAGCAAATATGCTTATTTTCCAGCAAAGTCTGACGGATGCCAAAGATAGTTGCCTCATCTTCGGCAACTGTCTTCTTTGATCTTGCCAGCGTGTTTGATCGTGTCCCATATGGCCCCCCGAAACGCCAACTGGAAGCCTATGGTATTCAGAGAGAGTTTCTCCACTGGTTTGTCTCTTCTCGATAATAGAGCCCTAAAGTTAAAAGCAGATCGTCTTCTTCTTTCATTTCGGTGGGAGTTCCCAAGGGTCAGTGGCAGGTCCTCTGCTATTTCTTATTTATATCAATGACCTTTCGGACAGTATTTCTAGCAGCGTCCTTTCTATACGCCGATAAACTAAAAATCTGGCATGTCGCTGATCCTAATGCACTACAGGTGGATCTTGACGTGATGAAGCGCCGGTCGGACGATTTGAGTCTCCCACTAAATGACAGTAAGTGCGCGCACATGTCACTTGATGGGGATTCTGGCAACGCCTTTGCGATTCATAATGCCTCCAACCCAGTGGATATCATGAAGGTCGATCTGGGGAAAGATCTGGACATCTGGTTGTCGACTAACTTACCCTTTGCACATTCTCATAAGATGACAGCAAAAAAGGGATTTGTCGCTCTTAGGATGAGTAAGCGCACTTTCCCCCGCCTAGACGAAAAAGCGTTTTAAACACTTCACAGGATCTATATGAGACCGTTTCCTGATTATGCTAATCGGGTCGTGTACACCGGCCTTAAGTAAGACATAGTAGCTGATGGGCGTGTCCAACGTGTGATTACCGAACTAGTAACGGACCTAAGAACTATCGCCTACAAGTCTCTACTTGAAAGTTTTGATCTGTATCCACTTGAATTTCGACGACTCTGCAGTGATTTAATTTTCACACACTTCTTTAAGGCAGATATCGTTTACCGGTTCTTTATCACAAAGCAAGTGGCGAAGATCGGTGACAACATAGCATGTGAGCCTAATGAGCAAGCCGGAGGGTCTAGAAGCCTTTTGCCGTGTACTAAACAGATGCAAGCGGGAAATCCGTCAATACGCCAAAACTCCTACTGATAGTCAACCAGAAGAAGAAATTTGTTTTCAACTACATGCACAGTCAAGGGAAATCCAGGTCCTCTATGTTGCCTTTACGGTTTCCCGACGGGAAAATCTCTTCCAATCCCTAAGTGGTTGCAGGAGTGTTCGGAGAATATTACTCAGCAGACTACGCGTGGTTTCGCCAAACTGGCACCCGATTCTCCCGCGGAGAAATTTCCAATACCCACTCCTGACAGCTGACATCTATGTGCTCGACGTTCAAAACCACTCGTTTAAGATCGTTCCTTATAATGCAATCGGACCAGACGCGATCTGTCCCCGGATCCTCAAAGAATCGGCCCTTTGTTTCGCGGTGCCACGCCATGATCCGTTTGAACAGGCACTTCGGCCCGGTACGCTTCCGGACGTATGAAAAGGAGCCATTGTCACACCCACATTTAAAGTGGGCGGTCGAAACTCCCCTGTTAGTTATTGGTCGATCAACCTCACCAAGCTACCATGCAACACGATGGAGCGTCTGTTAAAACGCGCCATCCTTGAACATGTCTTTTGAAGTAACTTTTTCTGCTATACTCATCATGGCTGCCTTGTCGACCGATCATGCATAACCAATAAGTTAATCTTCATGGATAGCCTGATAGAGGTCAAAGACGATGACCACATCTCCAACCTTGGCTTCTTCGAGTTTGCCAAAGCCCTCGATCGTGTCCCACACGATCCTCTTGTACATAAACTAGAAGTTTCTGGTAGTCGAAGGGAGGCTGTCCGTCGAACTACATCCTTTCTTAATAACTGAACTTTCAGAGTAGAAACCGGGTCAGGCCTTCCTCCTTCCCCCACATTCAGCCGGAGTTCCTCGATGATCCGCACTTGGTAAGCTGTTGTTTTTGATATATGTCAATAATCTTCCCGACCCCATTTCTAGCAATGCTGTCCTTTACGCTAGTGAGTTAAAAATCTGGAACGCCTGTGGTCTAAGTGCATTGCAAGCTGATCTAGCCCGTATTATGCGCTGTTGAGATGACTGGAGTCTGCCTCTAAACAACAGCAAGTGTGCACATATGTCGCCCGGAGGTCTCGTGATGCACGGCGCACACAGCGTAATAGATATCGCGAAAGTTGACCTTTCAAAACCCAGGGATTTGGCTGTCACCTGGTTTATCTTACTTTTATCACCACCAGATGTCTGCCAAAAAGGGATCAGGGAATATGGGGATGATGAACAGGGCCCTTCCCTACATAGAAATGCATGCCCCTCAAACGTTTGAAGTGATCTATATATGACCATTGCTTAAGTACGCTAATCAAGTCGTATACACCGGTGTGAAAAAGGAAATGCTCGCCGTCCAACGTGGTCAGCAAACAACCATCAAAACGGTCACCGGCTTGCGACATTACACCTACGAGTCTCGTCTTGAAATTCTTGATCATCATCCACTTGAATTTCAAACAATCCGCGGTCACTTAATCCTTACACACTTCTTCTTCAAGGCAGGACTTGTGAAACAATTCTTTACCCCATTAGCTGATAGCAGTTGAAACACTACAAACTTCGACCTGAAGTAACAGAACTCTTTTCATACAGGGTTATGAACCACTGGGATGACTTTCCATTAGAGGTTGTTAGCTGCTTTTCTAAGGACCGTTCCGAAGTGTTGACAGTTTCTCACCTACTAAAGAAATTGTTAGACCGGTACTTCACTCTGTTCTGTTAGATTAGTATTTCACCCCGTTCTTGTTACTCTCCCTAACTTCCAAGACCGGTGCTGCATCCTATTATAAACGAGTGCTTTTCAGGTCACCAGACAACTAGTGATATCGAAACGGGCATATTAATCGGATCCAGGTGACTCGGGCCTCCCACCGCGAACTTGCGAACAAATCATCGAAGAAATCGCTGAAAAACAGGAAGCTTTTCAAGTTACGTTCTCGAATTTCCTTTAGGCAATAGATCATTTGCTAAAGTATTGTTGGCCATTGGAACAGCGTTTCTTCCGCAGTCGCTGACAGCGCGCCTTAGGACCGCTTCGAAGCATGATTTGACTCTCACTTACCTAAAACTTCTTTATGCGTGTAATCTTACTCACTTCTTAGTGTTTACCGTGTAATCTCCACAGTTCATAGTTATATTTTTCAATTCATTTTCGTACGTTTTTTGTATGTATCGTTTTGTTAACTTCATCTGTACACTTGTTTCAAACCACCATCGTCACTTTTTGAGTTTCATCGGTAACGAGAATAAACGGGAGTTACAAGGCACTGTTTCTGCCCTCTTCATTTGTGCAGAATTTTTGGACTGGTGAGGTAATTGCATAATGAAATATTTCAGTTCCGCATATAGGTTGATTTGTCAATGCTCAACACTCATCTCACACTGTGTATGGAATTATCTATAGGTCGTCTACCGAACCTGCTCTCTGGCGCTGTCTTTCTCTCTTGTAGTGGTCTACTCAATATCAGTGAGTCGCTCCTGATTTGCTGATAAGTCTACCATTTTATCCGTACGAGTAACTTTTGCGCCCATCCGTTACCGCTACAACTTTTCTTTAGTCTTACTCCATTTTGACCATTTTTATCACTTGATTGATTAGACCACTGTGACTGTAGTCCCGAAGAACGGTGCTACATCCTTTCTTTAGTGAGTGCCCTCCAGGTTGACAAACGCCCGTTTGCCACTGATTAAATACCACCGACTAGGTGCGAGTACTCTGGACTATTACCTCAAATTCGTGTATTAATTTTCCGAATCGTTGTTTTAGTCACCAAATTAATGTGACCTTGAAAAAATAAACAACAGCGCTATTACAAACATTTGTAAACAGTGTTGTGTAGGATAAATCAGCTTTTGTTACGACGTATATGGCATTCTCACGTTTAACTATAAACTTTTAACTCTGGAATAATTTTAACTGGTATCACTAGCTATGATAATCTTCCTTTCTTTTCTTTTTAGTGCACTTCCGGATGTTCGTTCACAAATTATTGTTACTTTTGAAAGTGCTCTGTTTTATACTTACCTTTGAAGGTCTTAGTTTGTATATATATATAATATCGCTTTTATAGAACTCAACTGCAATGAACCCGTTGTAACGCCTGAAGTTTCCATACTGAACGAAACGCCCTCTGAGTACACTGGACGGATTATACATTATCCGAACAAAACAGTTGAAATAAAAGGACTTGTTGGAGAGGCGGTTGTAATGCAGTGTAACGTTTTCAACATGCCTCGAGATGCTAGGGTATCTATATAGTATGTGGTAGTTTTGAATATCCTGTTTCAGATTTTATGGCGGCGAGATAATTTACTGGGTGAACAAACTCCGGAGGTTATCAATGATGGACTGATGTCACGCGATATGTCCCGGTGGAAGGTTGGGCAGGGAAAACAGCAGGACTCAGTCAGGTACTCTGAAGGTTTCATGCTTTATCATAAAACATTTTCATACAAATTAACCAGTATTCATGTTATATTTGTGTAGTTGTCCCACACTGAAGGTGTAGTGGAAACCAAGAAAACAACCGACATGTCGATTGTTTTCTTGCAATTTTACAAAATAATCTACAATAACTGTCTACGATAAATTCCACCACACTAAGTTCGCTATATACTTGAAGAAAGTTCCTGCTAGATAGTAAACAAATTTCAACGAATTTAGTTCCTCCAGTGTACTGAAATCCTCTGTTGCCACAGTCAACTCCCGGTAAAAACGACCACGTGCAGGCAGAAGCTGAGGCGCGCGAAGACGAAGTGTGTATTCATTCAAACAATAGACAAGTGGTTTACATGTACAATGAACACGACAGGTATGAAGAACAGTATATAACAAGAGAACAAAAGGGTAACAGACTCTACAAAAGAATTCCTTTTTCTTTTTAGTTGTGTGTGGTCTGGCTCTCTAGCAGTGTTTATTTTAACGGAATTCTGAAGTCCTGCTCTTATCCCATTTCGGGAACTGCGGAAGTGACGACTGTGTGTGTAAAATGATTGTTGATGGCGAAGACCAGCCACCGAGAGCCATAAAAATGAACACCGGTTTAATGCGGAAGATAGTAGTATTACAACGATTATTAATAATGAAGGTGGTGGATACTACTAAGAGTGAGACCCATGAAAATGGGGATGCTATAAGGCGAATCTAAATTCTCTGAGATTAGAAGAAAAAATAATGATAATGATAATGTTCATTAGGACAGTACTTGAGAGTTTGGGACAGCATTGGTTCTTTGGTCCCATTCTAGGGACAACCGATGGAAGGGGGTTAACGCTGTTGCAATTTATTTTCTCAAGAATTTCTAATACGTACCTAGTTGCCGTTCATGCACTAACTTTTCCGCCAGCAGATTCGTAAAAACGTAGACAATAATGCCAAAACCTTTTCCTGCATCGTTGACGACACCGTAGCATGACTAGTTTGAAATGCTGGTCACCAAAGCTACAACGTCAACACGTTGAACGAGAGATCTATTCATGTGATCTGACATCCTTGATATTTTGGAAGCCATTAACATGTCTCTTCCAACTGGTCTTTATTCCAACGAAAAGGACTAAGTACTAAAGTTTGCTCTTCGTACGAGAAGATGGTTAAACTTTCCACTCGCTTAGTCCTCTGTCGCTGGGCGGTCTCGGGGAGGGATGTCATTTTTAAGTATGGAGTGCATGCCTGGATATTCAATTCTGACAATCCTCCTACTATTGCTATGAAGTGATGAGCAAAACCCGTTGCTTCAGATTCTTCAGTGTTGTGCTTTGCACTGATAACCTAATGTTGACCCGCTTTGTTAGACGTTGAATATTGCTGCTATTTTGCGATCTCACTTTAAAATGACTGTATAAAACATAGTATCCTCCGTGTGAAACACTGTTGAGCCGGACTGAAAAATATACACGAGTTCTGATTTAACATAGTAAGAGATTATCTGCTACACATTGCGATAAGGCGTCCAAGTCCTTTTGAAAAGTATCTGGGTCTGTGTGGATTGCTGAACTATCTGTGTCTCTATTTCATTTGCTTGCATAAGGGTTACAAAGTCAGTGCCGACGCCCAAGAGGCCGTTTACAAATACCAAAAATATCAGTGAATCTGTGAGACTCAGTCAGTATAAAAATACCTGACTTTGATTTTTACTCGTATAATACACCCTCTGTTCATCAATTACTCTTGCCTCGGCGTCCGCATTTGACTATTCAGAAACAGTTCTTGCAATCGTGGTGAATCTTCTAGTAATCATGCAGCACAGAGTAAATTGGAAATTGTTCATCCTCAGCTCTTGAGTAAAGGTCGCTTGTGAGTAGTAGGTTTGTGGTATGGGAGTGATCACTTCTAAAACAATGCCTCTTTGGTCTGGATTGACACTTTCCACGCCCAATTATCCCTGGATGCAGTCATTCACATTATTTTCAGTAACGTTGAGGAGGCATAACAGTAGAGCTACCAGCCGTCTATGATGATGGTGGTGGTGACCAGGTGAAGATTACCGGCATCAGTGCGACCGCCATCTTTACAGATCTGCGAGATGGCGCCGTGTTTCCCTGATTTTTGAAACTGGATGGTAAGATGTGAATGCCAAAAAGGGTGAGCTAATGTTTTACCAGATACCTGCACACTCTTCCAGCCATGATAGTTGTATCTCACCAGGACCTGCTGATTTATCTTCACTTAATTGGAGCAGTCAGCTTTACACGTAAATGATGGTAAAATAAGAGACAGCGTCATCAGCTGGGATGTCACTACTTATCATATGTAGGGATTTTCTATTTGGGTTACTACCAGAGACTATAACCAACGTGTATGAACGCAGGTTTACAGCGTACTAGTTTGCCATCCATTACGAATGACTGCTTGTAACCTTCCACAAATAATTTTAGGAACGCTTGCCAATTAATAGTGGCCGAAATGAAGGCCTTTATCACTCTTGCGATTGCAGTATACTTGTTAACCTTTCTCCACGTTAATGGCTTTGTAACATTTTTATGCTGGTCTAGTTTTTATGGCTAAGTTGAATAGCGGCAATTCGAATGACAGTAATCTCGTTTGTATGCGCTTTCTTATGCGTTAATCTAGGTGTATACGTTGAGTCAGTGTTTGATGGTTCAACCAAACCAAAGAACACTCAAGTGTCTAAGATATTAAGAACACAGTCCAGTCAATTTTCTGACGTGTTTTGTGTTAGCGGCTTGAGGGATTCATCGATGGTCCATGTGTTTTATACCTTCTGATAGGCATTAGTTGACAGCATAAGGCAACTGAGAAACTTTCCAAGTCTCTTCTAAGTGTCACTTCTTTGAATATAACTATAAATGCAACTATTCTACTGATAAAAAGGCAGCACACAGATTCGTTTCCTGGTCCTCCGAGAATACACTGAAAATGCTCATACCTTTCATAGATGCAGTGTAACCGCATATGTTTGTGACAGAGTACGCTATAAAGTTCTACCTGAAGTAAAAGTGCAGCTCAATTCCGCGAGCAGAACTTCATGTTCCATATTTTATTAAAAAGGAGTCAACGGTAAAGTAGTAGAGTCAACTGTAAATGTACTTTGAGTAAGCAGGCTGAAAAACATTCCACTTTCAGAAAACGTGATAACCGCCTCGTTAGCTATTGGTAGTGAAAATTTCTTGATCCCCGTTTATTTCCGTATACTAAATAATACAGAGATTGTTATATACACAAAATCAGCCATGCTTCCTAAAATTGTTGCATTTTAACAGACCGAGGCAGCGCTGTTAATGCAGCCCTCATCGGATACAAATGTATCTGGTGTAATAGTCGGTGATAATTCAAAATTACGCACAATTTAAGAAAGGTCACCACGATCAAAATAGCCCACTTTGTGTCAGAGACGAAGTTGGGGCTATATAGTATGGGACGCTTCATTGTTGGTTTGGTGTTGAATTCTTTCACTGCAAAAACGAATAATACGAGAGATCATTTTGCATGTAGACTTGTTTACATATAAACAATCAGTATCGAATGATGTTGCAAAATGGAAAACTGTTGCACGTTCTTACGGGGCATATCTGGTTCTAACATTACCACATGCGTATTCCCAATTTGGTTTAAGAGCACAATATATAAGCTGGGCCTCACGAACCTCGTGATCACATGTTATGATAATATCACTAACCCTCTCGAAGACATAATCGTGTCCACAGACAAGTGAGTAGACAACATGCAAAGGCATTCAATCTTTCACCAAACGTCTCATTGAGCACTAATATTGTGACCGCAAAACGCTTGGCCTGAAAATTCGTTTATTGCGCAAACTCCCGTACAGGCCATGTCAAAAATTAAACCACAAACGCGCACACTCATTTGCGCGGTAGACATTTATTCACATACATCGGGTGACGGTAAGTTGTTATTCGCCTTGGTGGAACTTCTGCCATAGCGCGTACACACTATTCCGATAGTCTCTTCTTGTCCGTCGTCTTCCTGGCGTTCGGAGCTTGCCCTTTTGTTCCTGAATGTCGCCTGTGGGTAACATACTACTTGTGAGTAGTATACTACTCAGAACGAAACTGCCTGTCATGCTACACTAAAATGCGAAAGTGAAAAGCATACTTGTTTAATGAGAAACCCAAATTTTTGTCCAAGGATATGTGTATCTTTTAATGGCACTCCTTCCAAGATCGAAATCTTCAAAATGATACCGACCCTTCGAACCAAAAAGGGGAATTGTGGTTCGGAAATCATCGTTCAAGTGCATCGCGGAGCTAAGACTAATCACCGTGTCAAGGTTACTGTTTAAGGTATTTCTTCAATAATCCGCGGAACTTTTCAACACAAGATTCACTAGAAATAATTCTAGCATACGTGAGGAATTATTCTTCATGTCCCCCAATTGGGAAGGAGTAGGAGAAATGTAACAAAACGTATTGTACGCCTGACTCGGGTACGGCCTCGACAACGAACCGCAAAAAAACTTTAAATTTAGCCCGTAAATGAAGGTAGGATTAACGTCAAATTAGATTCAGACTTATGATTCAAAATTACGCAACATTTGTTGCCGCCAACCGCTTTATACAAGCGCTGTTTTAGAGTTCCAATAAATATCGATAGGTTATACTAACATTTTTTAAATGCATAGTAAAATTGCTTGATTTATAATCAACATTAGCATGTCTATGCAACGATGTTTTTTGTGTTTACTAATAACACAAAGTTCTTGTTAAAACGAACGTTGGTTACTTATGATGAATTAATTAATCGATAAACATGAGTTGTTCAATGAATTTCCCTACTTGCACAACATGTATAGATTATAAATGAACTTTTGTGTTCTTTGACTGAAAAGATTAGAAATCATGTCGCTGGATATCACATACGAAGGTATCTACACTTGTGAGTGTCAATATACAGGGTCTGTGGAATCAGCGCGTATCCAACGGATTCTGCGTGTGTTTGGTATGTTTGCTATTCTCTTGCTCTACGTGTTCTTATAAACAGTTCTTTGTATATTACTCACTTTCACTTATTAAAAGCGATAAACAATATCATTTCAACTTGGACCTCATCGTTTGTCTTGTCTTGGCATGACTATAGACCAGCACGTTTTGTTTGTAACGTTGTTGAATTAGACACGATTCTTCCCATTATCGCCTGTTTCAGTTCGTGTAGAAGTGTACCACCGGCCGCTAAGTAGAGTGTCCAGGTCCAGATTTCCAGGCTTTCATTGCACTTATTGACAAGATTTGTTGCTTTAATATGTTATAAATTTCTTCGTTAGAAGACAAGGCTTTCTTCACTTTTCGACGAATTATCACAATAAGATCCACGGGCCGTATGGAATACGATTTTTTCAGACACTTCCATAAAAATCAGGGTTGCGTAGTCATTTAAAACGCTCCAAAGAATTTATCTTATGGTAAATACAAACAAACAAAATAAGAAAATAAAGCAAACATTTAGTCAGTTTTCTTAAGTTTGTAAACAGTTTCCGTGTCCCCTTCAGAATTGTTTTATATGAGCAGTTTAGAGATTTGACATCAAAAACGAATGGCGGACAGAAAGTCAAGTCCAGATATTTAGTGGTAACATTAAGTAACTTACCAGGTTTCATATCAAAAGGCCGTTGTGATAATAGTTATACTGACAGGTGGTTACCAGACCTCCTCAGTCATATTGCTGAGACCCATATACTCACTTATCTACATATCGATGATGTCACCTCGTTTGGTGATAAACCGTTTGCAACTTTAACGCTGAGCTTGGTGAACACAATAACGTTTTATGTCAAAACACTTCCACCCTCCAGATTAGTTTGGAGTAATGGAGTATATAATGTGATAAATTTGCTGCAGACGCACTCTGACCGCTCCCGCTGACTATAATACCCTGACTTTAGTAAGTTTACGCATGCATTTCAACGTGTGTAACACCGTGATGAATCTGTTTGCCTAAGACGTGTTGAAGTAATTTAATAGTCGAGCATGTCGCCATGTATCCTACAGCTCAGAATTTAGAACGAAAGATTAAAGAGCAATCAGTGCAACCAACATCAATCTTACAACAGCAAAAGCTGTAAAACGGGAAACCTATTGGGTGACTTAAACAAAGCCTGTTGACCTCAACGCATAGAAAAGCCGAAAAAACTGAAATCCATAAAACAGAATTGGCAGAATCTAAAAAAAACGGGACTGCGTGGCTACGAAGCATGGTCATCAATCGTTTATGTCACGGTATTACTTTCCAATTACTATAAATAGGGTAGGCAACCGCTTCGACAAAAAGCAGCAGCACACAGTGAACATCCTCAATTTGAATAATGTATTATCTCTTCAAGGTGTCGCACAACATCTAGTTAACGTGACCGATAAGTTTGGTCAAACTGTTACCGGCATCTCTTACGATTTACTTATCTGTATCGTTTGTTTCTTTTAATACCGTTGTTGCAGTAAGTTTGTGATAATATAAGTTTTGTCTAGTCACCGTGTATCGAGGAAAACTGCTCCACTCCTGTTAGCTGTAATCTGCATGAAACCCATCATAGAACAGAGTCTGGCAGGAAGTTCAAGAAAGACAACAAGACTGTTTTTACTCTCCGTCAGTTTTGGTTCAGAGTCGCTTCTACAACTGCGCAGTCCGATATTAAAACTGTGGACTCTTAGGGGCGGCAACTGTTACGACTGACATTAAGGAGCCGAGTAGGTGTGCCAGTCTGAGTTCCCGGAACTGTGTGCATATGACAAACTGTATGCACTCATTATATACAAGCATGTACGTAATTAATCCATTCCCATGTCTCCTGGTCTCATTCCTTCAAAGTAAGTGAGTGGGTTCATGTGTGATGCAGCGCATTCCATTGACCTCCGTCAATGTGACAGGCTAAGGTGGACGCGACTGCATTCAAAAACATAGAAGGAATTCAAGTCCAAATGCCAAACTCTTTCATCTAATTCACAAATAACGTTCATATGGGACTGATTTGATAGGGTTTTCCGATCGTAACACATTTACGCCAACTGTGTGAACCTCAATCTCCCTGATTCTACCTGGCGGGCTCGAACACGCTCTCGAGGCGGTCCCAGTTGACCAGATGAGCAGTAAAGTAAAAACACTAACAACACTTCTAATTTCATCCACTGTTCGATATTAGGTAATAATACATGGCCATATGGCAACCGGTCTACAACTAGCCAATAGCTAACTGGAATGTGGGTGATGATACAATCTTGTTATTCCCCGTTTCTCTTCTAGCTCAGCCGGCCATTGTACATCATTTGTCTTCATACAATACTGAAGCGGATGTCAACAACCCGGTGGTGTTGGATTGCGCCGCCGAGGGAATCCCCACTCCGTTTATCTATTGGCAACGTACGGGAGGGCCAAGCAGCATAATTCGTAATTATGGAACAACTAAGAATGTGAGTTACGACGGATAATTTTTACGTTTTGAATTTGGTTGTCCAGTCAGTTCAATATCAGTTTATAATTCGTCATATCACATCAATAAGTATTTTAGTAGTCCACTTCGATAGGAATTGCAAGAGGCGTTTTTGTTCCCATCAGAGTCCACTCACAGTAAATAACATTGCCAGGCTAGGATTCAAAATTCCGCAACCGCACTTGTAAGTTAGACGTTACCATTATTTCGTGGTTGTTTGCTCGTTAGAATTAACTGGATCTTCAGTTTTGAATGTTAACCTACAACTGTCCATAATTAATTTGCGGGTTGCCTAGTCACCCCGAGACAGTGTTGACGTTGGTCGATAGTGTATCACAGTCGGAATGTATGAAGGCACCGTCCACTTGGAGTCTCTAATAATTGACATCCTTTAGTGGGTATCACGTAATGAAATAGCACATGATTCAGAGGGTTAGATGTAGTTAGTGATTGCAACTTGTTTATGATATCCCAGTCTGTTAGAAACAAAGAAGTGGCAGATGTGTCTCCTTTTGAAATAGTCTGAAACCTGAGTCCTGCTCTTATTAGATTTCAGTTTAAGTTATCAATGCAATGTACTGGATGTGGAATATGTGAAGTATGTGTGAAAATGTTCACAAATGCGAACACAAATCTCTGCCCAGATTTTGAGATCTGGCTGATGAGTTACTCGAATATACAGTTTAGTTTCAAGCTGAACATCACCCACAATTGATCGCAGCTTTCGCATTCCCATAGACTATCCAGTCGACTGGAAAGTCTATGGGAATGCGAAAGCTGCGATTAACTGTGGATGATGTTCAACTTGAAATAAACCAAATCCCCGACTACTCATCAGTAATACAGCTTATTCTCGAATTAAGCAGTTGAAAGTTAGCTTTAATAGGGAAATTTTTGTCTGCTTGAAGTGTAGCTAACTTACGACTATCCTGTCACTTCCTTTACGGTTCAGATATTATTTCGATCTATCGCAGCGTGTGTTGATTCTAAAATTTATGTCCGGAAAAGAATGCGCCACATTTCTATACTACTACTTTCTGTTTCAATAGGTGGTTGCGTCTTTAAATTTTACGTCTCACATTAAGTGAAGTGTTTTTCCATAATTTAAAATGTCCACGTTCCGGTTAATCTTAATGTAACTTTACGGTTATCAGCCAACAATCCAATTATATTGTAATAAATAACTAAACTTCCTTTGCAGGGAAATCAAATCCGGTTTGATGCTGTTCAAGCTGATGACGCCGGTGAATACGTATGCTTTGCGGAAAGTTCGATGGGTCAAGCTCTGTGGCGTGTCCAACTACAAGTCAGACGTGAGTTGTTGCAAAATGCTTTGTAGAATTATTTTCCAGGTGCTTTTTGGATTAATCAATCTAATGCTATTCACATGATACTCTCAATGCGTGGTAAAGGTTTTTTAAATCTCCCAAATCTTACCGTAAGTAAAATATTCATTTGCTGAGATGGTTGACAGATACTGAACAGATTTTGCAAACAGATAGACTTCGCAACTAACCCACTTAGAAACAAGGCAAAAGACTATATTTGATTTCGCTAAAACTTGTCAGTAGTATTCGTCTTTGAAAAAAAACGAGATTTGATATTTAGTTCACTAGTTTGTTAGTCATCTCTTTTTCCACTCCTCTCTTGGCTTCACATTAAGCACTAGGAAATTGTTTTATCTAAGCGCTTGGTCGCACTTGCTTACGTGAATAATGCTCATCTTGACTGCTCACATTGAGAGGGGACTGTACGTGTCTTGCTAAGTGTAATCGATGACTTCTGAATTGGCCTTGTCCCGAATGGATTTAGTCCTGTGGTGACCAACACAATTGCTTCATGAGAACGTGCACCTAAGCTCAAGTCTCAGTCATGGTAAAGACGTACAGTAGTGACATGATCTAACAGGAGAGAAAGTCGAGTCTAGTGATTGGTCTCGAAATGAGTTGAGTGAGATATTCATGTGAAGGTGTAGATTGCAATCAGCTGCGAGTGGTGTTCAATTTATATTAATAAAAATTCTTGTCCATTCGTTTATAATAACGATAATAATGATAATAATATTCCTCGTGAATGGGCAAGTTGTGCAGAAGTGGGATGGGGTGCACGCTATGCTCACGTTTGTGGGGCTGACTTTCTAACAGTTAGGTGTGATGCGTCGAGTTCTGGTATGTCTATAAACTGGATGATGTAACTCTTAGTAACGTGGCTATATCCTGAGCGCGAATGATCCAGATCAGTGGGCCAACGCCTCAGTTATATAAGCAGACACACATGTACTGCCCATCAAAAGCGGCTTCCGTCGCTGCAACATGACAGACAACCAGTGCGGACGTCGCACAATTCTTTCCAACTTGGTGATGTAACCGCGCAGTGTATTTTCCCATACTTGGTATGCCATTTCCACAGAAATCTAAAAAATCTCCTGAACTTGCAAGATTTGAAATGCCACAAGATGACTTACGCACATCTACGAATGCAGGAACATCATCTCTTCCATGATCGATCTCAGACCCATATCATATTCACTGGAAAAATGAAGTGGGAGGCTATCTGTATACTTTCAACCGTTAAATCAGGCAGTTAGATTGCCAAAGTTTTGTAGCTTTCGCCAATCAAAACAAAAGGAAAAATATCATTGAACCCGTTGCGTAAAGAGACGAAACGAATAAGGAAATTGTCATGTAGTGAAACAAACGATACCGTTTTCGGACTTAACCAAAATAAGAAACAGAATGCTCTATAAACCGTTTCTCGAAAGCAACACGTAATTTTAACGATTTGAAATTGGCAACTCTTTTGTGATGGGTTCATATTAGCCTAATGAGAGATTAAGTTCTCGTTTGTAATGGCATCCCAATCAAATTTTCTGGGATACTCTGAGTGACCTGGATACGAAGGTTTGAGCAATGCGTGGCTCGAACAACTTCCCAGCCTTCTCATTTCCCACCTCTCGCCGGTTGTTTGTTCGTGATCGATCGATCACCCAGTACCTTCAGGATAAACTGGACACAATCGGTAGGTATAATTTCCTAGATTAAGAACAACTTGGTTTGTAGAATGAAAGCTAACATCTTAGCTGAAATTTGTGGTATGAACAAAAGTGACAAAAGTATTCCTGTACGCCGTAATCTCCGGTGTTGCTTTGACTCAACAATTGAGTCGTAATCCCCACCCCCTTCTAGGTTCAAAGCACCTGTGACTGCTTGTCTATGTCACTTTACTCATCATGAATCTGTAAACTACATAATGCCTTTGTAACTTCTAAATCGTGTGCCTGTTTCACTAACTACTTATTATTGAACGATGCATCTCCTTCTTTCTAGAACAATCAAACAACCCTACTTCATTTTGAGTTCTTTTTCCTTAGTCAACAGTCTGTTTAGGACAATGTGCCCCATGCAATAGAGCCGGTTATTTGGATTACATTATCAAGTGCCTATTCCAGAGAGTAAGCGGACACTATGCAATCATTACTGAGCTAGAGTCATTAGTCAGTGTTGTAAGTTTGAGAAACTTAATTGCACCCACGACCACCCCTCCAAGATGGGTGTGTTACTTGATAACTTCATGCAAATAAACACAAAACAGACATGTCATGTGATGGGAAAATTTGGAGATCTACTATATTTCAAGGGTGCCACGGTCGAGGATCTTAAACGAATCGAAAATCAATAGGGTGGTTTGACCTAAATGAATTTCGGAGGTATTTTAAAATATGGTGTTTGAAAGGAGTCACCTAAGAGGACCTTCACTGTACGTGGCTAAAGTCAAAGGTAGAATATATTTCTCACCGCGGTAGGTAAAAGTTCACTCTAGTGCAAGAACGCCACAGAACATCAGCAATCCTTTGCCCTGATTTCTTAGTTCACAACACACTCAAAGACCGAAAATCGCAGCTTTCTAGTCGATGCGGTTTGAGCTAACAACCGAACTAAAAATCGATGGTTCTTTCATGGTTGTTCGAGGTGCAGAGCACTTCTCACCTGATTGGCTGATTGTTTTTCGACCGCCAACCAAACGATCGGACCGAGAATCGTAGAAATGGGATCCAACGTGACACGAGTGGTAAAAGAAAGTATGCTTTTGCAGACGGCTTTTTGTAACTGAAACGGATGTCTGCAGGAAATAATTTGGCCATTCAAATAGCGGCTACCTGCCATGGTCCACTGGACGATGGAGGAGGACGAAAAATAATCCGATAAACATCTCAGACATGTTAATCTATGTGAAAGTAAAGGTAACTTACAATCCTCAGTTCTTTATACATTCAACTGTGATGTGTCTGCTGCACTCAAAATACGTTCCGTCGGTTGATGCCGCAGCAGCCTGTTTGAGGGACTTCGTGAACTTGTGTCTCACATAACTGTCACTTCACTACAGGCATGTTGTCCCTTCTGCGCATAATATAATATAATCGCACTCCGTACGAATTCGTTATGTGGCTATGTTTTATGAACTTCGTACTTTAGCATCATAGACATGATATTCAGTCAGACTGAATCACTGACCTTTCTTTCAAGTGTGCACATTAGTGTATTTCATATTCATACCGAGTGAAATGTGCAATTGTCCTTCACCAGGTTCCTCTAGTTTACAGTAAAATACAGTTTTCAAGCACCCTGTAGTGTTATTGAAACTTAGCCCAGATAAATTTGGTTTGTCTTTTTAATAGCAGTCCTGTGTTTCCTTGTGAATATGGTGTATTTCATAAGGTTCTGGTAGCTGGGTATCGCCTAAAGATACAATCGGTCCATGTACTCAGAAGCGTTCTTTTTAGCCTAAGAAACTAGGTGGTCTTCTTCGATGAGATACGTGAACAGAACTGATTGAGCTACACACGAACCAAATACACATTTTCGTGACTGTTTGCATGAGAGTAACTACGTGAAGAACCTTGAATTCTGATATTTCTTTCTTGTGTTATGATAATCATATAGGATCTAGCAAAACGTGACACACAAGAAATCGTGAAACTTGTAAGATGATTTGTAAATTTTAACATTAAGAGTGAATACTAGGCTCCACAACCGTGTAGGTTTAATAACCATTGTGTTACACTAGCAGGGTTTAATGTTTCCTTGCAATAGATTGGCCGTAGTTGATGTATGACCCCGGAAGCTGTGATAATCGAATAACGTTCCGATGGTAGATCACGCAAGGATTGTACAAGCTCACTGTGATTAGTGCAGCTCGAAAAGGTGGCTGTTCACTGAGAGACGTACGACAATAAAACTTCAAGTCACGATGCATTCTATGGTCGAAAAGTCACGCATAACAGTACCGACGTCGGTGATACTGACTGCCCATTACAAATTTCTGCCACTGCAACATAACAGACCGCTAAAACTGACGTTACTTATCGTTCTTTGCATGCAACCATCTTACGCATTGTGTTTGACATCAAAGGTACATGTTTTGATTTTCATAATTGAAATTTAGGACATGTTTCTGCATGAACGTCTGTTGACGATCTACATATCAATCGATTTCGTGAGTTACGCCTAACTTTGAAGGCCCAACCAAGCACATTTGTGATTAAGCTGAATTTAGTCGGTCAAGCGGCCGTCGGTGGATCTGGCTGATGTCGGATAAGGAACTGAATTCGTAGCGAAACACCGACATACTTCAGTCAGGTAAATCAAATCACTGTGTAGCCAGCGGTTGTGTGGTTCAAATGTGTACCTGACTTTCCTCCAGCAGCACATTATTGTGAGTAACACCAATCACTTGTCTTACAGTAAAGGGCAGCTTAGCATCAAAAGAATTATACAGAATACCTTCTAAATTATAACCCCAGCAACAGTGTTTGAAATCAACGCCGGAGCTCCGGAGGCCTATTGCAGCCGGAAGATATATTATGCTGGAGCTAGAATGAAGCACTTCGATCTTTAATCGAGAACCTCGTTGATGATGTAACGCCAAACTTGAGGCAGTCTACACTGAACGTCATGAACTACCCTTTGTAAACAACGGGTATTGACTCAGTGGTTTGTTATTTTATCTGAATACGAGAACGTGAAACATATTTGGACAGTAGCACGCGTCGCATCAAACGGGACCAAATGAGTTCCTTATGGATTCATTCAGCATGACACTTTTCAACATAACTTTTACCTAAACCGACTTTGTCCGGTGGGAAATGTCACAGCAGCCTCTTGGCCTTCCAATTGTGTCTTGACCGAATCCACACATTCGTATACCCAATCGTTAGTTTTGTTTAGAAACTGAAATCACATCAAGTTTCAGACAGACACTTTGTCTCAGCATATCTTTATGTTCCTGGTTCAGTGAATCATCCTCCCATTTTCGGAAATTGCTAATGTTCGTGTATCCTACCCAAATACCCGTTCTAAACTCAACGCAGACTTCCCAGTCGTACGCATCTATCCCTCTGAACCTCGGCAAAAACTCAACTGCAAACTCCGATTGTTTTGCTCTTTTCTGGCTAATCCACCGGTGACAGAAACTATGGTCTCGTGGTCATCGAATCAGACCGGTGCCATCACTGCAACCACACCTGGGTGAGTTTTTGCTTAGCGACAGCTGAGCCTTAAAATTTGCTTTTTGAACGATTTGTGTAAACATTTCTGCCCTCTGTTTATAATGAAGAAACCGACAGGTGCTAGCCAGGTAACCGATGAGAATGTAACTAAATCCCTTGATTCTTTCTAATTAAAACAGCTATACCAATCCGCTCTTTTGTATATGCCTCCTAATCTCGTTCAGTCGTGTACTAGCATACATATATGCAGTGCCGAATCAGTCTTAATTCTGACTACTGCGCTACAAGTTCCATGAAATCAAGTTATTTAACAGCACCCTGGAATAGTGAGAAGATGTGAAGTAATTGCTTTTGGGGCATACATCACTACTAGTCGCAGTAGTTTTTACGTTCTGGTATGTGATTTGAATTCTAAAGGAAATGAAATCTCGAAATATGCTAATTAAAGGGTTTACGTGGCTTGAGAGGCACGATGTCTGAGAGAGCGGGGACCCCGGAGGTTATGTGTATTTTTATGAACACACATGTGCTGGCACTAGTGGTTAGGTGCACATCTTGACACGGCCAGTAGTTCACCACTGGAATGTGAACAGGTTTCTGTGGCCACCCGGTTTTTTGAAGAGACGAATGACGCGGTGCTGATTGTGTTTTATTTAAGAGCGGGTCGAACTCTATCTGATAAAGCAAGATTATGAGAAAGATTAGAAGGCAAACCATGACGCCTAGCACAGAACTAACAACACTGTCAAAAATGGAGTCAAACACTAAACAAACTAACTGGACAGATGACAGGATAGATTAGGTGGTTAAATACTTGGATCACATCGAGTCTTGGAGCCGTCTGGTTGTGTGCAGTTAACCTATTGGAGTCGGGTAAGAGTACGTCTATCGGTCAGAAACAATGTCCAACCAGGGCACTGTTGAATCACCTAACCAAACCGGTAGCCATACTTGACACCCCGGTCTTTTCCGTGGTGAGGGTGATCTGCCTTCCACTCTCTTTTACTGTAAGCGATCACGCTAGCTTTATGGGGTTCGTGTTGAAGTATAGCACCAGCACCCGAGATATCTCAATGTGAACATTCAGGAAAAACGCCACAGGGTGCATTGTTATCTAGTCTTGCATATCCGCTCCCCCAAGGTAATCTACAAGCTGTGAGGAAACCGGAAAATTACATACATTGAACGTACATACCTCACAACATTTTAGTAGGGAAAGTACCTATATGACCGTTGATTGGCCAAGAATTCATTTAACCAAGAACAAAACCGATCGTCAAAGGGACGCTTGTAGACTGAGTTCCATGGGCATAACCCCATTAGGAAAACATGGTTACACAAGACTTTCATCGCCATTGTTATTGTCTTCAATCTTTTGGACCTGCTGAATTAATTGTCAATAACCCTTACTTTTGTTCTCTTTCCGGGAACATGGGAAGTTTAAGCCAAATGGTATAATTTATATAAAGCTGAATAATTGCACACAGTGCGACGCCGAGCTCTGATTAAAACTGGCAAACTGTATCCCTTTAAGATCTTAATTGGTTAAATTATTCTGGTCTTCTTCAGAACTAATGGTACCGGTTACATATCTACATACTTACGTAACTGACCCCAAACCTGACCACGTGGTCTTGCGGTTTAAGCTGCCGTTTGTTATAACAGTTATGTGAAGCACTCCGGAGGAAGTATTCTATAGGAAAACATACCATAGAAAATAGAATTGCCATGAACAATTGGTACTCCGCTAAATAGGACATTTTGCTCCGTCGGTCAACGTGCCCAACCAATGATTTGAGTGGTCACGTGAATTTGTGCCCGAATCCACTAGTTTTTATCTCAAGGAGCAGTCATGATTTAGGTTACCCATGTTCTTTTCGTTGGCTGACGGTTTTATGGATTTACTCAATTGTTAGTTGCTTCCGTGATTAGTACCTGCTATGGTAACTGCACAGCTGATATTAGCAGTACATGGCTTATTCCTTGTAGACTGCATATTCTGTCAATCGACCGAGTGATTATATACTTTGGATTTTTCAAGAAACTCCAGATTGCTCAACTGATTCACGTGTTTGGTAGAGGTAATTGTCAAAAACGCTCAAGCCAACCATAGCATGTAGAAAATAAAGATGTTTTCTAACTGTAAAGTAGGATGAACTGTCTTTACATAGGTTACGAAAAAGCAGCAAAATCTTGAAATTATATTCATGTTCAGCTGCATAATCACAAACTCACGCTCCATAAAAAATTCCGACCTCGTTTAAGTTTATTATGTAGGAATGGTTAAACATGGACCTAAGTTCCCAACCACCATTGCTTAGTGGGCAGTAGCATTTAACTGTGTCAAGCAGATCACTAGTCCAAATGTTGCTGCCACTATAGTCTCTACCTGATAAGTTCAGACAAGGAAAAAACCGCTCATGTAGTGTGGACTTAAAGATACTCGTCGTTAGTCATTAACTCAGACTATTGTTGTTGTTTTTGCACACCAGTCACAGGTGAAAGTAGTTTTCTTTTTCAAACAAACTTTACGGACGCTCCACTCTACGGAAAGTTATTATACACCGTAGCGTTGTATCTTAGTATCTTGTGATCTACTGTTGGTCAGTAGTTATCAGTTTTTAGTCGGCATCTTCATGCAATCCTGCTTTACCTAAGATCTTCGGTTTAACCTTTTTAGTCAGTGACTAACCAACAAACCACGATATCCTTACCGACCTTGAGCTCAGTCTGCACTACGGCCTACGAAACTTGGTACCTCTAAAGAGAAATCTGCTATTTCTGTCAGAACATATGGCTTGTTAAACGTGAGAGAGTAGTGAGAAATTTGTCCATGGAATACACCATTGTGCTGGATACAGCATACGCACCTCGACGAATTGGGGCGTGATACGAGACAAACGTACTGTTTATGTGCTTTCTCTCTATGTGAACCAACTGGGGGATAGCAACTGATGGCTACAGACTAAAAAGTGCAGATCACGGGTTAAATATCGGTAGTCATAGGAAGGGGAGACAATCATTAAAAAACGGATATTTCAACACCAAAATCTGTAGCTTAGAATTTCAATGTCTGATTGCAGTTTATCATTATTTCTCATCTTTATCCGAATCGCCAGCTGAATTCCGGCACTCATACATGTGATGAGAGCGTGCTCATCATCACTCGCCTAATCTCGCATTTAGCATGACCGAATCATTGCTTCTAATCTATTAGTTTTGACCGCTTTTAAGTAACATTCAAATTGCTAGATCACCTCGCTACCTTGCAGTCGGCTGAGAAAGATGTCTGACTTGCAACGCTATATCCAGTATGGTCAGTCGGTGTCTTCAGCTACACCGACTGGTGCGAATGAATAAATGTACCTTGTGCAAAACAGCCCTACTAATATTGTGCTCTGTTATGGTTAAACCAGCAGGTTAGCAAATGGTCATGTGCGCTTAGTTCAGAATCTGTCGATTCAACCACAACGGTAGAGAGCAGATAACACAGTTGAGTATATGCACGGTCAAGCAAACTGATTACAGGCCCAAATAACGATGCGACACCCACTAACAAGTGACTGTAGTGTATCGTGTTGAAGGTCAAAACCACCACTGAAAATCGCCAAAAGGAAACGACCAGTGTCTTCAAACCGAACAACACAATTAACAGGAAGGTCTTGATAATAAGAACTGAACCCTAACAACGAAAACCCCCGTATACAAAACATTCGTTCTGGAGACAGCCGGCAAGATAGCTGTGTTTACAATTCCTGGACTGCTTTCTCAAAGTCAAACTCTTGATAAGAAAGGTTTTTTCTCTGATGTGTTGCTGTTCATTGGCTACTGTCTCCCAGACTGACGTGAGTGATTATCTGGACGAGAAATATAAACGAACCACAATTGTTGTTCTTAAACGAAACGGGAAAATCGGAACAAACGTATGTAAATAATGGCATGTTTTCGGTAGTCCATCTCGAGGCCGGTATAACTGTAGAGAGGCAACAGTGTCAGATCTAGATATCGATCTGACAGATAAACTTGATTGTTGGCTAAACAATTGATGATGCCTTAATTCGTCCATCAGTCGAACCACGCAGATCGGTCATTAACCCGGTCCAGTTGGGACCAAAGTAGACGTAGTGCTTGAGCAAATCATATTCTGTATAATATTGTGTTAGTCAACCAGATCTAGATGGCACTGGCGACGTACTACTCTCGACCTCACGACCATTAACAGACTGTCACTACGCGTATATTGAACACTGAGGTAATTTTTCCACGTGTACAGCTCAGCTGTGAGGAAAATAAATGTTTACTTCATTCCGCGTATCACATTATGGGCACTAAACAAGTATCATTGTTTTATGAATTGGTTGTTCAAGTGCGACGAAGGGAATCCAATACGACATTTGCAAAACCGTTACTTGTATGTGATAAGTGTCAAAATTGTATAGAGTTATACAGACACATGATCAAATCTCCTCTGAGTGAGTACAGTCTTGAATGAATGTCACGAACCTGTCCGAACGCGTATGATGTGTCTTAAATAGGCTAACTGATATCAGCAGACCTATGTCTGATAGGTTATACAAGTAAAAGACAATTCATCTAGCTTGCCATTCAAACTCATCTAAGGGTTGGCAATCGTGTTACTCTATGGTGCGTTTATTCACTTAAGTCTGGGAGTATCAACCTGCCGTATTTAGCCATCTGAGAGATCATTTAACTACTTTTACAGAAAAACATTATTCTAACGTATATTCTTTTTCTCATGACTTGTTTGTTCATTTATAACAGAAGAAAAATTCAGTATCTGAACGCTGGACTCACTCGTCACCTGGTGCTTGATTTACAGTCGGTCAGTGCTGCAGATATAGGACAGACTTTCACGTGCACAGCCACAAATGTGTTCGGAACAGCCAGCGCATCAGTGGTTGTTATGGGTAATTGAACAGTTTCGTTTAACGTACCATGCATTTGCGTAACGCTTAGGTGTTTGGAAACTCATCTCAATAGGATCATATTTAAGGTGTCTATGTGCATAACTGTTTCGATTAATTTAAAACAGCTGACTGTATTCAAGAGGGATTATTGAAAAATCATAGGTCAAATAATTCAAACTTGCTGAAGAGACCATAGTAACAAGCGAATCCGGTTTTTAAAAATAGTGTACAATACTGTTTCAAATTCGTCATTCACACGGCATTTTCGAATTTGACTGCTCGCATGAGTGACCAACTTTCGTGCTCTTCAATAGAAATTTCAAGCTAGAGTTAAGCGTTTTATTTTGCCACGAATTCTTGCTATCCTTTTGTTCACTGAAATCAAAGAATCATAAACAGATAACTTATGTTAAAACTTACCAGGATCTGCGCGATGTCAAACCCCAGACCTCCGTCTGGTCTATATTTATAAAGAGTAAACAATTAATGTTACTGCATCACATCAACAGCCACCTAGCGTTAGTTGTCTATGGACAATCAGATGGAACTATTTTTTGGACCCCATTGTACAACTAGTCATATAGTTAAGTACCTCTCATGATTGCCAGTGCAGTATTGTCGTCAAGAAGCGAGTTTCGACTTTAAATGCTGAGCCCGTCATCAAACATTATGCATGTATACTTTATTGAATTGGGTTCAACTGACACATGCTTTCTGTTAATGTGAACAGTTTACAACAGCATGTTTAGTTGTTTCCCAAAAGAAAGGGAGCTAATTACCTCGCATTTGCCCAGCAGTGCACCGTCTGATTTGCGTATGCGAAACGGTCTCCATTTAGACAGTCAAAGGTTTGATGTTTACGTTTCGTTGCATGTGATATGTCAGTTTCTGGAGTCTTCGAACACAAACACGACATTACTTGGCCACATTAATGAAGGGACTTGGAGATGACCTCCAGTTGAGACTATCGAATAATACGTATGTGGGATTTTAGGCTATAGACCCGAGCGACGGAACAGCGGTTTTAGGTCAAAAACTTAAGTTTACATAATTGACCCAAATGCTCAATGCGATCTTTTTCAATACAAACGCTTTCGAAGAACAGTACCTCACAATATAGGTCGCAGATCAGTGAACTTCCTTGATGTAGGAGAGAAAGTCAACGTGAAACATTTTTCAGGAAAAAATCAGTCCGAGTCGTTTATAAGTGTTCATCAGAAATATAGGCCTAAAAATGGTTTTACTTGGCGGTCTGACTTTCCTAGAAGACGGCAGTTACCTAGCTAAAGTATCCTATAAATCATTGATTCAAAACTAGGCGGTTTACCTGATCGAAGAAATCTGGAAAACGTTTTTAAAAAAATCCTATAATTCTTACAAGAGGAAGTTGTGAAGGGTTTCTACATTCATTTTGACTTAGAGAGGGTGAACAACAGCATTTAAATTAAAGTTGGTGTTTCTTGTTCACAACCTTCTCTGTTTATAACAGACTTTGTTTATACTGTCCCTAGCACCAAACTGTTGAACGTGATCGAAAGCAGTCGTGAATAACCTCATCAAGGATGGATATGGCCTTGAAATTCCATATTTTAGATTGGATCAATTAATCGGACTCATTTATGTCACTGTCAACAGTCTACCTTTGCTACTATCATACGTGTGTAGGTGTCAAACGAATGCAGTATGGCATTAATCGTATAATTAGTTTTTTTTCATTTCGTTTGAACGAAACAGTGGAAGAGACAATTTCGCATCGTTGAGTTAGTGCACCGTTATCTTCCAACCAGTATACATGTGATGATCTGTACCTTAGGACTGATGATTAAGCATTCTCTTACTTCCTTCTATACTCTCAGAATCTTCGAAAGAGGAACTCCTTATCAACGGACGTCATGCGTGTGGATGTGCAACTAACTGGCCCGCAAAACACCTCAGTTTAATCGGATTGCATGTTCTGCTTATGATTTCTTTGAAACACCTCGTAGTATAATGACTGACAATTTTCTCGGCTTACATCACTTCAAAACATACATTTTCTGTAAATATGTCTGATTCCATGGCGAACCTTTTCTTGGTGTGTAAAACATTATTTGATTAGATGTAATTTTTTCAAGATCGGCTGAGTGTAAGCCTATTTATTGGGGTAGTTTCTTCAATACATTGTCAATAGCACCGGCCTCGGTAGATAATTGTCAATTGGAGGTTTCACAGCCGACCTATGGTGTAAAATTTTAGGAAACCATCCTACACTCGTTAATCCTACCATTTTGACTTGAAATTACAGATATCAATCAGTTGATGACTCAAACAACCCCAAAGGTCACAGAATCACTATTGGTAACTCAGGTTCTCGTTTAAAAACACTCACACGGATAGACTGGGAATTTTGTAACACGATGTAGGTTACATGGTCTATGGCGAATTTTCTCTTAATCTTCGTTAGAATACTGAACCTCCAGATGGTTTGCTGCCACACTGACTCAACAACATCTATTTCCCTACCTAGTAGAAGAAGGTTTGACGCTAACACTGCGTTGTAACATAGCTGAAGACAAGCCTTCGTCTTTAGTCGTTGTAAAGCATACAACTCAATTATTTTTGTATAGCTTAGGCGTTATACTCTATTATGCTCGCCTGATCATACTTAAGTGACCTAGTCGATCGTTTCGGCTGAGTATATCCGAGGTCAGCTGTGAGATGATCATTCGGATGCCTCGAATCCCACTGTTTACGAACAACACCTCTCTCTAGTTTACCGGTATACCATTTTCTAATACCAAGGTGATGATGATACCCCTAAATATCAACTCCGTTCAGCAATCTCTGAATCACTGATAAGTAGTTTGGCAGATTTGATAAGTTAGAAAAGACCCAGTTGCGACAAATCTGGACTTTGGGTGAATTCGGACCAGCGACAGAAACAACATGCCCAAACGCGGCAATTGCTCTACCAGCTGAGTTACGAAAGTGGTTCGAATCCAGCCGCCATTGGGTCTCTTCTAAATCTCTGAGTCGATATACCGGTAGGTCTTTGTGGGACAGGTTTAGGAAGTCGTTATTCGACTTCGTTTTAATGAGTGTTGAACTGAAAGTTATCGAGTGCAAAAGCTTTAAATCCTGCAACTTCAATGCACTGCACTTTGGTAGGCGTGTATGGTCGAAACTACATCAAAAATTAAGTAACAACGAGCATATCAAAGATGGTTACTTGCAAATACTGATGTTGGAAGTGTTTGATGAGCTACAGGCCGATCTAACTGCGAACCTTCATAACTATGTAGCAATTGATATGTTTTTCCATGAAAATTGGAAATCGATCATATTACAGATAAAGTGAGATTAAATTTGTATCTACCGCTCTATTTTCGCTTCGTTTTCTCAAAATGAACAAATCTTATCGTAGGCAATGCGGTGAAGTATGAAGACTGTAAATGATAATGAAAATACGGAAGTTCCGAGAACGAATTGTCTACTTACGATTTCATTGAAAGATGGAATGAAGATGAGGTGGCAGTCGTGAACATTTGTCCTAAAGTCACCTAATTTGATGGGCCATACTACTAAATTTAGCAGCCAGAGAAATAGCTCCAGAGGGGAAGAAAATGAAACAACGTGAGAAAAAGCAATTCTTGCCAAATAGAGCGTCTAATTCTTAACTGCCTTTTGTGGTCGAAACAAACTGGTTTGTAACTTTTGTTCCGTATTCAAAACGCATGGGTAGCATGAAATAGTGCAGCTGCCCGTAAGCAGTCTTTAACTAATGGGTCCCAGTAGTGGAGTGATGGACAGCTGCTTGAATCCAATTGGGTATCATCAGCACCACGCATGCAGGAGAATCAAACCTGCGAATAAATAGTCGATTGCAGTTCAAGCATTTAACCACTAGATCACGAGGTCAATCACAAAACGATTGATTGATCTCAGCCCATAAGCGAAAGGAACATCAACGACTAAGTAAGCCAAATCTTTAACCAAGCTTGCTTGGAACAGACCAGAAAACCCGACATTACCCTGTTAACTAACAAATGTCGCTACTGGATGAATTATAGTTAGGTGACTTCTACACCCAAGTTTGAGAACAGTCGCACCCATTAGAAATGGCGAAGTTTTATATTCAATTAACTGTTACACGAAAATTTTGGGCAGCGTTCAGTAACAAGTGGCACATTAACAGACAACTAGTTTACGTCATCTGGACTACTCCCCTCGCGAAGGAATGTTTCGGCAACTTGATCCATCAGTGATAATCTGAGACACTATCTTAACCTTCATTCGTAATAAGCTATTTGTGTCCATGGCTGAAATCGCAAAACGGAGGCCTAACCGTAATATCCTTCAGTTTTCTCAAGCGGGCGATCTCACTTGCCTGACCGGGTGCATCGCTGTTTTAGACATATGCTCCTTTTGAATGGAAGACTGCTCACCTTGAACCAATACCTCCCATCTTTGGTCAGGTTATGCAACTCAACTTTCTCGATGTAACTACCATGAATAACCTGTGGAATCAAGCGCCTACTATGAGCGAAGCTTTTTGGTTAACAATTATAACTGTGCACAAAGCAGCCGTCAACTAAGCGGATGTGACATAAAAAGTTAACCAACCGAAAATCAGAGCGGCATACGAAGAGGCTACTCCAAAACACATACTATTTCTCCTTCTGAATGTTCGGAATGATGATGTTGTTTAGGTATTCCATTGTTTGCCGAGTCTAGCATTCAGTTTACAAGCGTCTGATCATCAAACGAGGTGACATTATAAGTGCGTATGGGTTTGAGTGAACAAAGTTTGACGTAGAATCTGGTGTAGTTTAATAGATGTCTACTCTCACAAACCAAGTACTTTTTGACACAAATTATGATCAGAGTAACTTGAACAAATCAGATTCATGGTCAAAACTGGGCAGTGTGTGATAAACCAGCTGGAAGTTCAAGGGCGCGATCGGAATAAAATATAAGCCAAACAGATTTTGTTCAATGTCCAGCAGCAGCAGCAGCATAAACTAACCGATCAGAATGCAAGTCGTAATTTCAGAACGGAAGGTAGTGACCAACTAGGTCGCAAGTTCAAGAACGACACGTAACGCATAATCTCAATTCACTTTCATACATAAGAGCCGACATTCATCACACCACCAACTTCCACACTCAAACATATGCACTGATTATGTCGCTTCGTCTGGTGATGAAACGTTTGCAACCCAAACGCAGCGAACAACCGAATACATAAATTTCCGTTTCCCTAGTTTACAAATTGAACCATCGCGATGGATTTACATTAACTGGGGGTCCTTTCGAAGCTACAACGATGCAGTAATGTTTGCTAATGAAGCAACCGTTGAGTCAAAGCATACTTTCACCATCAAAAGCAATCCAATGTGTCACTGAATTACCATACGTCCCAAAGAGCAATTAAAAAAATGAGCAAGTTATTCGTACCGCACAAATTGTGAACTTTCTCATTTCGCTCATCTCTCCCGCACAAAATATCTCGTCGCCTTGATGACGGTTCCTAATTATTCACGAAGCATAAACTTACGGACAAATCAGAGTGTCCGAACACTTTCTGCATTTTTCGAAGCTCATGCAATGAAGAGTCCTACTAGGAACTCTCGAGATCAGGAATTTCTTACTTAAGCATATACGTCGATTCGGATGGAATAGGCTTCGAACTCTTTCAATTGCCCGGTACTGAGACTTCACCCGACTTGCTGAGGTATTTAAAGAATACTGTTCGATGGTCTACAATGTTGCACCATCAAACTGGCATCATAGTCTATCTTTGTAAGACTTTCGGTACCCGCATCTTACTACTGGCTTATCCATACTAGACGTTGACGACCTGCCGTTCAAGGTGAACGTATACAATACGGTGGGTCCAGATAAGACCAATCCTAGGACTCTCAGAGAGGCGGCTGCTAGTCTATCAGAACCGCTTAATAGGCTGTTCGAACAAGCAGTTGTGACTGGCATTCTACCTAGTACATGGAAAGAATCCACGGTTGCGCTTAACTCCAATTCGGATGATCCGTACTCTACTGCTAGTTCCTGGCTAATCATCCTTACTATCAAACCATGCAAAATGATGGGGCGTTCATTAGAACGCACCATCCTTTACCACTTCACTGGGAATGATCTTTCATCTGCTGCGCAGCATGGCTTCCCTCCTAGTTGGTCATGTGTAATAAATACGCGTATCTTTATGGATAGCCCGGCGGAGACCATAGACAATGGTTTCATCTCAAGTGCTATCTTTCATTTCGCTAAGGTATTCGACTGCGCCCCACAAAGTATTCTTAGACATAAACTAAAACGTACTGCGTCCAAAGAGAGAATCTTTGCTGTATTGCCTCCTTTCTTGATCATAGAATTAACAGAGTTAAGACTAGGTTAGACCTTTCATCTTCTTCCCTGATTTCCGCAAGGGTTCCTCAACGGTCAATGCTAGGTCATCCTTTGTTTCTTATTTGCACTGATGATCATCCGGACCGTATTTCCATCAGCGCTGTTCTCTGTGCTGAGGATATAAAAATCCAGAATGCTAGTGACCCCGGTGCACTATAGATTGAGCGTTATGCGATTAAATGTTTGGTTGGACAATTGTAGCCACACCTTAAATGACAATAAGTGTGCATACATGTCACTCGGTGGGGACTCTGTCAACCCCTTCGTGATTCACATTGCACTCAGCGCAATAGTTATCACGAAAGTTGATCTCACGAAAAATTCATGTATCTGTATGTCTCCCAACTTGCTTTTCGTGCATCATCACGAGATAGCTGCAAAAAATGAGTTTCGCTACTTCTGCGACTATGAAGCTGACTTTCCCGACTAGACAAAGAAATATTCCAAGCAGTTTGTATAAGACCGCTGCTTGACTAATCTAGGTCGTGTATGCTGGCTGGTAGAAATAGGTACTCGCTGTTGGGCGTGTTCAACGTGCAGTTATCAAACAAGTCACAGGCTTACAGCATATGTCTTGTGAGCTTCGGCTTTAAATTTTTGTTCTTTACCCAATTAAATTTCAACGACTCCGTGGTAACTTAATTCCCGCACACTTTTTCTTCAGCATAAGATTCGTCGAACAGTTCTTTATTTTAGATGCCGGCAGCAGTTGACGAGCGCACGACAAGAAGTTTCAAAATCTTCGTACTAGGATTTCCCTTAGACGGCAGCTGTTTTCTTACAGAGTTACCAATCACTGGAATGACCTCCCGACCAAGGTCGCTAGCTGTCCCTCTAGAAATCCGATAAGTTTCCATTTACTTAAAGCCTCGTGCGATTCGATAGTTCACCCTGTCCTTAGTTACTGTTGCAATCTACAAGAGTGGTGCTACATCTTGTTTCCAATACCTGTCTTTCAGATCAACGGACGACCGCTGAATATTAAAGCAGACAAATTGACTAAATCCGAGTGAGTTGGGGCCGTCAGCTTCGAAACCGTATATTAATCGCTGAAATCACTGAAGGCTGCAATTCATTTTTGGGGACAAAAACCTGACAAGTTGAACAACACTCTTCACCAATTCCAGAGGTTCGCTTAGTTATTGCATGCATACTTGTAGGTATTAAGGAATCTTACAGAGTACTCTTGATGTGGTCGCATCACTTGTCGCTGTCCTTGATATCTGGTTTGTGGCTTATCGTGAAGAACGCTTTCTTGCAACCGTTTTTGGTAATGCCAAACTGCCATGTACATAATCTGGTATTTGTTTTGATGTCTCCGACTGGATTCTTTGGCATTATTGGTCCAGTAACGCTGACAATTGTTCAGTGACAGACGCATTTCTTTGCACTGAACAAGCAAGTGCGTTTAGCTCGATACGACACTGGACAACACGAAGCAACCGCATTGACTGAACGACAGTGAGAAACAGTTATACAATGTAGTATTTACAGTAAAACGTGATCATGTTGTTTTTTAGTTATCACAGCCGCAGTCAAGAACAAACCTTCAAGTGACTCAATTCTATATGCTTGTTTCACTCGAAACCATGAACAATCTACTTGGTTTCTATTCAACAAATGAATGAATGAATGAATGAATGAGCGTTCTGCTCCATTGTACACGTTCAGTCCTTGTCCGTGTACATAAAATAAATTGCGCAAACTTTCAACCTTTCCTCTAAGCCATTCGACAATTGTGAATTTCTGTTTCCTCGCTGCAAGCGTGTATCGATACGTACGGCACACTTAGTGTGAAACGGGTGAGATTACAGATGCTAATTTCAACTTCTAAACCATGAACATATCGTGGGTTCTTAAACTTTTCGATTAGCAGTGGCAGAATTTTCTCTCCTGTACAGCATTAGAATCGATCCGTATAATTCCGCATACTTCTTTTCCAATGTTTTCCCCGATAGGCTACTGTAGAGAATGTTCTTTCTGTTGTAATCGAACAGAAAATTCAGCAGGTTGGTCGTATTTTAGCTATGTAAATTCAACCCTCATCAGACTCCCTAACAACGAAACCGTCCTTTTTATGCTCCAAATTCCTGTGCTTCAAACATGTCTGGCAAAGTGAGTGCTTACTACAAAGATAGCAGTCTTCACAACACGTACTTCGCTGTCATTTACACGTCGAATCGCGGACTGGATTACCTCAGCCAAGTATCGTTACATTCTTAAATGAAATGTCTCATTTTTAACGTGTTCTCAAGCCATTACGTGACTTCGATAGACCAATAGCTGGGTTGTATTTGTTCAGCTAGAAAACACTAGTCTACATAAACTGGCTTGTTGGGGCCAAATAGCTAGCAATGACTCAGCTGATGGCACCGGGATGACAGTTGGGTCGGTTTGTTTACAACGCTCACAAGATGAGTCATATGAGCCACGCTACCAAAGGTTGTCTAGGGGTAACAGTAGGAAAATCGTGCACATGAATAGATGGCCACACACGCCACCTGCCCACTATGCTTTGTTTCGGATGAACAATGTCAACGCACTGGTTGGTTGTAGCGAGAAACCGATTGTGATCATTGTTTAGAAAGAATGTCAGATGAGCTAGATTACCAAAACCGGTTCGATCAGGCGTCAAAACGAGTATAAGTTTAATAATTAGGAAGCTGCACTATGATGTGGACCCAAACAAACACATAGAGGGCGGTTCTGAGACTGCCAAAGTAAACTGCACACAGCCGTTAGTTGTACCACAAGGGTTGGTTACTTGTCGCGACCTATAGGCTGAGCGCGTAATCGTCCTATATAAATGTATTTACTTAGGTTCGCTAGTAACAGTATGGTGAGGTTTTGATTTTATACGGCTATAGACTAGACGAAGCCCGATGTGTATCATCAAATCGATGCAGAGAGCTTAGAAAAAGAACCGTGTGGCTATGATATCTGACTAGCAAGGGCCGACTGCAGGTTAAACTCGGAATAGGTCCGTAGTTCTACCCAACAATGGGAGTAACATTATGATTTCGTTTTAATGGTATCAGGGTCATATCTAGTCTCTTATTAACAGCAATCTGAAGATGTATCGGTTGATGAATTCATTATAACTCAACAAAACCAGTGACCTTTAAATGGTTTTCGTCGGATGTTCCTCGACTTGTCCTGCACTTTCAAACGAGAAACGAGATTTTTACTCGTATTTTTTCTCAACAACCTGAAGAAAAATTTTCGGGCATTCTAACGATACTTGGTTCATCCTTGTAAAACTGTTTTTGTGATGGTCCAACAGAGTGGGCTAAGTCGTTCAAGCCGATCTATCATGTTTGTGGAGTGTACTCGAAGTGGGTTAAATGTCGTTTATTTGCCATCGCAGAAGCCATCACAATTCGCTTACACTCATCCCTGTTATGCTCACAAAAACGCTTGGTCAACACACTGAACCTCTCGTGACCATGTATCAATAGCCCGGATCGACCTGTTACGTAAGAGTACCGATTTGCCAAAATCGTCTGCAACCCAAGTTATTAGCGTTACGTAATTAGAATTCACGAGTCTGATCAGCTTGACATTAATGATTACCATCCCTCATCCTATTGATGTACTACCCCTGTCGAACCCATATAAATGTATCGCATTTAGTCTGATGATAAAACACTGAAAACAAGCTTGTTTGTTACGCGCTTCTTCTCATAAACTGACTACGTCCATCCTTCCAGGGAATCAATTTTCTTATGTTTCCAGTGCTAAATTTTTGTACACCACTTGCTCATAAGAAGTTGGTAGACTGGCGTAAGAAGTGTTTATTTGGTTATAAAATTAGATGAAACAAATATATTCCAGGAAAAATTCTATCGTCTACACATTGATTATATATGATGCTACAGTCACTTCCAGTTAAACATCAGCCTATAGCACTCCGAATTGGCTACCACCGAATCAAAATTGTTCACACTAACATCGATAAAGGGTTAGATCATAAGAGAATCATATGGAAAATGTATTACATAGCAGCACATTGTGAAATATTCTGACCGGAATTTAGTGTCGATAACAATAGTCGACAGTAGCATGAAGGTATATGTTGTGAATTGCCATTCGATATCAAACACTGACTAACAAGTTATAACCGGCTTTCGGTCATTTCAACAGAACATTCTACAGGCCACGACATTAGCGATTTCAGCGTAAGGTTACATTTCCCATGAACCATCTAACTGAGTTAGGGTATGCGGAATAGTCGATGGATAGACTCAGTTTCGACCGGACACTAATGTTTTTCATCCACGAGTTTAACGTATCTATCCGTTTTACTTGCTCATTTTCAGTTTCACTGAAATAACTGCTTGGCTATTTTTGAGCATACCAGAAGGTTGTTAGCTAGCGTGTAATTCAACTGGAACTTCCGTCGTCACTTGAAGTACAATCTTATTCGTGTTTTCTAAGAAAGATTTCCCTGAAACAACGTCAATCTGGTAAGATTGATATGTTTGCATATTGGTGCCAATAGGGGAAAAAAATAAAAATCTCGTAGAAATCCAACATCGGTTCGTTAGAATCGTCAGTCGTGTATCAGATAAAGTGTGAGTTCTATTCAAGAGACACTCCAGAAAACACCAAGGTCAGAACTCTTCTCTCCTTTCACTTATCTACCTCACGGTCAACCGATGTTAGTGTGTTTCCTAGTGATGGTTTCAAACCTGTGCATAGTCCTTTTTGTATTCTCAGTTCATATAGATGCAGCTGGCTGTCCTCTCACTTGGAATGCAGTTCAAAATACCATCCAAGAATGCCAATAGAGTGACTACGCAAGTTCATTCTGTATACACGTATGATCACCTGATAAAAATGTTGCCCACATCTTCCGATGAGACAGGTTGGTTTCGTGCGAAACTGGTGGATATTCCTAACTAGTTGTCACAGCCCATTCGCCAACACTGCTATCTAAGGCAGGAACACTATCGGGATATGAGAGAAATAAGACAAATGCAATGACTGGTATTCTTTATACCGTATAATGGCACTGGTGTTGTCATAACGAAGAACGAGTATATGGGCAAAACAAATGTTCAAAATGGACCAGATAGTTGAAAATAATATATTGCCACAAAAATAAGCCACATGACAATTTCAGACATTGGTGATGCGTAGACAAATCTGAAACTCAAAGTAGGTAACTGTAACCAAACGGTACGGAAATAATCCGAATGAGAGGTATTCCAAAAATGCATGAGGGTACATGAACAGTTCTGTTTACAGTAAACTTAGCTGCTGACTGGTCGACCCTTTGGATCTCATCCGTACGGTTATCCTCACACTGCCCGAATAATTCCTCTGAATTAGCAGAAACTTTGAACTCGTCTTGGTAGACGATCATTCCCTTTTTACAGATATTGTCCCCTTCTTGAGACAGTTGAGTTTTCACGTGATTTTATATGCAGTCAGAACTGTGACGTCCGTTCCGCAGGAATACCCTAAGGATCGTCTTTTACCGTACACGGAAAACGTTGCAGTTACTTTGGAAGGACTAGTTTACAGACAATGAGAATATGTGGCTATGATTAGTACATTAGACTCAACTTTCGCTAACACCTTAGCTAGAATGATTGGGCAACATGTCTCAGAGAGAACAACCAAAACACTGGTATGCAAACAATACACTTATACTGTTTTGATTTTTATTATTAATGAGCATTTAAAACTGCACTTCAACCGTGTACAGTACAACAGTCAACCACACTCATCTTCATTTCACGAAGTAAAATCGAATAATGGTATAGCTTTTTTGGATGTGCTCATTAGTAAATATGCGAATAGCATGTTACAGCGTTCCGACTACCTCAAAGCAACACACAGTGATCACTATCTTCGGTTTTCTAGTTTTGCACCGATTGCACACAAACGTGTTCTTGTCAAAGGTCTGGTTCACAAAGTCAGCAGTACTTACACTTCTAGGAATTTACAAACAACCAAAGATACCCTGAAAAGCTGTGTTATCAAACGGTTTATTTGAAAGATTCTTTGTGGCTAATAATAAGGAAAACAAGAGCCAGAAGCCGATTCACACAGTTCAAAAAATTGATCGTTTTTTGGCTTTGTAATTCAAAAAAACCATCCGGAGAATGACATCATACACAAACTAAAGATTATTGTAGCTCAGATATATGCTACTTCGCAGTTGCGCTTGGTTCAAATCACCAAAAGACCAGTCCTCCGTACTCGTCAACGCAGTTTACTTAACCATTCCTTTTTCCACGTTGTGTATTAGTCCACTTGCAATTGCAGTGACGTTTGCGCAAACAGAACTGATGGACATTTACCGCAGCGAGTGGCCGAACACATCCTGAAACGGTTGAAAAACTTGGCTACGCATCAGCCTCAAGTTGGTGAACCAACCGCTCAAACCCCCACGCCATCGATTGCTAAACTGCTCATGACTGTAGGTCATCAAGTTAACCTAGTTAACTTGTTCAAAGTACTGTTGCGTAATCGAAGCCTGAAGTTACTGGCTTCTTGCAAAGTGTGACCTATCTAAACCTCACAGCCATCGTTATGGGCAAAAATGTGACTAAGACAACCCTTTGGGTTGCTGTGGTCCTTACGCATAACACGTGGTGTGATTTTGTACGAGTCTGGTCACTGTTCGTCCCTAAACGTCTGTCTTTCGTTTACAATTCATGAAACTGAACGAAAAGTTAGCATGCCTTCATTCCGTACTGTTGTTCCGAGGACTGTAATCTTGATAATAGGGGCCTTATTTAATTGCTTTCCTAGGTGTTGCTCGGTAGTTATGTAAACTAATAGATCTTGCGTACGCCACTGGGGTGTAAAAAATTTTTAACAACTGTGATGCCTCGAATAATGATACGTCACACATTTGTTTAATAACAACTGCCTACTAGAATAACATCAGTAGCTCCCTTAACAAGTTAAATATTTTCAAGTTGAACAGCACCCACAATTGATCGCAGCTGTCGCATCCCCATAGACTTTCCAGTCGGCCCCTTTCGAAAAGAAGCACTAGAATCGAGTTTCGCTCTCATTAGAGCTCGTCAGTAGTGCATATCATCGCCACTGCCGGGACTTGAACCACGGACACGCTGTTCATGAGGCAACCGTGTTTACCACTGTACAACTGAGCTAACATGGGCACGACTGAATGCGTAAACGCTTGGACGCATTTGCTTACGAATAACTGCGGTCAATTGCAACTGACGTTCAGTTTGCATAGAACTAAAATCCTCTACCATCCATCAATAAATGTTATTCGTTTTTGGCTGGGTGTCTTGATCTACTTTTAAAATGTTCATATTTGTTAGCACCTTATATACAAGCAAAAATCTTAACGGGCCACTTTCGAACAGCAAAGCTAGACTCCAGTTTCGTCCCTGAGAAGACTCACCGGCGACAGTCAGGCTTGAAACCTCTTTTCACGTTCCCATGAGGTAGGCCGTTTCGACCACTGTCGTTGACTTCGCGATAAGCGCAACTGAGTTATGGTAACAAAACAATCAGTCAACATTCATTCGTGAGGAACGTTCTGTCATCTGAATGTAAAACCTGCAACAAAGCGCAAGCGTTTTGGAATTATTGTCGGAAAAATCTCCAACGGTTCACCAGCAATCAAAACATTCAAGTTCTGTAATCACTTCTCATCCTCCTAACAAATGCATATGATCCTGACAGTTCTTGGCTTCTACAGCAGAGAGCAATCTCTTCAAATGAGCCGAAATTTAGTGTGGCGCTGTCACTGTTTCAAATGCAGGCTTTAATTAGAGTTCCACAAATATCTTCAAAGTTGGAAATGCAGTTCTGGTAGAACACCACTGTTTTTCGGACACAATTTTGTGCTCCTCCGCCAGTCCTCTTCATATCAATAACTAATGAAATTGTAGTAGATAAGTGGGTATGCGCTTGACCCTCGTCCACTAACAATTTAAAACGCCTTTCCTGAAGACCAGGCGAAATGTTGTCCCAACATGCAACGAAGAACACGACAGGGTTTGAAAACAAACCATACATTTCCGGCAACGTTTGCAAATATAATAAGTATTTACTCCTAGCCTAATCTGGGAACAACAGCAGCAACCAAGGGTATAAAGGAAAAGAACGCGAGGTGGGCTCCAACCAACCTAGTGACACTCAGGATCGTGCGTCAAGCGAAGTGTGTAGAACCCTCGAGTGCGTTTAACAACACTCGAAAAGGTGTAACGTACGGTCGAAACCAGCAGGCGTGCACAGATTGAATCTGAATTGTGTAACAGAGCGTGCTGTTGTGTTGTTGGCGCTGTTTTAGTTTTCGTTTATGCAAGTCGTGTGCAGGGCTTACTGGGCCTTTGGCTCATGCTTGTTAATGTTATTTCCTTTTACAGGACTCTTGCTGGAACCCCCCCCCCTTCGGAATAACGCTTTCCCTCGGAATCTCCACGTTACCTCACAGTTACTCCACAAGTGTAACGGACAATCGGAGTAAATTCGGCTGATTTGTATGTTACAAAGGTACGGGTGAAACGATTTTGAAGAATGGAACAATAGACAAGTCGTTAAGACAATGACAAGCATTCGCTGCGTGCAATTAGTTGCACGACTGAAGAAAGTGGCATTGAGTTCGTATCTGGTATCCTGTGGAAGACGTGCACAGAACCATGCGTACAGAACAGACAGGTGGAGCAACACGGTTGCAGCCACGGTCCTTAGAGAAACCACACGGTCACTAGTCACTATAACTTCCTTCCTATTTATAAGTTTTCAATTAGACACCCGAGCAAATTGATAACACAATTACCTTCACCATTAAATCAGCTTGTTGATCACTAAAATTTGAGCAGGATAAAGGTCGCCCTCTTTCCGTGTCACAGCGAAACAATTGTACTTCTGTCCTGATGAGTGATTTTGTAACTAGATTGTTGCATGTTGAACATAGAACGATCTCAAGACGCCCGTTTATAGATTGTAAATCGCACTCTGTCATACAAGAAGTAAAGTCATTCGTGGACACCAAACTATCAATCTTGTACAGATGGAATCAGGGCAATCTGCTAGAATACCCGATAGACGAGCGTGGGCAAACTGAACTTCTGACTAGAGCTTACATATTAAAATAGATTTCTCAGATGATCCCTTTTGAAAAGAAGCCACTAGATTTGGGTAACTTCTTTAATTATTGGTGCGTACTAACACCAAAATGAAACCCTCGTTAGGTAACCTTTTTTCTAATTCAGCAACCGAGACTGTGGTCACTTGGTCGTTGTTCATAAAGGAAGTCAGGCCGATTGAAAAATGTTGTAACTCGCACACATATTTCCCATTCTATGTTGTTATCACAGAAGCGCGAACTTAACGTTGTAATATTTAGAAGACGGAGCTCTATTCATCAAATCTGTCAAGATGAAGTGGAAATGTAAAACTTTGGATTTTATTCTCTATCGATAGCAGTAAACCAGCAACCCTTATAGAAAGACATCAGGAAACCATCCGTAAACGTTATGTACGAATCTATCCGCGGTCATACTAAACCTTACATGTGCAAAACCAGTTGGCTCTTGTGGCACCACACGGTTAAGCATATTCTCCAATGGCCAGCACCAATGAATTCGCAGGACGAACAACTCACCACACCAATCGCGAAAAACTCGGTTCTATCGAACGTCAAACACGTAACAACAACAGATCAGCTTGTCAAACCGTTCGTGATGTCACCATATAATCGCTGCCCGTTATTCGGGCAAGACAGTTTAGTTATACATGTACAGAATATGTAGACTTAATCAATCTGTTTACCGCGAAATAAATTTTTTCAATGTTCTTAACGGTTTAGTTGGTTCGTTCGCGTCTTCTTGTGGCTATATGTGCTTTGTAAAATTGTGTTGGATTTACTTTGACAGCTAATAAGAATAGTGGGGACTGTTAACGTCTGGTGTGAAATTTAAAAACTGATTACAGGCGAAAGTAGACATTTCCCAACTCTAACAGCAACGAATGACCAAAATAAACAGATTTCAAGCAATTTGTCCCCTTGATCAACCTGTGTGATCAGAATTGGAGAAATGTCACTCCAAAGATCATCACATAATTTGCGTCTTATTCAAAAATAGATAGGTTACGTTTTCACGCCAAAACCCTTCACAGATTGCAGTTGTCACCCTTTAGCTAGTGCCTACACCACAAGTAAAGATACTATCATCTACTTTAAGTTCAGTTTTCAATTCCATTTCCATAACCCCATTGCTTCGATTGGTCTAACTTCCAGTTCACTGTGTCAGGGACGAAAGTATACTGCGCATGTGTACATATCAACGTGCTGTGTTGTTCGTATACTCTTCGGTCAATCAGCCCACGACGTAGAACGAACGCAGTGTACGGGCGCTCTCGTTTCGTGTGGGCGTGTTGAGTATCCTACATTGTGTAAGTCATGGGAAACGGATAGAAACCTAACATCACGAAATAAACTACGGTATTCGCCAGCTCGAGGCAGGTATCACAGTTTAGCATAAACCAATACAGTCTCAACAGCTACGCAACTACCTGTTACCAGAACAAACTGATCTCCCATATGCACATATTCATCAAACAGTACTTCGAACAACTTACGGATTTCTTATAACAAAAACATTCATCAGCCAACAAACTTGACGCTTAATGGAGAGAAGGAGCCAAAGAGCGTTCGTATATCGTGCACACCAATTTTGTCATTTTACCATAATCCTGCCATAGAAACAACGCTAACGGCATGAGTACTTCCATGACATATTCGTCAAACAATGAAAGCAAAATGAATCGACAACAAACACTTTATGTCCACGGACTCGACACACGTGTTTTCTATCTTCTCAATTCAACCGAAGTTGTTTGTTGTAAGCATATGAAGCTTAACAGAATGAAGTGAATTCGGCCTGGTACCGTCTCAGGTTTAAATTTCCTATCTCATTATAGTGGTTCAAGGGAAGAAATGCATACGCAACATGTCTGTTACCTAAGGATGAATTTTAAAAGTCTGTTTTCTTATCATCGTTTGTTTTGATTACGTCTATGTGTGGTTTGGGAATTATCTTGCTGAACAGAATACGCCCACCGAGCATACTTTTGGGTGACAACACGTTCGAGGGGGTCAGTATGTCGTCCATTCATAAGCTTAATTTCGCAGAAATACTGTTGTATGCCTATTCAGGTGCTATCAGCAGTAAGCCTTACTGGTTATGACAACGGCAGAGAGAACAAGCGACGGTAGAAGCACGAACTCCATTGTGGCATTCACAAGCAGTAACGTCATCCTTATGTGCGTGGACGAATGAATCGTTGGTCGTTGAAGACGCGACCAATTAGGACGCAGCTTGAGTCCCAACACGGGAGTGGGGCACACGGGCGGCCTCGACGCGCATACGACCCACACAAATCCAGGACCGTTTCGATGAGTTCCATTCGAGTTGTGAATGTTCAGAGGCTATCCCGAAGAAAAGAAGCACGTAGTTCGTCAGCCTGATAGCATCGTGCCTGGAATCAATCATCAACTTTCAACCAGATTCAATAATTAAGGATTTTGATAAATACGACTAAATATCTATCACAGTAACTTTGATAGGTTGTGAACCATCTGATGAAATCCTAGTTTGAGTCAGTTGACAGTAGGTCTACAAGTAAATGATCCAGTAACAAAATTTATACACTTGATTGCTTATTCTTACCATTAATTCAGCTGAATAGGCTATAGCTAGGTCAACATACTGTGTACAATAGATTAGCAACTAAGACCATTGTTCCATGTAGTGACGAGAAATTTAAGTCACAAATTGTAACGTTCATATAGTCACTACAACCGTTTTTTTCTGTGGTGAAACGTCACGTCCCAATAAAACCCTAACAAAAATCTTTTTTTTAACAAATAACTCGATTTTATCGAAAACATAGCATTGAAAAAGTTTATCTGTCAGCTCCAAAAGCGATATCCATATCCATCTGCTTTCCCTAACACAACGACCATGATCATCAGGTCGTTTCCTCAAGGATTTTACAGTGTCCACATTTTTCCCATGAAAATGATAAATTCCGTCCAATCGAAGAAGTTACTAGGGTAGTGAAAAGACATTTGATGTGGGCTATTAACAGTTTAATTTTATCTCACTAACCGGTTATCAGTTCGATCATTTTTAACAGGACATATTACAGATCGACTGCTCATCGGTGATCCGTATGCTCCAAACCATTTAGCGAGTGTTGTCAAGTCCGTCAACAAGCCTAGGACGGATCTTTGGTTTGACTGTGAGAAGGCGGGGATTATCGAAATCAGATTCCACTCTGTCTTTGGATAAGATTGGGAGAATGTACCAGAGTGGACAATGAATTATGTTCAACCCAGGTCACTTGACCTAGGCAAAGGGAGGACCACACATGGTTGGTTACCTTATTGCCATGTGATCTGAGGTGTCAGTCGACTCATCTCTCACTCCGCACTGTTGCTGGTGTATACCACAGGTTTACGCCTATTAACGTGCTCCAATTGAATCGCCCTCACTTTGCAGGTAACGCTGGGGTTAACTAACCGAAAATGCCAGGATATTTATGAAGACGGAAGTTGAACTGTTAGGTAAGAGGGGAAAGTTTGCGAACTGGACAGCCGACTGTCTCAAGATAGGTGACCGTTTAACCGCAGGAGATTATTGCAAAAGTGAGATACTTCATTTACGTCAATGTATGTAAACAGCTGTTATCATTTGTACTGTGTTCTCAAATGTAACTCACATCTGTAATTACCGACTCGTTTGTGAGATGTTTGTGCCTACCCAATGGAGTCCGCAGATCGGTTTGCTCTTAGGAAATGTGGGCTAACTCAGTCTGCCCAAAGATTCCAACTGACATTCTAACTGTGCGAAGTAAGCTACCATAAGTAGTGTGCTTGATGGCCAAAATTCACCGGAAACACAAGATCGGTTTCTTACTCTGTAAAATTATATCAGTCGAAGGTCTTGGGTCAGACTGAATTTCTGTGTATCACCTGCGAATGCTCCTGACAGATGTACTGGTCCACGGACTCCGTTGCGTCTTGGCTAAGCGATACAACCCACGTACTAACCACAAAATGTGGGACTTATCAGTCTTACGGTACAACATGTGGTCGAAGTTCACCGGATATGCCCACCTGACGCGCAGCTCTCACCTAGTCGGTCGCTCCGGATCGAAACCTTCATTTTACCGTGTATGCAGGAAAAACGTGACTGTGTGGTGCAATGGTCTGCGTGAGTCATGGCCACGGCAAAACAACACGCCTGTCACACTGCTTTGTGTACGCCCGGCTGGACTGAGTCATGTGACCTGTACTGGTCGGACTTTTACTGTTTGGTTGTGTATGCCTACCTGCTCGTTTCAGTACACTGTTTACAGTACGGCCGCGAGATAGTGTCTTCCCATTAAGCTCCATCACTCTCACCTGCACAGCTGTTCTGCCAAATGCAACACATCCTTGCTGTTTGACCGTGCACTGCAGTTGTAAATCAGACACCAAGCTGTGTTGCTCGTAAGTAAGGGTTGCAAATGTGTTAATTAGGGAGTCATTCAGTTATGAGGAATCTGGGTTCCGGCTGGATGCGATCTACTGACGGGAAGTGCGTATTCCTATACGGCATGGGATCTACCAGCTACGAAGTCACACGAGGAGCCTGTAACTTTCAACTTACGACTTCACTGCCAAACCATTTAGTGTCCATCGATTCATTCAGGAGGGGCACTACGATGATAAGGCTACGCATATCCACCACCGTAGCCGATTTAAAAGGATACAATTCATTTTCATAAAACGTTGACCTCCAACATTGTTTAGTGGAATTCTCACAATGGTTAGCAGTGTGGGTACGTTCCCACAAAGTCTCACACCAGATTTGACGAGTTACCCAGTGGCAATAATTCAGAAGACAACAAACAGCGCAGTACTCTATATATTGCCACGACCGAGAAGCAACAAAATGTACAGCCAGCAAGCGTCCTGCGTGTAGCGCGCGGAACGGAAAAGTGAGGAATTTTTCTACCAGCGGAAATAAGGCTTACAATTGGGCTAAACAAACTTGGCTCATCAGGGGGTGTCAAATTGTACAACAAAATATCAACAAAAATTAGGCTCTTCTAGGAGGTCGCTACAGCAGCCAAACTACAAACACCTGAGAGTTATGTGGTAAAAACCAAGACATGTAATCACCACAACCGACGTTAGTAAAATATTCTAAACGCTAGGAAACTTAACGTCAGAACCAATCACAATTTTCCGCACTGTAAAAGTGTCCCCATATTGGGAACGAAAACAAACTGTAAGCTACCAGTTGCTGTTCAGAACTCGGAGACCAATGTTGAATCCGAATAATTCACGGTTGGTTGCTTGTTAAATATTCAAAGTCTCAGTGCCCCAAGTCGGTTACGTGCTTGCACAATGAGTGTGCTATTGCTTGTAGATGTTAACGCGCTACTTGTACGTAGCGAACGCAAACCTCAGCTGCTGGCCACGGCTTTCGCGACCGTCACATCTAAAATTGGTCTGGATATGAACACAGATAAGACATTCTTTCCCTGAAGTCTCCTCCGGGCGGAAGTGCCCTACCTCCACCTTAAATCCGCAACAATGAAGACGACGTGGATGGTTGTACGGACTTGTGGCATTTGGGTAGTACTCTATCGACAGATCTGTCCGTGAACCTCGAGTTACGAGCTCGTGTGGCGAAGACCAGCGCCTATTTCAGACGTTTGAAAAGACGCATTTGGAACGGCCGCAGGTTCGAGATGAAAATAAAGTTGCTTAAGTGTTGCTCAGTGGTGATGTATACACTGTTGTACGGCAGTGAAAGTGGTTCAACGAAGTGTGCGGTATCTAAACTGCGTTACTTACGACGTATGTCTGGCAGTGGATGGTCGGACATGGTTCCGCACACTGAAGCACTTTGACGAGCGGACTCGGACGGGATTGAAATCATGCCCATTTTCGATCAGCCTCGCTGGCCAGAACACGTCCGTAGGATGGACGCTTAATGAACTCGGAAGCAGCTTCTGTACGAGCAACTGAAAAAAGGTATGCGAAATCCTGGTGGTCAAAAACGGAGAAACCGGGAAGTTATCCAAATAATTTTTTGCCGTTATGAGGGCTATTTTAGATCCTGGAGGGACTTAGCCTTGAACCGGACGATCTGGAAGAACGCTATCCGGACGGGCGTCCGAAGGTTCAATGAACAACAGTAGTACGACCGAGAATAGAAGCATGCAGTATACAAGGAAGCCATAGGTGTTATAGGTCGTGGTGACATAACCATATGGCGTTGCGATTAATCCAACCACGAGTGCATTGTCCGTCTCGGATAAATAGATCTTCAACTTACTCATAGCACACCGCTGGCGAATAGACAACGAGTACGTTAGGCTCAAATAGATTATGCCGATTATATCTGTCTTTCATTCGTGTCAACCAACGACCACCATCGTTTTTTGAATCACCTGCTCTTCTTTTCAGAAAGCCTGGTCATGATAGCTCTTTCGCTTCTTTTCTTCAGGTCATTGTCAGTTTTGTTGATACACTGCATGGCGAAAGTTTGGTTGAATTTTTGGCTCGAATGTTAACTTTTTTTGTTTAGTTTCCTTCATTTCGTTTGGAGTGCAATACTATGTACTATCATACTGATCTATTGTTTGCCTTATATTTTCAATATATTTCTTCTCATCTTACAACTTACCACTAGAGTCTCTCTGTTTTTTTGCTGCCTAGAGAGAAGGGTTTCACCTTCGTACTAGCTCACAATCTAGTTAACCAGCATTGGCCAACCGAACCACAGTCTTCCACCCACATGTCTCTTGGTGTTGTGCCTTTGAATTTACATCGAATACGTGATATGGGACTGGAACTACAAGTGATGCAGCGTGAGCCACCTGTAATGAGTGTTGTGTGCATATGTATTCTGGCGCCAGTCATGCTGACAGGCTATCCGGAATCGGATACTACCAATCCTGAATCGGTTTATTATGTCATTTGTCTGCGTGTGAGTATGCTTTAACTCTGCTGGTGTGTGTCCGTATATATATCAGCTGTATCAGTATGCTGTCGCAATACATCGACTGGCTGCACGCATTTATCTTCCCGTTCAATATACTGTCAACATAACTGCCTAGTTCACAACGAATAACAGTCCGTATACTCGTATTCTGTGAGTATCACGGAGACAGAAGCACGCAGACATTGTCCCGATGTTAATACCTGCGAATCTACAATCAGATGTTAGATCACGAGACGACGGAACAATCAGACGCTTTTGGCAAGCGTGATAGAGCTTTCATCTGTCCGACCATCGATGCATTCGTTCTGTCATACTCGTCTGGAGGCACCAGTGAGTAGATCATGACTAGACTAGATAGCGTATACTTCGGTAACTAAGGTATGGAGTTCATTCGCTCAATCTTTAAGAACTTATACATTTCGATGATTGGACTACGTGGTTAGGATGCCAACTATTTGTACACCACCCTATAAAATGATGTATGGTGTGATGTGAAACAGTGGTGTTCGTCTCTCACATTGGAGTCCTTGTGACTCACGCGAGTCGGTAGGTGGAGATGTTCAGGGAAATAACAGTCAACAGAGTGTCGTAACACAAATACTGTTGTGACCGAGCTGTCTCTGAAATAGAAGTAACTAATGCAGCTGGAAAGTAAAAGTCACAGGAGCGCTATCTGGTAGGTGTTACCCCACCGTTACTTGCACATCGGGTGTTTTAAACAAGAGGATACTGAATTTTTGGACCTGTGGAACCCATATTTTCTGTATGTATGGCTGAGTTTGGTTACGCTGCCCAGATTTCCTAATTCACTCTACCTTAGGTATAATGGACACAGTGACGAATGCTACCTCATAGAATGCATATGGCCGGTTGGTTACAATAACTACTATGGTTCATGCTCGTGTAAAATTTTCTGAAACACAAAAAGTCGCACACGGTAAATCCTAGATCAATGAAAATTACAAGCCGAGAGAGTAAGTTACTTGGAGAACTCACAAAAGTTTGAAATGAATTGGAAATGTTTGTCAATGTTTATTAAAAGTATGATACCAGGTAACCGATGTTAATTCTCGCAAATGTGTGAAAAGTGAGTGTTGTGTCCAATCGAATGCCAGTGAGCAATGCAGTTGGCCAATCAGATTGTTCTGATCTTCAAGCGATCGATGACACATGCGGGCAGCGGATACCCGTGCTGTGTGGACTGACAGATTTTCCGTAACGTATCGTGAAAACGGTTGCTCTAATAAATCTTACTACTGGTATTTTCCGTCGTTCTTGAATACAACAACTATTTTGAACAACAGCATTCCTAATCAAAACTTCAAAAGCTTAACGGAATATACGTTTTCTATTTCTTTAAAAATCTAACTTACCTCGTCCTTGCATGAAGTCACCGGGGATTTGAAAATCATTCTTTTATTTTAAGACATTCTTTCAGAACAGAACTTTTCAATCCCCTCATTTTGAACATAGTTGTATCATGTCCTCCTCTGTCCTTCCCCACCGCCAAGAAAACTGTAGACAAAATTTTGTAGCGATTTGTTATGGCGAGCCAAATCAGTGTCAAATCTGCCAAGCGTAAAGTTTATTTTCTTGGTCACTGGTTTTAAACACATAAAGGGAGACACTTCGGGCGATCCCGAATAATGAAAATGGAATGTTCATTCGTGGGTCGTAAGCAATAGGGGAGATCACATAAATACAACATCGCATGAAACAAGCACACATGGAAATGCCATGCGGTCATACCGTGGACGAGGCTTAATTACCACAGCGTGAGAACAGACTTCACTTGAGAACGGAATTCTGCATCAAGTGGTGTCGATTCTTGTTACCTACTCTTCGTTAAACATAACACCATTAGTGTGCCTCAACATGTGATGGAACTTGTATTGATTTGACTCACATTCTCTAACACTAAGCACTTCTAAACGAAGGCAGAATCCTGAGCGCTTTGACTATCTGGACAGGCACTTCCGGACTGTTGGCAGGCAATTAAGCGCTAAATGTTTCTAACAGCAGCTACAATTTTTCCGTTTTCGTCCAAATCATGGGAACATCACCAATAGACCGTGGATGGGTCTGACTGCTAATACGTTTAACGACTGATTGGTCCAACTGCACCTCGTATAGGACTCGACCACGGCACCCAGAGATAATCCACGGCACTCGTAGTTATGAATGCAAATAATTCCCAAACATCAAGTACTCTAGGGGTACGATAAGCCCATACAACTTTTTGCCGGACTATAAATTGTAGCAATCTCGCAGGATCTGACGCATGCCTTAAATTCAAACGAACGCTCATCTATGGGTATCGGTTTTTAACCAAGATAAAGACTCTCAGAATCACTGGTATCTCGAGACGTAAATTGGATGAAACCACGCAAAGTCTGACCAACGTGCCTGGCTAATGGTCTTAAATTTTTTTTATGTTCATTACTACTTTTTGAAATTGATGAAGAAAGGTACCGATAACTTCACACCCTACGCTGGAATCGGGACTGTGACAGCTACAAACACCCCCAACATGGCTTATAACCAATTCAACTGTCTAATCCTCACTTACAGACTCATTGGTGGAAGGCGGGTTGCGCAGTTTGAGCAGAGCCAAATAGAACTTAGAAATGACATTCCAGTGGTTTACAACAGAGTGTTTGCACTGAGCCAGTCTGAAACACGGAACGACAGTGATAGAACAGTTACTACCAGACAAACTTCCTGGTTCCATATATACTAGTTTCAACCAAGAAACGAAAGAACTGTGACCACAGTAGCAACACAAGTCCCCGTATGGTTTGCTGATTCTGCACAAAATGACGCTATTCCAAGTGTTGTTCGTACAAGACGTCCAACTGTAGTAAGTGCAACAGAAAATGGCATAGGTAACAGTGCTGTTTATCACAAAAGCAACACAACCCAGTACTCAACCACTTCGGTGACCAACAGAGTATGAGGCAATCCAAGATAAGGACGATCCTGGATGTTTCCTTCAGATGTTCTCGTACCCACAATGAATACAACATGGAGCTACTTCATCTTGTTGAAACCAAACGCAAGTAAATACCTCTAACCGTTTCAAAGCTGGTACAACATTTTGCTGTAGGTCCTACTGGTAAAATCTTTATCACAGTAAAAAGGTATGATAACCCGTGTTCCAACAGTCCACGTCAGTATCATAAACTTTAAGCTATGTTGACATCAGATTGGAGCAAAGTGATCAAGGTCACTGATGTGCCAAAAATGACCTTCTGCATGAAACCATTTGGATAAGCTATTGCTTCTTCAGTCTGTACTAAGAGAGTGAGGCACATAATCACCAAATATTTATTCATTCGCTTGGTTCTTTCGAGCGGCTACCTCATTCTCATTATCTATCGGGAACGTCCACAGAAATTAACATGTCCATAGTTTTAGTATGAAATGCAAACTCTGAGACTACCTTTTGCCGTATGTTGTTGTTCTGCTTAAAGACAATGATTTTACGTAGACAAAACGAGAGCCAGTATTTCGAACATATTTTGCGAATTAATGGTTTATACACCAATGCTTTTGTCTGTGTTTTTCTTCGCTCTATGACAACTTTGACCTTCGAGTGGAACAGCACACCTGTAGTGGTAAATGACAAATGTGTATACTTAGTAGATTCAATCAGATCTCAGTAAATTTGCTACCGAAAACTGTCTCACCAAGGTATAGTTTTGGTTCGTGCTTGGGGATATGGCATCGAGCAGATAATAAAAAGCTGAACTTCTGACTGTACGCAGTCTGGGTAAGAAATGTAATTACTTCCTGACATTGAAAACAGGCGTACGTTACAGAAGTATGATCATTTCTTGCTAATGAGATCAGATAATATTGGCATACTATGCTTGGTTTATCTGTGGAAACAGGAATAAGTTTACTTCTCATTAGTTAGTTTTGCTTAGAAAGACTGGAATATGTTGTCTTTGGCCGCACACATCTTAAAATAGTTACAAATTACAGTAATTATAAGACATATCGACATAAAGTAGAACGATATAGTTAGATAATGAGATATTTAAAAAGAACTGAGAAATAACATACACCTCAAAACGTTTTAGCAACACGGTTTTCAAACACGTCACAGTTCACAAATTGTACAATACAATTGGAACACACGGCGTGTCTCAGTTCCTCTGGACTCTTACTCTGTCTGAATCCTCCATTGAATTGTAAATCTGTTTCGTTCATGAATGTAGATTTTAGTGTCCATCAATTGATAAAACAATCATCATGATAACACAGTTCAATAACACAATAACACAGTTCTTTAGGGAAATATTGTAGTTTTATTCTGTCCATTTGCGTTAGTTAATGTGTGCTGGTTCCCTGTTCGTTCCTGTCTTTCACACGTTGAGAAGTTTGTCGACCGTCGGAATGTATCGATCGTGATGGCCAAAACGCTGTGACGATGGAGTCAAGTGATGTGACCTGAACTGCGCGTACACCCCCGTACCACCATCTGGCATGGCTGTGGTGCAGTTGCGCTTTGGTACCGTTAGATGACTCGACACAACTAGAATGTTCGATTTTAGGCAAGCAATTTGGGTAAACCTCTCAGATAGAATTTCTGTGGCATGGTTTGTACTCCGGTTTTTGATTCCGAGTGTCTAATTTTGGGACGTCGGTGCTTACTACGCTCACAACGGGTTAACATCTGAACACTAGTCACTTGGTAACTTCGTTTGAATAGTGAAGCTGACAGACATTGACAAAGCAAATTTGAGTGCGCTGAATACTTTCAGCCTAAGTTTCCGAAGTACATACAGCTAGTTCATGCGCGGCCATGCAGAGAAGTTAAGAAATAGCTCTGTTTAAAGTAATGGATGTTGAAAGCTGATTCTTACGTCGGTCCAACTTAAAATCTGTGTTGACGGGGTAAACGAAGAGAAACGTATTTTGTTTAGTTTATGTCACTGTGGTTGGGCAGATGAACGATTATTCACAATGATTGAGTGTGAAGCATACTAGCCCATATAATATTCGCAAGCAAACTATGAATGTGCACACAGGACGATCTAGTGGATAAACTCGAACTGATCTATCGAATATGTATTAAGACTGGACTGGAGCGGTTTCTTGACTGGAGAATGTTCAGCCAAACCGTGTTCGCGCACAAACTGCTACAGACGGAATTATAGTAAAATTGGCACCAACCAATCATAGATGGCGATCAGCTGGTGTTGAATGTGTATTTCAAGTTGAACATGTGTATTTGTCCCAAAGAACCGAGTTGCCAGATCCAAGGTCCTGGAACAGCACAGCAACAAACCGGTCAATCAAGATGCGAGAACGCCTATCTTCTAACAGCAACCGTAAATACTGTTGTCCCTCTGTAAAAAGGTGACTTTTCAATAAATTGAGATTTCTTGGTGCCGCCCAGACTCCTGTCCAGCTTTTCTCTCGATTGGGTAGCTCACTACGTGACACAATACATTTACTGAAAAATCTTACGAAGTTAAATCAACTGATCTTGAAGGCCAGTTGACAAGTCCACCCTTCCACTCTACACCGATACACCGCTGCAAAAGCGTGTGTTTCAACCACCGTGCACTAGGTTTTGGGTAGTGAACTGAAATAACACCTCACTGGAAATAAACTAGATTTCGCTGTCCAAGATCTACTATCTGAGGGTGTGGAAGGAGAAATCCAGAGGGATGTTCCATGTACATTGCTCTACTTCTCACATCATCGAAAAGAGTACTGCACAGATTGGTGTTTTGCATTCCAAACCTAAGAATGACCCTGGGATTAATGTAGTTGCACAGTTGGTTTCGTATGCACCAACTTTCCCTGGCTCAGGAAAACTTATTTTTCATAGTTACTTCATCATGAAGTTAGAACGCAGTTTCTTCAGTAAAAACTATATATTACATTAACGTGGGTTCGCTCAGGCAAACCCCCTACAATTATATTGCTAACACTCCAGTTGGGTCTGTTTTGTCTTATCTTGGATGCTCAGTCCGTTCAGTTTGTGTGCGCTTCGTTGTCCTAGTAATTCAGGTGTCATCTCCAGCGAAGACATTACATACTGGCAAGGCGTGTCGTCTGGACTCATCTGCTGAGAGTACATCGTCTGAACATGCTTTTGACTGCTGTACTCGCTTTAAAGAGTTTGTGAAGCGTAATTCATAACCTCATAGAAAATTTACTAAGACTAGCTTTAGTCCGCACGTTGTGGACAACAGAAAACTTACCAGTGGTTGTCCAAAAACGACCACGTTCAGGTATCCACTTTAAAGATAAAAATGACGTACATAATTTATACTACTCACCGTCGAACCGACGCCTGTAACGTAAGGTGAACTGTCTGTATCCGGACCAGATGAATGGTGGCAACTCACACGCACTACCTATCTTATCCTCTAGTTCACAATGAGTTGGTTGCATTTCCGGATCTCCCTGATGAGCCCGAATGAAAACAAAACCAATCTGCATACATTGTATGCTTTTTAGAGTGAGTATCTTACATAGTTTAGATGACTATTCAGGATGATCTTATAAACGGCTATCTCTCTTTCAAAATCTCTGCTGTAGCTACAAACCACTACATAATTGTGTGCCCATTTATTTCGACCGAGCCTTTCGGTTGTAGTGGACAGTATGGTGAAGTTCAAACTTTATTGAACGAAGATGGCACTCGCTTCCTCGGCGGCAGTTTCGATTGGTCAATATGTCTATTTGTAAAATGACGTGTTACGCCGCAGTGTGACGTGTAATGCTTACATAATGATCAGGAATGTTCGCCGCTTCCACCTGTTTAATGAATTATTACATACTGACGAATATTTGGTGATTAGCGATCGTCTGGCTTCTCTACGGATCTCAGCTACAACTGTGGTTTCTCACCTGTCTGTTCTGTACGCCTGATTCTGTGTACCTCTTCCATAGGATGTCACTCTCTTCAGTCCCGTAACTGATTGTACACAGCTAATGTTTACTCTTTTCCTAATGACTCATATGTCATTCTATTCCTCAGGGTCGTTCCATCTTTACCTTTTTGAGTGTTGTTTAACGTACTCGGAGGTTCTATGCACTATTCGCTTGACGCCCGATTTTGAGTGCCACCGGGTGGACTGGAGTCCACTTCGTGTTCTCTTTCTTTATTCTGTTGGTTGCTGCCGTTGTTTCCTGACTAGACTAGAGCTAACCACTTATCACAGTTCCAAGCATTGCTGGAAATATACAGTACACTTCCAAACCCTATCGTGTTCTTCGATGTTTGTTGAGATTGCATTTCGCCTGGTCTTCAGGAAAGACGTTTAAAATTGTTAATGGACGATGATCAAGCGTATACTTACTTGTCCATTACAGACTTTATCCACAAATCTCTGCTGGAAAGTGTTGATCAAAGATGTCCGTCGCTCCTACCTCTATTGTGAACAGTTACATACTGACGAATGTGTGATGTGTGTTCTAATGTAACGGGACCTATTAGATACATTGACCACAGCCCCCCAAGTGGCTTGATAGGCAGTGATTCTAACGGTTAACGCTACTCAAGAGTTGACACTTTTTATGTGTCAGTGGGCAGTTTGTGGCAATGTCTTCCGTTTCTAGCCACTAAGCATTTTCTTTCAGCATTTTGTGGGTTCAGTAACACCCGGCATGTGCGGGTGTTCCTGTCAACTTCGTGAATACCGCTGACATGCCTAGTCCACCTGGCGGTTGTATTTTTTACGCTGGGCAACATAATTGATTTAGCTTGTTCTAAACAAGCGTACAAAATGCTTTCTAACTAACCGTAGTCTAGTCAGATCAGTAAAACGGTTGGTGCAGATTAGGAGGTGACTTTTCAGGTTGTTTTATTAGGGATGCTCCTTATACAGTAGCTAAAAGCAGGTATTTTTGGACGGTTAGCAGAAGTAGGAAACCGTAGAGCGTAGCTACACCTAAAAGAAATTAATGATGATTGTAGAGTTCGATTGTTAAAGAATGAACACCAGTCCTGTTAGACATTCATCACCATCACTCTCAGCGTCGTAGACAGTAGTACATCAGTGGCTTACATCGACGCCATGCAATCACACATAAACATACTTACTGTCGAGTGCTGTCTCATTAAGATATAGTTTTGGTTCGTGTGTAGTGATATACCATGAGGGCAGATACGATAAAGCTCAACTCTTAGTTTGATTCAATCTGAATAAGAATCATAGTAACTCTGCGTGAAATTGAAGACAGTCATATGTAAGAGAATCGGGCCCTATCCAAGGGACAAAAGAAAAGGATAGGTTGAAACTGAAATGTGAAAGATTTTGTCTACACTAAAACATTTAATACCAAGACAGCTTTCTTGCTTTTGTGACTGAAATAATCGCACGGATAACTCAACCAGGCAATTACAGCAGTTACATCACTCAACCTGACTGTAACCGTAAAATTTGGATACACTCGAAATTAAGCACCCGACTGTAGCAGTACTACTGACAGAGATAATCAGTAGCACATAGTTACTTATTACAGCTTCTATCGTCTACCATTGTCATAGTTGGTACATAATGCTGTAGTTCACTATACTTTGTTCTGTATTCGATATTCACTTCGGCTCACCCGACTCCCACACGATTAATCCTATTGGTTATCATTGTATCTGACCGTATCAAAGACGTTGTTCAATGCAACACATTTGTTGCAATTTAGAATCCCACTGGATAGTGTAACACTGTCTGAACTGACTTTGGTCACCATGTCTTATTTAGTTTTACTACCCCAAAATGCATATGAAACGTTTGCTTCTTTTTTTGCGCCAAACCTCTTGAACTTCATTACGAGGACGCTGAGAACACCTAAAATGATGTATTAAATAAGATGCATTTTATGTCCTAAGGTCGAGCACGGTTAAGATAACCGGAACGAACAATCGTTTCAGTGGTTGATCACAGGCACATATCCAGTCAAGTAGTGTTGTCAGCCAAGAATGCGGATGGCGCAAGGGTTATTTATTCAGGAAAGCTACACGTGGGTTATGCATTTCAACATGACAACAAACAAAAACACTCATCCGCGAACGGTACTGGGCCCATACAGTCACGGTTGCTACAAATGTCAGTGCTCAGTTCTTTTATGTTCCCTTACGTACCAAGAACCATTTCAGGTGATGCTACACTCCGATGTTTCTTCTTGTATTTTTTCTCTGACTACTTTGATTTCAAAATATATACTCTGGCGCCCACTACTGAATCTCAATTGTGTGAGTAGTATAGTATGCTCGCTCCCCCTCACTACAGTAGTACTGTGTATACTAATAAGACAATGAATATCATGGAATCCGTGAATCACTATTGTTAAGCGTGAAATAGACAACGATGAGGCACCGCTTAAAGAAACCACGGACACCCATATCGGTTAGTTATAACCTGTCCTTTTGTGGGCAGCATTTTGTCATCAAACTGGCTATTCCATGTATTAGTCATACAGCTCAAAATGTTTCTCCCAAAATTCCAAACATTTTAGGAATGGAATGAGCAGCACACAGTCACGGATGGAAAACTCAGTCGCGACCTCTACTTTGGATAGATTCGTCGCCCACCCCCATTGTACGGGTGTGTATCGTTTGCACGACTAGACACACCTGTTCAGAGGCCTACACCGAATCATGGTGTCACGAGGCAGTAACCACAATTTCTACACGTTGCGCCGTCTAAGTTGATTCATGTAAACGAACAATCCGGTTATCGGGTTTTTGACAACTGACCACTGGCCATCATTGAGCTGGGTCAGTTTTAGAGGGCTGTTGAAATGTAGAGATTAGGGCGTTTCAGAAGGGGCATCTCAGGAACACTGAAGGTAGACAGAGAGGTTGCGCAAGCACACATCCAACACACTGAAAGCATAGGGGTTAAACATGGACTGTTGGAGATGGATTGCCAAAATTACAATTAGCGGAGACGACCGACAATTTCTAAAGTCCCCCATACGTAATCCAGCTGTCTTTGGAGCCATGCTGCATCAACTGGAGCAGGTGACAGCTTCTGCACACTGAAAAAGTGTTTGCACGACACTGTTTACTTACCTGCGTTTGTACTTTCTTACCACCAGGAATCGCTCGGTCCAGGTACTCCCCCAAACTGTTCGAACAAAAGCTTGTGATCAAACAGACTAGGCAAACCAGCCCATATTGTGAGACAGTTTGAAAGCTTGTACAGGGAACTATTAATGCACTGCGGTCTTGCCATCTTGAAATATCCAGTCATATTCGAGTGACAGCCTTGAAAGTGCACGTACGTACAGTAAGGCTTTGTAGTCCAAACCAGACCCAATTCCATCTAGATGATATCAGCAAACCTTCGATTTACGCGCGCTTATTTTTGTTGTTCTTCCAGTAACTGTGCTTCATGCGGTGTTTGAAGTCTAACCCAGCACTTCGGAGTGCTGGTTGTTGCTGGAAACACCGATGATGGGGAATCAACGCCTTAACGACACGGTTCTCATGCGGATATCTCATGGGTTTCATGTATTCGTTTAGTGTGATTTTCGATAGACATCTTGCAGCAATCTGTTAACGATCTGTAGTTTCATAACACTGCCATCAACTCGGTATAGCTATTCCGTTACGTTCAATCCATGGATTTACCAACTACCCACATTCCCGTCGGTAACTGTCAGTCAGTCTACCGAGCTCCATTGACATGGCGTCAGGGCGAATTAACTGTTTTCCTCAAAGACCAAGCAAGCGGTGGGTACATCAAAACGAAAAAATCGCTTCATTCCCTTCCGGTGATTGAATACTCAGCCAACATAGACCTCAAGGTGTGGCATGTCCTGGGAGGAAGTCATTTCGTTTTCATGTCAGATCAAAACCGGCTAACCGAATTAGAATGGTCCTACCAAGTTTTGTCTAAACCCTAATTTTACAGCTAGAACGCTATCAACAGCTTACCGCATCAGAAGTTAACGCGAAGTGAAATACGACAGTAATTGTCTTACTGAACAATGACTCATTCTGCTAATCGTAGCCATGGTTACACACCCATAAAATTTAGGCTGTTGGGCGTGTCTCACGTGATGAGTTGTTTTTTCAAGTCCACACCAAACTTCCCCGCTACGTCACAAAACAGTTTGACCCAACACCAAATTGATCCACCTTTCCAAGCAGAACATCGGAAAGTGGAAATCAGGGGACCTAGCTGATGACTATTGCTATGTTCTATTTAGGATAGACACTTTTGGATATGCACGTTCGGGTAAACGTGAGCGCACGGACAGGACACTGAATAGCGCGTCTCGATGTATTGCACTTTTACGTATCCTGACTGAATGAGAACTCATTCAAACTGTGTTAGGGCGCCCATCCTGTGACCGTCCCACGGCGCCTCCGTCGTGAGAAAGAAGAAAAAAACCACTTGACTCAGTCCTAACTAGCGGAACTGTTCAAATCGGTTGAGACTTTTTATAACGCTATGCACATGTGCGATCCGGCCTCCTTCTCATGATGTGGTGGTCATGACGTGCCCTATAAATACCTTGCACTTGTCACCCTAGCGGCACCCCGTTTTGTAGCAGAACAAAGCCTCTTATTTTGAACGCGTCTTTTGGCTTGCCTTGGGAGCGAATACGGGACAGTCGCGGTACTATTCGGGATCGAGGTTTCCGCGTTAATAATTACCGGGACGAGAATCCGATTTTATCGAGCGCACCACTATACTGAGATCGAACCAGCGTACCGTTTAGGAGAGTTTACAACAAACTGGATAAACCAACTCCCGAATTGTTGCTGTTCTGCTTAAGTTTGCATACTGACTAAGTTTACTGAACACTACTCTTTCATTCACACGTCATTTCTTATCCGCTCATGCACGTGTCCTTCATCTAATAAGTAGGTTGATATAACCTAAACGTCACACAGTTGTTCGCAGCTAGTGCACTGCTGACCAGCTATAACAACAGCGTTTTTTTTCAAAAGCAGCGGGATGACAACTCATTGGTAATACTAAGGCTTGGATCAGTTGTGAGTAATACTCAGTACGTATGTCCATCATCTGTTCACCATCTTGGACACACTTCCAACGTGCTCTGGTGACAGACAAAGTTAGACAAAATTAGCGAACATGGAGAACACAGGACTCAGTTTGGAAAGTGACAAGTTTGCCTGATGCATTTGGATAGAACATACGTGCGCACTTCCGAGAGTAGGCTACTCTACGGTAACATTAGAATACTCAAAGTACGAAGCTTTTCGTCTCGTGTGTAGGATGGTACTTGATTTGTTGGAGAGGATGAGTTAGACCTCCTTTATCATGCTACCAGTGGTCTGAACTACGAACATCTACTGAAAGAAATCACACCATCCGTGTGGGTCAGTCTGAAGGTTTCCCACAATAATGACTGCCCACCTTGACCTGATCAACCTCACGGGATACCATTGAGTTCATCTTGGCCAAATGATCACTCATATCATGGAACTACATATGTTTCGCCCCTTATTTGGGCGCTTTCGAGGGTGCAATAGCAGATGAAATAAGACCACTCATGAAGCCAGTTAATAGCTTATAATGATGTTACTTTTATAAAAGGCAGATTAACAGGTCGTTGATGTCTGAAAATAGGAACACAGACTTTTCCTAACAGCCTAGTAGCGTATGCTTTTCAACATACGATATTCAGCCAGGGGACAGTGTTAAACATGTTGGCTCGTTTAAAAATGAACAAAGCGTAAAGGTCATTCTAATTCAGCAGAGGTCACTAAATAATCGATATCGAGAAGCGATAGGACGTGCGAAAAGTACATAGAGTCGAGAGCCAGCCACTTTGGTGGTTGACCCCCACCGGTTGAGCGACGGTTACTGCACCGTCCACTTTGTCCAAGGTTGACTGTTTAGGCTGTTTTTTCTGCCACATTTAGAGCTTAGGTGTGGGTGGGTGGGTGTCTTACCAGTGTGTTTTAACACAGACATTCCTCGGGACAACAGCTCAAAGACAAACAGGAACCTAGACCCAGAAATGTGGCTTGTCTTGTGCTCGACTGCGCAGCAGACATTGTCCTACCTCCACCCACCACTTCAATTGTGCCCACGCCGACTGTCCCCTGCTCACCAGGTTGTCTGGTCGACAGACCAATCAGCAAGTCTAACTCATTAAGAAAGCATTCACAATCACACTCTGACGTTCTTCTGATTGGTTTACTGGTCTGAAACCACCAGGCCACGTTTTCCAGCCAATCCAATGAGTGGATGAATGGCCCGATGACCTGAATGTGACCCTGACGCACATTCGTGTGTTGTCTGCTGACCGAATTATCTCGTCGTGGTCGCATTTGTTTTTTTTTGTGTTCCGTTCTGTCGAGCGGCTGGCGTACATAAACGCAGCACAGCGTTGCACACCAGCTATGAAATTTCAAATGATTAACAAGTATCGTACCAGTACAGAAGCGCCCTCAGACAGTATCCCATGGGGAAGCACTGTTCCTCCCATATGTGATGCATCAGCCCATTCGGGAATCGTGATCACCTCTGTGAACAATATTCAACCCGCATTGAACCCAGTTGAAGATCCCTTCAAGGACTCAATCCCCAGATCTTCAGATATGATTGCTGTCAGTTGTTCTCATCCAAACCTGATAACCCCAGTTGCACTAACGTCATTTTCCGCGCCAACCACTCCCGCAAAATGTTCCAGTTTCAGTCTAGCTCCTGTACGACCAAGAAAAAGTAAGTCAGCTCGTGTTGGCCAAATCTTGTCTGCCGCTCGCTTGATTAAATGCAATACATTATGGTTACGGACATGTGATGTATATCAATATGGATTTTTTGAATCGGTGACTTTATGAAGCTAAGGTTCTTACCCTGTTCGTAACAATATTGACTCATTACTGAGTCACACGAATGCTTGGAGGTTGTCTGTTTTTTTATATCCGGTATCTTTGGCGCATTGACTGTGTATGGTAACAACTTCACGTTATCACTGAAGTGATTAGTCGATTTGTTTCCGGAGCGGGTTGTCTTTGTCATTAATTTGATGTTTACCGGTGCGAATAAGTCTTACCCTGGACGTCAACCTATTTCTTGTCCCCAAATTACTCTTGTGTACTTGGTTAGATTGGGAGTGACCGTCTGATTATCAGCGTATTACACTGCTTCCGGTCATGAGTTTTATCGTCACAGCTTGCTTCCCGATGTGTTCGTGAATTCGAGGTTGAGATCTAAAAGGCAACAAACACTTTCGGTTGTCAACGGCGATAGATATGGGATAATTCACGGTGACCGTTGCTCGTGTTACGGGTCTTCGAATTCCGCAACATGGACTGTTTTAATCTTCGAATTTTCCTCGCCTCATGACCCACACCCTTCATTTGTTGTCATGACACATGCCAGTTACACGTAGCATTTTAACCATATTCAAACGTGTGCTAGTTCGACTCCTGTTAAGCGAAAACAGCAGATACTTCTTTCCCAATGAATGGTCCCAATCTAAAAAGGTTCTAACTGATGCGATAACCACCTGTACCTTCGACGTAATCTTTATATCTTAACTTCAAAACGGGGGTGACATATTACTCGCATCGGTGAATGTACTGCCAGTTGGACTAACCTACCGGCGCTGTTTAGCTGAGTGACTTATTCAACTTTAGACAGATAGAACTACGATTAAGATGTGGCAACCTTGTACACTTCTTTAGGTGTTGAAAGGCACTTTTTCTGTCTGATACCTAACTGATGCTGTGTTTATCTCATGGCAAAATTGGGCAGTCTAACTCGTGAGGTTGTTCTACACCTATTCTGGTTACCACATACCTATCGTGACTTTTTGTTAGTGGTTTCATTTTTTATACTGGTTAGAAGGAGCGTTCGGATGCGCCACTTGTTTAAGATTTCTGCTTATCACCTTTATCATCAACCACTTCTCGACCCTAATTTTCGTGTATACTAAGCAACACTTGCTGTACGATGTCCGAATTAAAGCTACTTTTTCAGCTTCCTAGCTTGAAAGCCTAACCCTGTGACTTGTTAGTCTTTCTCGCTAGTACGTGCTCAGAGGTATGCCCTACTAAGAACTAATGGTTAGGTCCATACCATACGCTCTCCTGCATGCTATTTTGCTACATCAGTTCTGTTTTATTGTTTAACTTAACTCTCATCGACTGCGAAATTGAAAATCGTGTATTTGAGATCGGAGTTGAGCAACCTGATGATCTTCCGGTTCCGCTCATACACGGTGTTGAACAATTCATTGGGCGTCTTTCTAACCGCGTTAATGGGAGTTCGAAATCACTCTCTTATATTGGCCCCACATACCATAGTTAAGGTCCTAAGATCGAACTTTTGTCTTCAGTCTTTAAACTTCTCTATCATTATCATCATCATAGACAACAATACATCAGTGGTTCACACTTATGTTTAACTGCCACAGGCTGCCCTAAGAACAAACTTTACTCCAACATTGACAATATTGACTCGAAATGAATCAGCAGTTACGATGTCTTTTACTGGCCACAAGAGAGTAGATTCGACTCCCGACTACCTCGACTGCTGTCGTGCAAGTCCTCCTAGTCCGACACTATCCAGCTGACCTAGCGTGCAGTATGGTAGTACAGAACTTGTGAGTGGAAAACCGGAGTTATTAACAAACTCTCTTTGCATCGTTGACGTTCCTGGTTGTTTGTCGCACGCAGTGCACATCAACCCCGAGGTTTGTTTGAGCTCTCAGTCTACATGTCATCCACTGTCCCTGCAGCAAGCGCCTCATGGTGAATAAGTTGGAAACAGCTAAATATGTGAATGCAATCGGTGTGTCACTGGATGTTCACCAACTATCCGTGTTTGACCACTGCTCATTGCGTTGGCTTACTCGTTTATGATAGAATAATCAATTTCTTAACGAGGCTATCAGAAGACAGATCTCCATGGGCAGTAATGGTAGCACTCCTGTAGGTAGCGCTCTCTCGTTACCGATTTTGTCAAGTTGGAACTACGCCTCACATTCCACCCCACCGCACGATTAGTAGAGCCTTATCTGCGGAATCTGGAGCTTGCGGGAAATGGCAATGCGGTGGTCACAATGGTTTGACAGTGAAGGGTAAAAACACAGACCCTAAGGCTTGTCTCTTTGGCCTCAATATGTTTCCCCAGTTGGAAACGCAACCAGCGCGTTTTGCTGTCGATTTACACCATGTTGTGTTGCATTATGGCTACCGTTGTATTAGGCATTGTGGTAACTATGCCCATGTATAGGACAGACAACAAGCGTTGGCAGTGTGCATGTAGAAGGCATGATGAAAACCTGATATGGGACAGGCTTGCGGTTAATGGTCGAAACTGATTTTATTTCAAGACAAGCTAAATGAGTAGCTAAAACCGTGACAGAGATAGAAATTAAAGGAGACAGTTATACGCTGCTCACATTAGTGTATCCATTAAAGGAAATGATAAACCTGCTAAATCTACTTGTTGGATACCTACCCGCCAGCAACGGATGCAGCCATTCTATCTTCGTAATCGAGTAGACAGCACACGTTTCCCTCAATAAACCAATAAATCGTAGTTGAGAGCAGTAATCAGTGAAATTGTGCTGGCTGGGAACAGCTTACAGTTTTTATGTAAAGTGAAAGGAGTACAAATACGATTTTTAAAAATAAAGTTTTGTCTCAGAAATGCATGTATCAAAATAAGACTAAAGTTATTAGGCTATTGGAAGAGAAATGTCACTCAAAACCGATCAGGAACGCAGTTCAACAGAAAGTGACTGGTGTCAATTTATTACACGACTTCAAAATTTTCCTGATGAGCTAGTGAACTGAAGACCCGTATTAGCATTGCAAGCGTACGCATCACGGCTTCGTTTAACATCATATGTTCATGGTGTTGTCACGATAGATTCAAGCAGGTTGTTCCAAGTTGGACATGCACCACCATTTCAGCCGATCCACTGGGTGTTGCAGCTTCAGCGAATGACCTCTGAGGCAAAGATTTGGACCAGGTGTATGAATATGCTTCCGGTGCAGCGACAGCCGATGTAACATAGTGTATATCAAAACGAAGTCACTTAACCCCGTTCGAGCAATCTCTCTGAGTGTGTGAGTGAATGAAACGATAAACCACGCGTTATCCTAACCACACGTATGTCTTTCTTAACGACTGATCGACAAGCCTGGATGTTTACCTCAGGTTGAGAACGTATCAGTTAAATGAACATCACAAATAAGTTGCTTACGTGAAGGAACCCAAACAACTGGGTTAGCAACTCAGAGATTATGCTAGTTTTCTTCACCATCGCGACGTAGTTAGGAGGCAGACTAAGGTCTTCCGAGACGATCTCTCTGGGGTCTCACTTACAAACAGTGGTATCGTGTTTGAACTAATCTACAGAAAAGAGATCACACATCATATTAGCAACCATACAATTTTACGGCCACCACATGCACTGATACTGATAAGGATGTACCGTTAGCATTTCGTTTCGGCCGCATTTTCTGCAGGCAACCTTACAATGTAGGAAATTCCGCGTACGCTTCAGACTAACCAGTAATTCAGCAGTCAGGCTATGTGCGCTGGCGTCTTTGTGGATTTGACGATATACTAAACCTCACCAATGTGCTATGAGGCCCAAAACAAAGCTGCGTGCAAGATAATCAAAAATCCTAACTCTTGGAAGAATTAGTCAAGCCCCAGTAACTAACAACGTATGAAATGTGTGGTCTTCCTAGAAAATTACAATCTTCTGCCAGTTTGAGGAAACGACGCGCAGCACAGCGTTTCGTCATCTGAACATCAAGGTCTGCGTTTTGACTGGCATCTACTGGATTGCACACAGAAGTGGACAGGTAGTTTCCAGCGTTTATCTCGCACACACAAACCATGCACGTTTTTGGACAACAAATGGTCAAGGTGAGTTGGCAACCGTTGGCCAGCTCACACCTGACACAAAGAATAATACAATCACCCGCATACTTATCTACATCCAGTGGAACTGTAAAGTCTTTCCTGTTTCTAAAGTGGTCAGTTCACATCTTCGTTGCGTGATGTTCATAGGGTCATTGCAGAATTAAGCGTCAGTCACACAGTGATGAATTTGCGCTCAAATCAACTGATAATCGGCTCGGTAAATACAATATTCATTGGGCGATAGCCCATATCCGGCACCTAATGTTTACGTGACCTCTTGACGTCATGCAAACGTTTCACCTTGACGGCACCATAGCAACCTCTGGCACCCGCATAATTTTGTGTTGGTCATCCAGTGTCGATGCTTCGATTGCTCAGGTGCTGTTCTAATTTAGAAGCGGGCCATTTGACTGTGTGACTCGTATCACTTGTAAGTGCTCGTGCACAAAGCGGCACACTTCAGACACCATTCTCATCTAGTGAATTTTGGAGAACGAGTGAATGTATCTTATGAATACTGGGTGCAATTATACCTTCCTTGCTAGCAGACTGGGGCAATCCTGAACACAGATGTGTTAGTTGTCTGAAGTTATGTTGTTGGGAACATCCAGCTTCCACACAAGCGCCAGTGAGAAATGAAAACCTTGTAAAACCCGAATGTTTTTGATAGAACCCTTTTGTTTACTTTTGAACCTAATGTATGTTTTACAATCACTTTGTCGATTCCATCAGCCAATTTTCTTGCCGCTGATTACTTCAACATCTCACTGAGATCGTAGGTTATCGACTTGTAGTTATTGGCAAATTAAACTAACGTGGTTAGCTTGACAAAATCTGATCATCATCCAGAAGCGGAGTTGGTACGAAAGACAGACAGAAACATTTGGCACAGATTGGCTGACTAGATCTGGAAAAGGCGCGGTTCGGGTTAAAACTTCTTGTATGTGATCTGTGTTATTAGTGGTTACTTCTCATTACGGATCGATTGCGTGGCATTTGTTGAATACCACTAATTCATCTAACCACTAGTTCACTTACACCAGCACAATACCATTTTGCTTGATATGCTGACTGTTGTAGGCCACAAGGCGAAAGTTAGATTGATGAGTTACGGTCTGGCTACAGGAAGTTAACTGGAAAAGTGTAGAGACTCAAAATGATTAAGTCATCTGATTCAGCTGATCAACTGGAAGGAACGAGTTTGTTGTTCTGGCTCACACCATCAGTTGTTTCGACCACAAGAGCTTATTGCATCAAATAATTCAGTGATAATGGTTCGATCGACCGTCACAGTCTTACGTGTGAGGTGTTTTTTA
>JTDE01000157.1:269179-283405 GCA_014338405.1 Paragonimus skrjabini miyazakii
CTTCATTTTGTTTTAAAATATCTGCTTCATTAGTCATCACAATCTTACCGCACTGGTCTGACGTCGCTTCGTTTACTCATTGGAATAAAAGACAATTTAGATACTAGCCCTCACTTTACGTTGCTCCGCCCGATGTTATAAAAATTTAAATTTGACACGTCAGTCATGGTATAGAAGTAGGCTTGATTGCACACAACCATGACTATTCACGCATCAGGCGCAGATCATGCCGAGGACACATACGTGCGATGTTTTGAGGTCTCTGAATGTCCTGTTTTCGACACATGTGCCACGCGAACAATGCCAGTGTCGATGACCTCAAAATGTTGAATTGTGGACGGGTCAAAGGTCACCTGTATGCGCTCACGCACACAAACGTATGAACTTTGGTACCACCCGTGAATGTGGCTCGATCACGCCTGCATACGATGTGGGTCAACTACTATGACCGTGATAATACCATTTGACAAATGATTTCTCAATAACGCTGCTTTATTCCTTTGATCCCGAAATCTAACCGGATCACGAGGTTAGTCATACAGATAACTGGAGAGCTGTTGTTCACCTCTGTTTTGATTGTTTACTCACTCCTGATCCAAGCGCACATGATCTGCAAAATCACCATATCGGTTCACTTTTACATGAGCATTGTAAGTTCACTTTCGTACAATCAAACATAACGAGTCATTAGTAATTATGCTCTCGTATGCTTCAGAAAGTCAGCATTGCTGTCGTTTGGTCCAAGTTTGTTTTGGTATTATCCAGTTCAGTTTCTCCTCCTACTCGATTCGACTGACTTCAACTTTGCTTCCATTGACAATCCCGAGAAGTTTGTCTCAAAAACCAAACTGCATGTTTGCTCCTCGTTAAGTACTATGAACATCATTTAGGATGAATTTGTTAAGTAGCTATCACGAATTGCCAACACCACTAGGCTAATCGTTCGTGGGACAAACTACAAATTTGTTGGGAAAGAATCAGTTCCAAATTATTTAATGGAACATGCATCGAGATGAATGTGTCAATTGATGAAAATTTGACGTTACCCAATATTTGACAGATACTGTACACAAATTACACCATACGGTGCATAATCTCTTTATTTGACTAGCGGAAGATGTAACGTTTAAAACTAGTGAAAAACTGTTGGACATTCACTTATTCTGAAGAATTCAATAAACACAGTTGTACATGTGATTGCCATCAACCCACAAGACCACATCATGAGTGTGTGTGTGTGTGTGTGTGTGTGTGTGTTGGTTTCAACCTCCAACTATGTTCACGGTTGAACATAAACTGAGTAGTAGGGACGGTTGTCATTGTTAGCTGGCTTGAATTTGAAATGAAAGACGCAAGGATCATAACTCACTACATTTTTTGATAAGTACACTGACTAACTGTTCGCTTACCGTAAGGGAATAAGATAGTTTGATGTCGTTGTTTCTTTCACCATATCGATTAATTCCGTTACATTTTCCGAATACCACTCATTCATCTGTAGACACTTACCCATCCGGTCCATCACAACGCCCTCGACCATTATCGGTAATGGAGCATTTAGCTGGATTGGCGGGCTACGGTTTGTTCTCAATATGTTGAGTGGTAAACTACACGTGTGGAAATGCAATGGTGTATGGTTCACTAATAACGTGATTAATCCCGCAAGTAAAGTTTGGTAGGTAGTCAAATAGAAGGTCTGTGTTAGTTTCTCTTAACTGAACCGTCAGTAGCTCGATCACCGAGGGTTTACTAATGATTAATGCTTGTATTTACTAGAAACATCAACCAGTTGAATGATAGAATAGATCGAAGTGTTAATCCACCCTGCCTATCGATTTCGCCCTGTAGATGCGTTCGATTCGTGTCATTATCGGCCTACCAGATTTTTGAGACGAGACAGTGGATAAAACAGAACAATATCGCGGAAATTACCAACAATGCATGAACAAGAGTTGGTGTAGTGATCTTAAACTGTATTCGGCCGATTCAGTATTGATAAACAAGTACGAATGGACTATATTTCCGAAGAGAATTTATACTGAGTGTGTCACCGGCTTTCTTGCAATTGTGAGCGGTGCTTGGAGTATGATGTGTGATCATGCGAGGCGATGAAAGACGTGTCAGTTCGCGTGCCACTGGCTATGTTGCAGTCAGCAGAGGTCGTCTAGATGTTTGATGGCGAAAAAGGGGTGCATGCACTTAAAAACTACAACACCAACAGGCCCATAATCCATGACTGGATGCGCATTGAAAATAGGTCACTCACAATTGCTACGTGACTTGTTCAATGCCAAGATTTCTTATGCAAACTGCACAAATGAAGCTACCGAGATTCAATCCCATAATCGTCTAACTGGTAATCAGCGCAGTTACTACTGAGCTTCCTAGAGCTCGAAATACAACCACGTAAGCGGAGACCTCATGGCGCAAGTAGCACTACTCATTCGAAATTAGGAAGGTCCAATCGCGCGGGTTATCTGTTAGAATTAACTGAATGGGACTTGTGATAAGCTGAACATTATTCACAATCACTTGCAACCGATCGATTGAATATGATGGTCATGCTTATTGTAACTGGAACTCCTATCTCCCAATCACAAAAGTCGGAGTTCAACTCGCAGGGTTGGAACCAAGTTATGCACTACAGATGTGCTTCATTCAGTAAGCAAAGTCGAAATACAGTTCTTATTGTTGGAGTGGGCTAAATTACAATCCATCTGACTGTAACATCTGTTACCAAATGTGAGTAATGTTCTCAAAAACAAAACTGAGGAAAATCAGTGTTCAGATTATTTCATAAGTTTTGGAAATATGCCTATTGAGACATTTAACAACACAAACCGTGGAAGAAATTTCCTCTTGATAATTCACTTCCCACGTTCACATATATGAGAACATGGATATAATTATAGTAGGTCGATTATGGCTTAGGCAATAGCGATGATAATCAGCAAACCATTGAATAGCAGTAACGTAGTACGCAGGTCGAACAATCAAGCAAACAGTTGCATAACAAGACGTAGTGGTTGTAGTGTGGATCAGTTGACAAGTTGCTCAATATTGAATTTTGTAGAGACTAGTAGAGTAAAAATAAATGTTGAAACTAAGGATTAGATGTTATGTACAGAGCGGGTTCATTGTCGTATCTTTGACCACGACAAGTGTTAAGTTTTTAAAAGTTTTCTTTGTTTGCATAAATCTGGTCATCGAAAACAGATGCTGATCACATCTGCTATAGATAACAATGCCTTTCTGAGGCTTTGCTATTCATTCGCGGTATTTTAAAGATACCCGAAAACGCTTGTTCGACATCGACCATATGCCCACTCTCTATCAGGTGCTCCAAAATTGCACTATCGACGAATGTGACAGTATCATTACTGAGGGATTTTGGGCATTGCTCAACGATGCACTTGGATAACCTTCTCTTTGTATATCCGATATACCGGCACAACGAGTTTAGGTGAACTGATATAGAACAAATGATTCAACCTGACAAGGTAGTTTGTCCTTGATTCACCGAACAATGGTCGGCTAAGTTTTCGCAGTTATACACAAAGAAGCTGCTTCGATAAGTGTTGTTTTAGCATTTCAATATTTTTATCTTCACTAAAGGAGATTGTAAGGATGACAGTCTTTTTTGGAACAGTTATGGGTTTGGGCAAAGTCATAAGTTCTTTCGTGTGCCGAGCAATGAATGATTCTGGGCAACTATTTTCCCGTGACAATGCGAATCAGTTTCAGTTCGTCCTCTAGTTTGTCTGCACTGCTGATCGCTCTTGCGATGTATGCCATGCAATTTACTAAGTCATTTCTGTATTTAAGAGAGACAACGCTTAAGAACTGTGTACACTGGTCATTCCACAGGGCTTTGCGGTACATGTTTTGTTCCGATCCCCTACTATTTTGTCATTGCAATAAAACACCTAGAAATGCTATCTTTCCGTTACTTTCTATTTCGAAAGCAAATTTCATAGTCAGATGACGTGTTGAACTTTTGTTGGATAACTGATTGATCAGACGCTTGGTCACAAATTATAAATGTACCGTCCATATACCGTTTGGAAAACATTAAATCACGAATCGTATCCTCTAAGAAATCACTTTCGAGTGTGGACATAAAAATGCCTGCAAGGACACGACTATGTGATGATCCCATTGTTATACCGTCTCTTTGTCTGAAGTAGTATCCGTTAAAATGGAACCGTATATCAAGGATACAACGGGGAATGAGTTCTTTAAATTTAATCGAGGGAATGCCAATGTCACTGTGATGAGAATGGATTTAGTCACAAACTTAGTCACCAGTTTCGAAGAGTAGGACGTTTATTCTATTACTATACGTCTATAACTTTAATGGCATCCACAACTTCAAATGTATCCTTTTGACTATGTATACACTTCTTTTCTCAGATGTTTCAAGAGTTTTGAAATTCACTGTACAACTTAGTGATACAGAGTATTGGACATATCAATAATTGGTCTCAGTCATACACTCGATTTGCGTACTTTAGGTAATTCATAAAAACAAGTTGATTGTAAGCCGCATGGGATAATTGTTAAAACATTGTTATTGATAATGTGGTTTGAGTTACTTTTCTTTCCGCCTTCTCTTATCTTTTCCGTTGATGGGCTGTAGAAATTGTGTGAAATCGAATGAAATATTCCATCCAAAGAGTTCCTTATTGACGACTGTATCACTCAGCGATTGATATTAATATACATCGGCGGTTGAGCCCGAATTCTAACGGTGAGAGACAGTAAAGTGACTACCATAACGTTTCTGCACCATGCAGAGGATGTAACATTTAGGGGTAAATGGTCCATCTCGTTATTTCTTAGAATGGGTTGCATCATTCTGGATTGTGAAATGTGATTACTGGCATATGTATAGTACTGAGTAAACGGTCGCAATATTTAGGTCAGTGAAATTATTTAGTACGGTTAATATGTCAATTGCATTGTTTCAATGAGCAGGCTGCTCTCAATCCTGGACTAACGCCCTGCAAATTATCGGAGTAAACCATCTCATAATGTGGTCCCATGAGGGGGGGGCACGAAATGCAGACTCTGAATCGTCAAAGATTGGAATGACATCGCCATTGGACATCATGCACCGAAACATTCACTACACCAGTCAGTGGTAAATGCCTGTTATCTACTTAGTCTCTGCTACTATTACAGCCACTGCTTGTTTTACGTCGGGCATTCTGGTCACATGACTGTCACGCTGGTTGGTGCGGCTGGTTGACCGACCGGGTCCTCCCATCGCTGTCTGTTTGTGTTGCAAGTCTTGTTGAACAGACGTGCATGTGGGTGGATGAGGGTTGACCCGACCGTAATGCAGTCTCCAGTTCCATAGCCCAGAGGTCACCAAATCCTTCTATCCGATACATACAACACCCCAAGGCTAAAAGGAGAATTACTGTCCTTCCCACGAACCAGCATGTTGATCTATTTATTAAACATAGGCTGGACATGGAACAGATCGAAAAATCACAGTGTAGGCTGTGGCAGTGTATTCTGGAGTTATGAAGCTTATGAAGTGAGGATATTCTCGTTGCATTCCAGCGCTTGTGAAATGTATCAGCAGCAACAACAACACCGGATAGGCTCAGTGGACATGTCTGAATGATAAACCTCGTTAGTATTTGGATGAATGTGTGTAGCTGTTGTCTTGTATTTACGATCAGTCTACAAGTCTGAGTGCATTGTAACGAAACATTGTGGAGTTTACAAACACAAGCTTGTGCCATGATTGTGTCAATTGCTCCTACAATCTAACCGTTGAAAACCAGATTGCTTGATTCAGTACCACAGGAGTGTATCCAACTATCAGATCAAAGGAAATGTCGAGCTTGTCAAGCCAACAGATAGTCGCATACTACAAGCCACAGTATAGTCAGATTGTGGTTGTTTCACAATTAATATCCGGATCATTTTTACTAAAAAAAATTTCGCGGGTACTTTGATGGTGCAGGTACGCGGCGAAGGTTTATCTGAATCATTGAGGTTATAGCCACTCAAATGTAAGAGTTTTACAGTCACTGATAATGGCTAGTAAACAGGTTGTACAACTAATCCACTTAACGTCACTCCGATTATAGGTTCATAAGTTGATACAGAGATGGAGAAAGGTCTTTACTTGTGCGTTCCTGGCTCTGTGCTGGTTGGTGAAAAATGGTGTTGGACGATTTATAGGTATGACGAAAAAGTGAAAGGAACGAAATAAAAGGCAGATTCATTAAAGCCTCTGGATGCAGTCATTCCAGCAAAGAACACTGAAACAGCACTCAGTCGGATATGCACAGGTGATGACTTGTAAGACTGAAAATTGTAGTGCCGGTTGTCTTCCACGTGTTTACCGATCGAATAATAGTTCAAAACTGTCAGTCGATTTATCGATTATCACAGAGTTTGGCGATGTGTTTCAATGTGAACAGACCCTAACTGTAAAACAGTTCTGTCTGCAAAGTAACCTGTCTGCTCCGTTACTCAGTTTCGGCGACTGACCTCTTAAAGTTCATCTTTATTTAGTTGGAGTAAATGTGCTACCGGATGACCCGGAATATGGAGTGTTTTGTAGCTAAGACTTAGGTATCCCGTGAGGTATCTGTAATTCATTGAGAATTGACTTAGTTCTTCCAGCCTTTCCGAGTATGAGGTTCTTTTAGTGGCCCTTCTCCGAACACTTTCTATAAGTGCCACATCTTTCTTAATATAGAAAACAGGCCTGTACGTTCATCTCCAGATGGGGACGGACCACAGAGGCGAACACAGTAGGGGAACACTTCGGGGCTGAGGTTTCCACAGCTTCTTGCTAAAAAGTTTAGGTTTATTTGTGCCTATTTAGCGATAGCGAAACAGTTAGTAGACAACCTCAAACTTTCTGCTACTATCCTCTCCAGGTCTCGTTCACATGCCGACCCAAGCATGTTTGTGTCAGCAAAGTAATAGTACAATTTTGATGGTGAATGTGCATAACCTTACATTTGTTGACATTATACGGCAAATCACTTTCCATGGACCACTGACTCAAGCAGTTCAAATCGTTCTGTAATGTTATCACATCTTCCGGGTATTCTGAAATTCGCCAGAGCTTTGTGTCATCGACGTAGAGCAACCTCGGCGATTTCACTGTACTGGACAGTTCAAGAACAAAAAGAATGACTAACAGTGGTCTTAGGATTGATACTTGTGGAACGCCGCTGTTAGCTAGGGATCACTCTGACATCTGTCCATTTACCTTGGCATTGAACGTACGTTCAGTCAGATAATCCTCTAGCCAGTTGAGTGAGTGCTCATCAAAGCTATAACTGTTCAGTTTCCGGAGCGAGATAGAATGATTACTCATGTCAAAGGTTTTGGAAAAATCGAGATAAACTACGTCTGTGGTCAGTCCTGCGTCTGCAACCTTTGTCCAAATCTCATAAGCAATTAGCAGGTTCATGACGCATGAATATCCTCTACGAAAGCCATATTGCCCCTTGGTGAGGAATTGGAGGTGTTCAACCTTAGCCCGAAGAGAGTCATCTAGTAAGTTCTGTATTGATTTAAAGACCACTGAAAGCAACGCTAATGTTCGATAGTTTGCTGGGTGGTCACTGCACCCACCTCTGAAGATAGATGTGATTGTCAACTGTTTCCAGGCTTTCGGTAGATGGCCGATTAACAAAGAGTGATTGAAAAGTGCTATAACCGGTTCTGTTAATTCCGTGGCGCAGCTTTTCGAGACGACAAGGGATATCAAGTTCGGACCTGTTGATTTGTGAGCTAGTAAGTTCTCTAATTTGTTTCTGACATGTGACACTGAAATTCGGGATAATTAGATTAAGTTGCTGCCTATGTGCACAAAAGTCGCTCGTGATTTGCGCTTATGCACACTTGCGTACTGTTTACCCAGAGCGTTGGCCGCCTCTGCATCTGTTTTGGTAAGTCCATCAGAGGTTTGCGCTAGCAAAATGCCAACCTTACTCATTGTGTTCTGCGACTTCGCTCTAAAAAATATTGGGATACACCATCAGGTTTTGGGAAAGGCCCCGTTGATAGAAAAACCGATCCTCTCTGATAGCAGTCGCGGTACGATTATGTCACATGACATACTCAACAAACCTTTGAATGTACTATTTCAGCGTGACATCGTGGACGTGCACAATTTGCCCGCAACCCATGAACTTTTCCATGTCGACTGTTCGGCTTACAACTCGATACAAGTATTCTACCGGAATTTATACACCCAAGGTTTATCAAAGTCAAAAGACTGTCTTGGTTAACTCGTGAGGATTCTGTAGTGAATAACGTCCAGCAAATGCAATAATGAATAAGAATAAACATACCCGAGGAAAATAGTTCACGGACACGTAGTATCGTAATAATAAAATACTGTAGTCGGCTCAGCGAATCAAGTGCACTGTAATTGATAAACTAACGTCGGTCAAATAGGGAGAAGACGAAATAAATAAACATGTCAACGAAAGTTACAGGCTGTCTATTGATCGTGGAACTCACAGAATCTCAGTACGAACGATGTCTCATCGCATTCACACAGTTGCTGGTTCTAACCCCTTTTCCCGCGGCTGCTTCTGTTTGTGTATAGATAACATGACCGTGCCCAGCCCGCTCTGACATTGGTTACCAAGTTGCAATGAACGTGGTGTGGCGTAAACGTTAGACACTCTATTCCACATAACGAGGCCTTGTGTTTCTACGTGTACAAAGTATCGGTTCAGTGCGTCCGCCTCTTGTTCCTCGTACTATATGATTCAACGCTGTTCTCTTCTGGACCCTACCACATTTAATTCATAATAACCGCTTACTTTATTCCAAAGTTAACTTTCGGTCCGTCAACCACTAAGTTGCTTCAAGACTGAAGACTTCTCGGCTCTGAACCAGGAACTTTCACTCTGGACATCACCATCTTGCGCTTTAATTTGTTTCACGTTTCAACCAGTTAGTAACTTGGTTTCAAGCTGTTATGTGAGTCTATAATTTCACTTATGTTCGCAGTCAGTTGGGAAAACCGATTTGCACGTTTGTCTATGTCAGCTGTCAAAGTAGGAACTTCGTTGTCCTGTGTATAAATTCTCTCTATACTGAACATCCTCGAGGCTGTCTCTTGAGCTTGTGCTATACACCCTTTTTATTTATAAGATCACCTCGAACCGTGTCTTTTTTCCCTAACCCAGTGGGTCAATGAATAGGGACGCAGGTTCATGCTGACAAGACTCGAACTGTGAAAACAAAGTAGCTTTTTGATAACGACACCTAGTTCAACTATCATCAGTTCATTCAGCTCGATACCGTTAGTATTAGCTGACTAGTTATTCGACTAACTAAGGTCGTTCATTCTCATCCAAGCTAGATAAGTAGTCCGTCTACAGTCAACTAGAATCCCTTTCGTGGTGAGATTATAGATATTCTTAAGATGACACGGTTCCTCTGCCGGTCTACTACATAGTTTAATTTCGCTTTGGTTATTCCGTTATCCACTTTTTGCAGAGGAACCCTACATCCCGAGCTATATGGATCCTGCCAGCGGCCCGGAACCATGCGTTGTTTGTGGGGACAATGCGACTGGATTCCATTATCGCGCCATGACCTGTGAAGGTTGTAAAGGCTTCTTCCGACGTTCGGTACAGAAAAAGTTGTTCTACACATGCAAGTTCCAGGGCAGTTGCTCCGTAGCGGATAAACACAACCGGAATAGTTGCCAGAAATGTCGATTTGATCGCTGCATCAGTGGAGGCATGGCCAGAGAGCGTGAGTGATGTACTCTTTTACTTGTGTCGTGTCATTATTTGTTCATAATAGCACATTCTGTTAGAAGATGACTTTCGGTGCGGAGGGATAATTTGTCATTCACTTTTTGGCATGACTGTTGTTCATTTAGTCGTTCTGCTTCAGTACTGGTTTCCAAGCTCACTCTGTCGTAACGAAAAGTTGACCAATAGGACTAGGTCTTTAATGTCTAGTTCACATGTTTGCATGCCGCACGTGCGATCGCGTTTATCAACTGAGATTTCAATCCACAACACAGCGAAGTTTTTATTTAAACGTCTTGTGCACTTGTAATCAGTTCTCTCGGTTTGGCCGACGTTTCCTGTGACAGATTTTTGCTTGTTTTCTCTCTCGTCTTTTGTGCCGATTTCGCCCAGTGATGACTCGTTCGATCTCATGTGTTGTTCGGTCTCCACAAGCCGTGAACTTTGTTCACATCCCACAACCTCACTGAAATATTTTACTGAATGTCGGAATACTTACGTCTCCTATTTGGTCACCCGTCACGTTATGCCAAACTATGCATTCCCGAATTCATACTAGGAGATCCCGCAATAGAACGGAAACTTGTAGTGCAGTAAATCAGGCAGTTCCGATGTGATTAGCGTTAACGACTGTAAATGCACGTTTATCGATACAAGTTCCTGTTGGCTTGAATACCTCTAGGGGTATGAAGCAGTCAAACGACATCCAGAGTCAAATGATAAGTTTGGTTGTAAGACGTGAATTTTAAGACTGAGTTTCATTGTTTTGTGGTGCCTCATAATGTATCCGTTGAACAAACGTATTGACCACAAACACAGGCATGTGACTCGACCTCAGTGATTACGTAAGGGTTGCAATTGTCTGTAATTGCCGAATTTTGCCTTAGGTGAGATGGTATTCCAAATAGGTTTCCAACTTCCAGGCTTCCTGAAGTCTTACAGATACAGACTTCTTTCAAAGGTACACAAATTCCTTTAAGATGCCATTCCAGAAAAAGTGCATCTCAACGGAAACACATATACTCTTATACATATTGCTAACAAAACGATCTAAGGAACTCCTACGGTCTCAGGACACCATGGACAACTCAGTTATCTTTTGGATTAGTAAACTTAAGTGCACTCTATGAAACACTTTACACTATTGCTCAAAAACAGACGCATCGATACTTTTTAGTGTTTATGCCATTGGTGGAAATTTGGGGTTTGCTATCGTCACTTGTTTTTTTACATCACAACCATTATAGGTGTGCAGTATTTCTGCAATTATCACCGAATTTACATAAGGTTATGTAGTATCTTGCACAGAAATTAGGCACATATGGGTTTATACTTGGACACACTTTTGACGCAATTATTCATTTCCACTCTTCAATTGTCTATGTAAGACACATTATTTTAAATGACACCGAAGTACCGACATGACACTGATCCGATGAACCTACTTTCAAAATCCTGGTCAATTCTCAACCAGCATTGCTGTACCCGTTCCTCAAACTTCACGATTAAGGAGTACAGAAAACCATCAACGAGAAACCTCCAGCAGAAGGACATAGGCGTTTCTTCTAGAGTCTTAAGTGTATTTCAGTACAAGGTCTGTTTGACATGGATGCACCACCGTGATCAATGCAACGTTTTTTTCAATCAAAATCATGAAAATATTCGTGCGTTCGTTTTTCATACTGGGATATTAACAGACTTGTTTTTAGCACTTATTTACCAACACTACAAAAATTTTACTCTCAATTAGTCCTAACGTTCAGCTTATCGTAACGATTATGCAATCACCATGCAATGATAAATGGTCACATTTTGAGGCAAACAGCACCAATACCTACACAAAATGGATAGAAAATACTACTTACCGTTAAGCTCTCCCATAGTCGCTGTTATGTAATAGTATGGTTGTAAGCTGACTGTGATACTGTTAGGCAACTCAAGGTCAAATAATAACTTCTCTGATACAGGAATTCCCCGTTAATATATCAACTGGTGTTCTACTCAGGCTACTTACCAAACTAAGGAGGGAAAGCATATTTCATGTCATCGTTTTAATAAGCTCCCAACGATTGAACTATCATGGTTTGTCTCCTGTTTTCTCTTTGAATGACTTCTAGTTTTTATTGTCGCTGTGTTACTTGAGTCTATGATTCCATGTGTTTAGATCTCAAAACGAAATCACTGATATCCCACACACGTTTACATTTGCAAGTGGCCATTTCTCAAGAGTATCGTTCACATATCCCAACGACCATTTAGTGTACCTTGATTTGGCATTGTTCGGGAGACAAATACGAAAATATTCGTATCTTCTGAAAGTGGTTCTTGGAAGAACGAGGGGAATGAGGAACACTCTACTGATAACTTCGTCCTTATACGAATGGCAACATGATCACATCATGTTTCGTTAACTGAGTTTAGTAATGGTGATATAGTAGAATATAGTTCTAAGTGGAGTCCACTTTATTCAGGGATGTGTGTTGAAGTGTTGTATGTGAAAGTCGGACTTCTAGTTTTCGAAACGTTAAAAGATATTAGTGCACTTACTCGAAATAAGAGCTTTTCCAGTTGTTTTCTTCAGTGATGTCCTTTCAAACGGGTGGATCTTGCTAGGTATTTTTTTACCATACCATCGTCCAATTTTTTTTGAGTTATTGCGCACACCAACCAACAGGTTGTAGGTCCAGCCACTTTTTATCGTAAACTGCTTCGCTCTGACGATACGTAAATATCAAGACAGATGTAAGTTACTTTATCTATTATACGAATAGAGCATTTTAGCAGGTTGTGAGTAGACTGAACAACAACACTCCTAAATGAAAGGAGTCAACACAGTTCACTCTTATGAGTTTGTGGGAGTCAAAGTGGATTGTGAATTTTTAATTAAGTCGGTTATAGTGTGGTCGTTTGTAAAGACGTTAAATAAATCCTGAGTCTTGAGGACCGCGCAAATAGTAAAGCTGATTAGCTCTATCTTTAAATGTACGGCAGTAAATCGTTCATGAAACTCGCTTGCAGGTTAGACCTTCATTAGCAATTCTTTACCCTTTTGTAAGAGTTTTGTTTGCGCTTTTCAATCACATAAGTAAACGTTCTAATATATATAGTACACAGATAACGACGATCACACAAATCGTTACAATCGGGCGTCGTACTAAGGAGTGCTGTAAGCTGCAAATCAGACAGACCATCCCAATCGATATTTTGTTCGCACACCGTACCAGATGACGGTTATTGACCAGCATTGTTAGCAAAGTACGAACAGTTTTGAATTCCGATTACACAACAGCCCACCGAATGACTTCACCGGATGAACTGTGTGACTTGTTACCAGTATGTACCCGGCTGTGTTGACTCACACATCAATGAAACGGGTAGGTGTCTGTTGCACGACATTGTTTACTCACGTATCTTGAACCTTTATATCCGATCCCCGTATCCTTCCGATTATCCAGCCAAACTAGCTTACACAGTAAACACTCGTCAGATGAAAGCGACTTTGTGGTTGGCATATTTACCAATCCTAATCACGGAGTGAAAGACCGATAAATCGTGCACGGCTGTGCCTCATTTCAGTGAGCATTCTCACTGTAAGTTGAGGTTGAACGACCATCTTTTTGCTCATCTTCCGCATACTTTAGAGGATTTTCCACTGGTATAAAGTATACGGTTTTTCCGAACTGTGAAAGGTGTTCGGCTGTCACACTAGTGTATTAACTGCGACGTCCCTGTAAATAGTCATTCGGCTTTTTTCGAATGCTGTAAAATGCCCTTTCAGCTTGGACTCTCTTATCAACACATGCAAACGCATGTTAATGTGCGGTTATATGAATGTTTTGATATTGATCTACAGCCTAATCGTGTGTTCAATCCTCAGAAGTAAATGGCTCGAAGCAGTTGTTGTCGATACCGACCACATGTTTCCGTACAGGTTTTATATACATTTCTGTGCACTCTTCAAAAAGTGCTGTAACTCCTAAATAGTTATGGTGTCTACTATGTGCGAGATAAAGTTGACGGTTATACGACATTTTACGTCGTGCAGTGATCAAGAATGACAGCTGAAACTAGGATTGTATCTACTATTTTCAACAAGAGTTGCGCTTGTACTTGGTGTTGTGTTCGACGTGGAACGATTCATGTAACTCGCCTGATATCCGTTTTTGAAGATTGTTACATATACATTATTGCTCATAGGTAGTCGAAAAACCATGAGAAAAATGTGAGTGTCAGGCAGTGAGGCTTCTGGGAGAACAGTCTGAACTCTACATCTAGCACGGCATCTCATCTTCGGATTTTGACTGGCGTACGTACTCTGAATGAGATCGGCAGTCTGTTCGATGTTGTCTCAAATAAGCAAAAAAAGGGTCTAGTTTACGTCTTGATCTTGCGAATCCATCACATTATTTTTGCAACTTTGACTATTTGTTTGTCTACCTGCTGTTCACTCGTAATAACTAACTGT
>JTDE01000157.1:283505-308568 GCA_014338405.1 Paragonimus skrjabini miyazakii
CTTGTCAGCCTATCTTCGGTTTGACGTGCTTAACACTAAGCCGGATGTACGAAGTACGCCCACAGAGACCATGATAGTGAATGTACACACACACATGTGCAAACACACTCATTCCATTGTCCAACCAACAACTGGCTGTGACCGTTGTGTAAACTCTTGCATCGTCTCATGTTGAGTACGGAATTAAGCATAACTAGGTATAGTCATCTTATTCGTGCTCTTTCGTCAGCTGATGACGTGCCTTTCGTCGAAGGGCAAGATTTGCTGTTTGGAATGATGTATTAGCATAGTGTACATTAAGTACCTGCACTCGTGTAATTATATGCGCGGTAAAACAAAGAATGTGATGGTGTGTCATTTTATTACAGTCGTTCTCGATGAGGACAAGCGTTTAGCCAAACGACGTCTGATTGAAGCGAACCGTGCCCGAAAACGTGCAGAGGCTGATGGTCTCGTCTCTGTTGCCTCCACGCCTATCTTTGGGTGTGCCATCCAGAAGCCACTTGCTCCAAACCCGGCGGCTTTGTCGCACATCAGCTCAACAACAGTTCAGGTTCCTAGTGCTGTTCCATTCTTGTCCGCCTCACAACAGATTACCACTAACCTTACTGGACCGTCACGACTACCGCTGAGTGCTGAGCAGTCCCCGAGACATCAATCGGATACTGTTTATTGGCAATCCTATTCAACTACCTCGCAAGCTAACAACTATACATCCTCCCATCCAACTGTAGTCAATCCGATCTTCAGTTATCCACCTGTTTTACAACCATTTACTCAGACCGACCAAGTCGACTGTTCTAAAGATCTATCGGATATGTCCGCCTACAACCTAACTACTCAAACTGCAGTCGAGCCAAAACGGATCTGTTTGAACACCAGCCACCCGGTGGTTAGTTCCGGTACCTATTATGGACTATCGGTTGCAGTACCAACTTTGCTTCCGTCTGAGACTGCAGGTATTGATATGTCCGGACCTAATCGAAAGCCTTTCGACGGTATCCTCGATCAGCCCTCGGCTGCCACACCACCTGACTGTCCTTGGACTTCCGAAGATCAGACAATGATCGAATCAGTTCGTCAGGCATATCGGGCCATGCTTGTTCCTCTAGATAAGTTACTGGTAAGTTCCTGTACACCTTATATCGCACGTATATATACAACGTTGAGTCAGATTTGACAATGATGTTACCTGGAATGTCAACGCTAATCTTCAGACCACACCATTTTCAAGGAATATACGTCGCCTAGTTTCTTTTCCGTAATTCCCAACATTTTTTGTTTTCAACTTACAACAGAACTCAGAAGAGGACGACGATTCCCCTGATCGGTCGTTTCATTCACCAGCTGGCCCGCACATCTCTAACCTGATCGAACCAACCATCGCTCGTCTGGTAGCTTTCGCCAAACTGGTTCCAGGGTTTGGTTTGGTAAGTTCAAATGTAGGACAGTGAGCGGAGAATCCGTTGCATCGTTTAACCGTTGATCATTTTATATTCAATCCGGCTGTACTCATCTTGAGATCGCTCAATATGTGACCGTCTCTGGTCTCTCTTAATCCGAGAGAGATCTGCTCCTAGGAATAAGACGTGAATCGCGATTAAAACTACGACGTTGACGAAGGAGAGTTTGTAAACAACGATATTTACCCGGTTCCTAGTTTTCAAGCGTAACAACAATTATTGAGTAAGGGGTGGTAACTGGAAGTAAGAGGCCGTTTGACTACATGTAACAAGGGAGCACTAAGTTGGGTGTTACTTGAGTAGAATATCTCGCGGTTCTCTGGCTTTATGTGACTGAATTCTCAAAAGGTCTGTTGACTGACTCAAACAATCAGGCTTCATAAGTCTCACACAACCACGAACTACAGGAAACTAAACAAGGGTATTTTCTTGTCATTACAATAAGTATTCGATTTCACCTACTCTTTTGGCCTTCTGGTAGGCACCGCAAGAATGCAGACTCAAGTACCCAATGAACACAGCTATACTTGCACTCAAATCTGTGGCTTGTATACAATATGCCTCTTCACTTGGAAGAATACGCATTAGGAATTTCTTAGTTAAGTAACTGTTTCATTTATGACAGTAGGTCTGCGTATTTCGTGTTTAGAGCTCTGTGATGTGCTCAAGCTGACCTAGAACTCTAAGAAATCTTTCCATCACAACACGTCTGTGTTTGATAAAAGTCGAAAATGTTTACGTTGAATTTTATCTAATCTACGGCTACTGACAGACAGTTCAGCTAGTCTGCACCGGTTACTAAAATCATTTTGGCCGTAGTATCACGTGATCGATGAACTGGAGAAACATTCCAAATTCACGTTAAAAATCAAAACGTTGTGGTCAGGCAGAATGGTTCGACACTTGACTCAGAGTCAGATGAGGATGAGGGTTTGTTTTGGACGACACTCCGACGTCTCTCTAGGTTATGTGTGTAGCAGTTTGTGTGCGTGTTAGAGATCGAATGAGACTGGTAGACTTCTCAACGGTGGTTTTGCTAAGCTCTGCTTATTTTTTGATAATGTGATGGCTCGGCGACTTTCACGTTGGCACTCGACATTTCCATCAGATCGTTTTGTTCACAATGTATGACCCTTAGAACCCCAGAACACACAACCAATTACCAAACTGTGCTTACGTGAATGAACATACAATGGTCGATCGATCGGAAATGCTGAATGCAGTGTGAATCACTGACCCTCAGGCTGACAGACGCGGATAGCCCTTGGTGTATGAGGTCAACCTGTTTGTGTGCGTGCTTTTCGGTCGCATGCGGGTGTGTGCAGTTGCACCTCACGCGCACACGAGAGATTGAAATTTATACTAAATCAATATTCATGCCTCCCTTACTAGTCGCAATGCCTGGAATGGCATTGTGGGTCATGCATGGTTTCAATGTTTCGCTTACCGAGTCCATTGCAATCACGTGTTTGCCTGCAAACTACAATCTAGATAGCGCACTGCATTCTGATCGGAGCTTGTCTGACCTAGGGGATTGTGTTTGTTCGTGTTTTAAGTTGGACTAACTGTGTCATTGTCGCCTGTGTAGTCAGGCTATGTATACAGTGTGTGACAGTCACTCATTGACTGAGCAACTGGTAAGCCGCAATGGCTGTCTACGAAGGTCGGCGGTCGAATGACCTCCATTGTCTCGGCTGCACCTAGCTGATACAGGCAGAACTGTAGATCGGCGTGTTTGTGTCCACCTATACGACAAACTTAACTATCAGTTAGGCATGATGCTGATGATTGATGATTGCTTGTTTGAGAGTACCTCATTCAGTGCGGATTCTAGAAACAGTTATATGGATCCTAACCTGAAATGGGCGTAAACATCACAGAACGGTTGTCATGGCTACATGAAGAACGGTCATTTTTCGTTTGTGGGTGATTACACATTTGTGTTTTTGTTATTAGACAACAGCTGCCACACAGCAGAGGAGTTTGTTTTCTGAATCAGTTTTCATAAACGATTGACGTGACGAGTAATTCGATAGCTACCTGAATAATCTGGTACGTTAGTCATTTAAAATTATTTTTAACTGCACCATCCTGTCGCCACGGCAGTATTATCCTTCACAATCATTGCACAGAGCGACTTAATGTATGATTCCCGCGTACATTCTTCTAGCTTGGTGCTGACGATCAAACTCGTCTACTTCGTGGCTGCTGTCTGGATGTTATCACTTTGCGTGCCGCTTATGTGCTCAGTCGCATTGCCATCCATACCAAAGGTTTGTTGGATTCAACGCTGATCAAGCTGGACGGAACGCCAGGACATGCGGGTGATCACAACACCAATTGTATCCCGAACACCATCTACTCCCGACTGGGCGTTTCGGATGAGAAATGCGCTCAGATGATTCGTGCGATAGCTTTGAAACTGGCTCGCCTTGGAATTGATCAGACTGAAGTTGCCCTGATGGCAGCCATACTGCTCATGTCCCCGGGTAAGCTTGATGACTTTGTGTGCTGTTTTTCCACTGAACAGTGACATCAGTTTGATCAGTGTACCTAAACAGAGTGATCCGAATTGGTAACACTTCCAACGCACATAATCACTACCTGTGCACCATCTCCAGCTAATCGGATTTTGGATGCGTCAATAAAATACCGTCTCGAGTTGATCTCAGTCTTAGTGTCTGTTAAGTTCAGTCAGTGAATTCATAGCGATAGATCACGGTTTTGTTCAGGAGAAATCTTTTTATGAAATCAGAAGTGCTCTGTTAATGTTCTTCTTAGTGTTGTATGACAGGCAGTTTCGTTGTGAGTAGTATACTACTCACAAGTAGTATGTTACCTACAGGCAACGTTCAGGAAAAAAAGGGCAAGCTGCGAATGTCAGGAAGACGGAGGACAAGGAGAGACTATCGAAATAGTGTGTACGGGCTCGGCAGAAGTTCCATCAAGGCGAATGACAATGATGGATGTGAATGCATATCTAACTTGCAAATGAATATACGCGTTTGTGGTTTGATTTTTGACATGACCTATACGGGCGTTTGTGCGACAAACGAATTCTCAGGCCAAGCGTCTTTTGCGGTCACAACATTAGTAGTTCATTGAATAAACAGTGGAACTCATATAGCTCTAACCAATATCGTGAAGTTCAATGCAATCAGTAGTCTTGCTGATTTCCGTTGATATCAGTTTCTTTCTTGGCTGATACGACCCACCGATTGAACAACTTAATTGGATGTAGGGCTGAGAAACGTCTGCTTTCTTGAATCAGGTCCTGTATGGCAATTAAGAAGGCTGCCTTGGAAGTGATTGTTCAGGAAAAATGCTCAGTAGCGAAGACGTAATGACGTCAAATGCTAGTCTTTTTGTGTCACACAAAGCTTGTCCGGTTCTTGTCCCCCACGCGAATAGTGTGATTGTAAATGAGTGATAATCGTCTAATTTGTGGAGTCGTGGGCTCGTATTTCTAGATGAACAAAATCAAGATATGAGTAGGCAGTGCAACGTTAAGAGGTGTTCACTAGAACCGATCACTGTGGGCATATGAATCTCAGTGAACAGATATGTGACAGTTTCAGGTATAAATTCGACAGACTTGAATTGCTACTTGGATAGACGCTGAACGAACCATCTGTCTCATGTGGTAGTTAGCTGATTGAAACCAGACTGTGACGAACTGACGAGATGGTTGCATTAAGCAAGAAGATAAGAGATATCAACGAAGTTTTCATGATAAGCACTGCTTGATAAAGGCCATATTGACACACTCCTTTGCGATTTTACATCTCAAACGTACCACATCGTTAAGTTTGATCATAGTCATGATAAGCATGATGACTTAAATTGGAACGTACGGGAACGCGAAAACCAGACGAAAATGTTCGAAGAAAGACGTTTTCCTCTCTGTTTCTCTCAAATGACTCATCCGTAGATAATTGAAGGATAAACCTTTGAAGGATGTTTGCAGTGATGAGTTTTAATTTCTCGCTCTTCTTTTCCAAACTTTTCAATAATGCCTTAACTAAGACCTGACAAAATACTGATGTACCTACTGGACTCAGTGTAGTATTTTTGAGAGGAGCACCACTTCACGATTGAACCTTTTTCACGTGTTATACGATGGATTAAAAGGTACATAACTACCTGTATTTGTGTCATGTTGATCCGTTTTATCGAGAAACATTTTTCGATACGGGTTTCTAGTATACAAACACAATTGCATTCAAGGCAATGAAGAAATGCTCAAAGCAGTGCAAAATGAGTATGTACATTGCCATTTGATCCTAACCTATATTGCGGCAGCCCGAGCCACAGTATCTTCTGGTCAAACACATGGATGCTATGATGATGATGACAAATGCTATTTGAAACAGCAGCATTCTGTATTCATATCCTCAAACGAACAGTTTTTCTCCATTCTCTTAAATAGTGAACTACATTTTCCTTACACGCTATTAGTCAGGGATTTTAGAAAACTACCATCCATTTTTAGATTTCCTTTCAAAACTGCTCTTCTCAACTACTCCCTTTTTCGTCTTATATAAGTTCTTTAGAATTAGGTCTCCTTAGTTCTCCATAGAAGTTAGATCAGAGCTACATGAAAGCCAATCCAATCACCTGTCGCTTGGATATATAAACAACGGGGCAAATTTATTTAATATTTGTAATAAGGCATCTTGTTGAACGATAACGTTTCCTTTGTTTATCCGAGTGACAAAATCCTAGCGCTGTCCCAAATGTGTTAATCTAACAGGCTGCTTTTCATTCGTTCCATTACCAGGAAAACTCACCCCCCCCCTCAAAATATGAGAGATTCGCTGGTATATTGTTGTGTAGTAATAAATTTGCGTTCTTTTTGACGGTCCTGTCCATAAAATAGGTAGCCATTGCGACCCTTCCCATTTATTTGTGAAGCGCTGAACATAAAATCATTCCAGCGATGGTTCCAAGTGCATGTGTATTGTTTATTATATGAATGGCTTGTATAGGCATCTTAAACATCAGATGCCACGCTGTCCAATGCCTCTGTCTGCTGAATTTCATCCATTGCTGTATTTCAGTCGGATCTGAACACGACCCTTTCGTTCAGTCTCGATTAGGTCATGTACCTTCCCCATCCGCCTTGCAACACAGTACAAGGTACGATGTGTGAAGAACTGGTTGACAGTAGCCTTAGGTCTATTGAACAGCCCAATAATCTCTCTTTTAGTTGATCTCACATCCTTATGGATCAGTACCTTCTTTCCTTGTGAATGCTACACTCCGAGTGACATAGGCGCCAACATGATAATGTGTAGCAGAACAAAGAAGTAAATCAATACGGTTACATGACTATTCATAATGACCCATAGTAATTGTTCACAACAGATTCTGCCACACCAAGTCTGCTGTATGTTAGAAGAAGGTTTCTGTCGAATAACGGAGAAATTCCAGTGAATTCGGTTCCTCCAGTGTGTTGAAAGAGATGTTGCTACGTTTAGTTCACAATAACAAAGACTACGTGAGAGCAGAAAGTAAGGCGTGTGAGGAAGAAGTGTGTATTGATTTAAACAAGAGACAAATAGTTTATATGTACAGGAAACGTAACAGGTATGAAAAATAATGTACAACAGGAGGATAAAGACGTGACAGACTCTACACGTGAAATATCGGTCATCCAATTTATTTCTGGCACACCATATTCAGTAGCGATCACTCTGAACCACAGTACGAACTAGAGAGTCACGACGGTCAAACCGGTGGTCCTAAATGAATCCGTAATTTTTTTCTTCTGTTGCCTTTGGTCTACTGTTGCATATACTCGCAATCTCGTACAAAATTGGACAAAGCGATTTCCCGTGTTCAGGCTTCCTACACCTGGTATGTACATCATATGCTCGCAGACAAAACGAATAGTCCAGGGTTACCTAACTTCGGCTAGCTGACTCCCACTTGATATGCGAGGGGCACGATTCTCCATCTCTGCTTGTTTCGATTTTATATACTCGATGTATTGATGGAACATCCGCTCAGTCGCATTGAACAAAGTAGATTGTTGTTGTCGGCAATTTAACAACTGCTCGTTTAGTTTAATAAAAGCCAATCGCTTTCGAAAAGTCTTGATCACAAGATTGAACAGAGATAGTCTGTTGGTATTGCTTTCGAAATGATTGGGCAAGTTGAACACCACACACAAGAGGTTTTGTTTGTGTGTTTAGATATGGTTATTCGGCCATGTCTATTCTGAGGTTAGTGATACACGCTGATGAACTCTACTGAGAACGAACCTGGAGTCTAATGCGTCCTTTCGAAGTAGAGCAGCCGGATGGGTTATGTGAGTGTGAAGTGTGAGACCGTCTTCAGATGGTGTTCGATTTGTAACAAATTGTTTTTGTCAAACATTTCATGATGCCGGCTGATTGCATGACCTTTACTGGATGCCACTCATTCATTTCGTCAATACTTCTCCCAGTATAACACATTTCCACCAAGCCTAGCGTTCTACCCGAAGAAACGATTGAAAGTTGGCATTTTAAGTAGATGTGTCGTTCGAAGTCTCGATAGCCGGTACGATACCAACTGCTTCATTCCAGTCAACCGAAAATAAAAGTGAATGCATGGATTGAATAACTGTCACTTTGCATTCCGGGACTGTCCATGTGATCGCTGATCCGTGAGGTTGCACACACAAAATCATCCAACAAACTTTGTGCAGGTAACTTGAGACACGCCAGTCCATCTTTCACACTACGCCAAGTTTTGTTCACTGACGGTCCATATGTAGACACTGGTGGGTTTATGCTGGATCGAGTAAAATGTTATGTGGTTGAGTGCACTGCTATTAATAAACCTGATCTAGTCGATCGATACTGAAACTAAATAGGTGATAATGTCATTAACTCGTCGCTTCCTTTTCTCTGGACGGGCGGATGTTCAGCTGGCACAGCGAGTGCGAGCCGTGTCCTTTTCATATTGAATTGGAGCCCGCTTCAGTTGGTTAGTATGGAAATGTTCGTGCATGTCCAAGCAACGTCAAAACACCTCTACTTATCTTTGTTGTGCATTGATCTATAGCATTAAGACTATGTTTACTTAGTGTTTCCCTCAATGTATTGATTGATGCAGACAGCCGATGATAAAACGAAGCGATTTTCACACATATCTCACAAGTCTCCTGTGATCGCGCACATTGGTTTCCAGTTGCGTCCGCTTGTAGTTATCCGGTCTGGTTCAGTTCGATTAGCGTACTGAGCTCAACGGAACTGTGTTAAATTGGGTGAATTACTAACAAACTGAGTGATATTCTGCAGAAATAACGCAACCAATCAGTACTATGACGTATTCAAAAGTAAGGACTTATTTCATTCACTGCGAGTGAGTGAACTTTTAGCCAGTGTGCAGTGTATGGAGGATTGCAATTAGTTGTGGGAGCGAAATTCGCGTTCTTCTTATCTCAAATCCAAGTCAGCTGGTCGGTATTGAATGGCCCTGACCATTGAATTTGCCTCCGGAGTAGCGCTGTGTGCATATCAGCTGTGTGCACTGGAAATCACTGTACATTTCTGTCCAGGAGTGTGTGTCAGACATTGCAGTTTTTGGATCTGCACGTTTATGGACAGAGCCACTGTAGAAACACGAGTTATTCTCTGATTATATCGCGTATTAGACTCTCTAAAATCGCTCTCTTTGTTCAGTCGCGTAAGACCTGTTGCAAGTCACTCATTCTGACTGACAGATAACCCTGCCTGTTTTGGCCTAGTTGTTTGCATTGCTTTGTACTTTTGGTGATGCATCTAGCCAACAGCGTACACATGTTTTCACAATCGTTCAAGCAAACATTTCTTACGATTTATTGACCATGACCTCATTCTATGTTTACGCTTCGCAGTTGTCGACCTGCATTGCACGACCGGCACATATCCGTGCCCTCAACAGTGTCTGATATCTGTCCCCGTCTCAGAGCAGTCGTGTTTTTCTCGATTTTGTTTTCGTCAAGTTCTGCCGGGCTCGGGAAAAGGTCGGTTACATGCACTTTAGTCGCGTATGCAACAAACCGGGACACCAGCGCGACTTAACCACGAGCGCCGGTCCAGACACCATCGTCTTTTTCTGATGTTTGTCCTCAAGTGTGTTGGGTCTCACACATCCGGGTCAGTAACACAGAGCATCCACTACTGCTCAAGTTGAGCCCTATTCCCCAGGCCAATCGTCTGAACACAGCACGACAACGCACCCCGAGTCCATCTGATTCAGACAGAGAAAAATGGGCCTTTGCAACAAGCACGCGTGTGCATACGAGCCTTTGTTTTTCTCACCCCGTGACCTCAATCGTATGAGTCAGACGGTCAGACAGGAGCGAAGTGGGCACGCTTACGGCTCTTGTCTGTCTGCCGACTTGCCCTTCAAACAGGCGTCTGGACAACAAAACAGCTGCTTGCGCTGACCTCGCTGGGGCTCGACTAAGCGCAACCTGTGTTACGAACGGCTGTATGAAGTGGTTGACTGCCCCAAACGAGCCGGGTTCCGTTGCCTGGCCCTCGTCACGCACACGCAGACGTAAACCAATCGTGCTTGCAAGCGCCCGTCTCAACGTTGGCCCTATCAACAACTTGAGTGCAGTCTATCGTCTAATAGCCATGCGACCATGAGGAAAAACCGTAATTTGTAGGTACATGCCAGATGAGTGATGGAACTCTTTCCGTAAACCACTTTCGTCTGACGTGAAATAACCTACAGCAAAATGCTTATATCTCGTAAATAAACAACCGAGTTTCACATGGCATAGGTCAGCTCTAGCAAGCTTATCTTCGACTTCTTTAAAATTACTTGTTCCCAACCCACAACCAACTCGGTTAGACAACGACTGTGTTTCATGCTCAGTTAGCCGTCATCTTTCTTATTGTCTTCAACCATATGCCAGGTTGGTCTCGAGAATCCCAGTTCAAGGTCTGAACATAGTTTAGGGTAGCCAACTGACCAGTGGTTGCTTTCATTCACTTTTGCATTCATCGGTTTATCGATTCAAACATCACATCGGTGAATTGGGGACTTAATAAAGAATGCGGACGTGGTCACTAGTATGCTGCCGTTCCTATTGCATAGCTTCTATGTAGAAAGAAAAGGGGACGTATCCCGGAACTTGTGCCGCGAAGTATTGTTGCATATATTCCAATCAGCTGCTAAAGTGTATACTTAGTTGACGTGGCATCGTCTGTGACTGGAAAATAAGTAGACCAAGAAGGAACACTGTTTTATTCGAGTCCAGCGGATACGAGAAACTCGCTACTTGTGGATCTAACTGTTTACTGAGTGTGCAAGATTGGTACCGTTCCCGTGTCTATAGTCAATAGTCTCGTTTGGTCAAATGATCTTAACACGGTTGTACTTAACGTCTCAACCTATCTTGGTTCATTCCGCAGTGTCGAGGATTCCAACTGAACATACACACACAGAGGTCGATGTGAATTGAACGAGACACTGTCAGATTACTAACTCCAATAGGTAAATGTCGTTTTAACGTATGCAGTTATTGTATACACTGTTACCGAAAGGTCGGATGTGTGTATAAAAGTGCTCTACGCACAACACACGTACGTGTTTCGAACAAGGAAAAAACAAATGAGGCCATGAATCGAGGTTTTAATTGGCGTATTAGTTGATGCCTATTGCTCATATGAGTAACAACAACCCTTCTTACCAGTAAGGGACAGAAAGTGTTATTGATTTACCTTTCCCAACTGACGGAACTTATTGTCTACAGTTGTGCGATACAAGTGATTCGGTAGGACACACTGTTAGGAAACGCATTACGCTGCTTTACTTTCCCTAATGGCTATACGTATTGTTTGAACTTTTAATTTCAAGTCGTTTGCTAATTGCTAAGAAGATCAAACCCATCAATTTCCCGTAGCATGCACGATGATCGCTATCACTCAATCCGTACGTGGTGTCCTGATTTAGATGACTGAGCCGAACTATAAGTCAGTTAGCAATTATTTCATCCGTGTAACTCCGTGACATTAAGTAGTTATTTTTGAAAATTCTTTGATACCGTTTCCGAATGTGGTACGACGCAGTAAAGTATTCAGCGAAGTTGATAATACACACTATTAATGATTAACTTCACTGTAGTTAGTCTGGATGCTTTCCCTTAGAGCTCAACTAACGTGTTTGATTACCCTAATCACAGACGGATTGTATGAGGGTGGATCCTACGTTTACAATGACGATTTTCTTGATAAATTCAACCACTTCACGGCTGCAAATTTGCGGTCCATCACCCGTAGCAGATTCATCTGACAGATTGAATCTTGCGAGCAGGTATTTGAACCGTTTGCCAACAATGTTTGAGGCTATCCTTCTATGCAACAGGGCTTTAGACCATTTGCTATTGAAGCATGTAGCAACAAAACCATTTTACTTGTTCAGATTAATTCCTAGCCACTTTAGCCCATGACTACCTTGGATAGTTGGTTGGTTGGGTTGGTGATGGTATCGATTTCGTACTTCTATCCGAGTGTTGGCGTTGTGAGAAATTTTTCCTAACTGCTTCAGCGGATGAATTGGATCCCGGGACACCAACTGTTTCCCTGATTGTGTGACCTCCTCAGGACGATCTCTGGATGATCTTCACACACACATGGTGTGATTGGAGATAGCAAACTTTAGGGTTCGAATTAGCTAATGCTTATCACTACGACGATGCAGGAGAAATTTAAATTCAGGTCGTGACGTGGTTATGCGCGCTTCATTTCATTTCAGAATCGGATCAACTTCAACATCATTTAGCGAACTTTTCTGCTTTAAGTCCATAGTATTTTGCATTTTGTTCTCATCTGCTTCCGTTCGTTGAGGTACTGACGGGATTTTGGCCACTTTCCTTATTTGATTCACCAACAAACTACACCTCAAACTCGTAACTAAGAGATCCAATTGTAGCGAAAAGGCGTCAATGTGGCCGTAAAGAGGGCCGTTGTGGCGTCCACAGGGCAGCTGAAATCGGGCCCATTCTAAGCACGTTTCCCGCGGATGCGACGCGCCAACTGGATGTCCTTGGGCATGATTGTGACGTGGATTGCGCACAAGTTGGTATCCTCAAAGAGTCCAACCAGACAAGCTTCACTGGCCTCCTACAGAGCAGATACAGTAGAACTTTGGAACCGGAGATCAGTCTTGAAATCCTAAGTGATTTCGTGGACAAGGCGCTGGAACGGCAGCTTATGGATCATAAGCTCGGTGAATTTCTGATAAAGATGGATCTCACGGAGAGCAACGGTCCCTTGCCTGTAGCGATGGGGTTTCTTCACACCACCGGTCGTTGGCGCACTCCTGCGAGCGGCCTTTGTCGCCAACTGCTTCCTCAGAGCCTTCCCAGCGGTAGTCTTGCGGACAGTTTGTTTAGTGCGTGCCATAGCTGTGAACAACGCAATGTCCTAACACGGGAAAACTCACCCGGCCCGGACACTGTGAGGATTGACAGATTGAAAGTTCTTTCTTGATTCGGCGGTTGTTGTTGCTTGTCCGTACTTAGTTGGTGGAGCGATTTGTCTGATTAATTCCGATAACGAGCAAGTTGGGCAATACAGATTGTGCTTTATTGGACGCCTTCTCACCACACAATGTTTCAATGACTAAATTTAATCGATCATTGACCAATGTGACTTATGGAAGTTGTAAGAGCCGCATGACCACAACACAATCAAAGGACGTTCAACCAGAAAAGACACAATCCAATATTGGTAGTAGCAACACTCTGTAATTGCATACCCTCACCATTAGCGCCAGTTTTTAATCATACAAAAGTACGGTTCATTAAATGTTATATAGACAATAACAGTTACAACGTCACCACATTAAATGAACACCATTCACACGACACAGCTAGTTGAAGCAAACGCACAAGTTGACACACCGTAACTACTCAGTATGGAAAACAATGTGCCTCCATAAAGTTTGACAGTTTCCTTGTCAGCCATCGGTATTGGTCATTTAGTTTGACTGTATAATAATTCATCTCATATGGTCTGCTCAATGTTGACTATTTCCGCAGCGTTGTCAGTCATGTTGCAACTGGTATCGTTCGCATTTACTAATGGGGGTGACATCATAGGGAAGAATTTTGCAATATCTGGCGAGTGAGATGTGTTTAAGATGTTATATATGAGATTATATGTCGCTCTTGACATACTCGTTTCCAGGTCAGTTTGAAAAAATCATCTTTAATTAGTGGATTGCAAACCTTTTAATGGAGTTTCTTCAACTTTCCTTAGAGACAATTATTTTCATCGTAAAAATGAGTTCGATTACTTATCACGACGGTGACGCATTCATCTACCAACATTGTTGACTATTAACAGCCCAACGAAATAAAATCTGATAACTTATCCAATATAGAGAAATGATCTTGGATATTTGTGTGTGACGTACTCCCAAATTGACATCCCCGTGCTAAATTTCTTGTTACTTATGTTTTTTAAATGTTCGATACAGTTCATTTTGACAAGTTTATCCTTTATTCACGCGTTTGTTCAGATCGTTGTGAACTGATCGATACGAATACTGTTGAGCACATGCAGGATGTCCTGTTGGAAACATTCAACCGCTACGTAAACTGGAGTCGAAAGCAAGTGTGCAACCGCAACACGACAACAAGCACTCGTTCCACCACTTCTGGTCATTGCCAGTTGCAATATTGGCCCCGAATTTTCATGGCCCTAACCGAGTTACGTTCTATCACACTATGCAATCAAGGCCTGTTCGTAGAGAGAGCTTTCAGCGCTAATCTAGACCAACTGCCCTGGTACTTTCACGAATTGTTTCAAGGAGGCCAACTTGACGGCGAGTACCTAGCGTTGATCGTGGATGGCCAGGAAGCAAACGAGAACTTGGTCACAAACTCCTCTGCCACAAAGCGCTTTCCGATGTGAGTAGCTACAGGTTTAACGCCTGATGACACTACTCAAATTCAAGTTAATACTGGACCTGTGAAGCCGGGCTTCGTTGTGAAAATTATTTGGTAGACAGCAACCTAGCCTTCTAATCTCAATTGAAAAAACAAAACACTTCTCCGTTTATGCTTCCTTACCTCCTCCTGCTTCTTCATTTGAATGCTGTTCCTAGTTAGTTTGGGTTTCTTCAACATGTACTTGTGTATTTGGGCGAACTTTTTGTCTCCGATTGCTTTTGATTTAGTAGATTCACAACAACAGACAATTATATCCAGCAAAAAAGTACAAAACGCCGCTTCCAACGGATGTCACATATTGGCTAGTTTGTTTCCAGTCCTATGCGAAACTTCCTTCTCACACGCACACAGACTACCATATTTGTTTGTTTGGTTTCCGGAACGTTCGATTTGGGACCTTGGGCATCTTTGTCTCTCTACCTATGATTCACTTGGTGTGCCCATGAAAAATTCTGTCTGAATGCGTGTCAACCAGCTGGCACAGTACAGTGGCAACTGTGAGGTATTTTTCCGGTTTGTTTGTTTGTTTGTTTTCTTTCTAGTGCCGTATTTTTGTTGGTTTTGTTGCCCTCGCCTCGGAATTTTGTTTTGATCCCGAAAAATTCACAAAAATCAGTAAATTATCGTTCTTGACTCATTATGATGGACATGACGATACCAGTGGTATACTGTGGTAGCGACTACGTTTGCGAAAAATCGACCTGCCAAAGCACATATACACAGTAGGTATTAAATTCAGTTCCATTGGACAACATTGACATCTATTCGGTTTTGTGTGTGGTTTCAGTACTGATATGATAATAATCTCTCATCGCTCGACCTTATTGCTTAATCCTACACTGTTGCAAACTGCGATAGTGCGACAAAATGTGCCCCGATTCACGTTCTCTCTGAAATGTCCGACCAGACTTAAACAATACCACCGTAGCCTCGCTCAACCTCAGTTTCTCACTCAACCAAGGTGGAGCTAATCAAGGCACTACGCCAACACCAGTCAGACGATGGTGATGATAGGACACAGTATTGATGTTATGCTTCTTTACGTGGTCTGTCTTAAAAAAATGCTCAATTAGCAAAACAGAGGTTTAAGAATTCTTCAGCCATATTGTCAATTACTTATCAAGCAGTCTGAAACTAGTATGTGTTCGAATTAGCCTACCGCAATAGACGAAATCAAAAGATTCCCAACTATCGTACATCCTCTCGAGCGATTTACTCTGTACAGTTTGCATACTCCATTTTCGGTGTAAATCACGATTAACCTTTGCGGATCACAACTGGCCATGGCAGATTACGAATGAAAACACAATTTGGCGGGGTTTGATAACGTCAAGAAGAAAAAAGATTTTGCCAACATAGGTTAAAACCAGTCGGAAAGAAATATTGTTGAAGGTGAGATACGAAACATGTAATGTGCACGCTCCTGATGGACTGTGCTTTAAATAAACAACAATGGAAGCGAAAGCCAAAATCTAAGAAGGAATATAGGGCGGAAATAGTAATCTCCTCCGAAAAAGCCCACCTTCCTCGAAAGCCACTTCAGCCACAACTGCACCAACCGTTCTCGATTTATCATGCGCACCTTCCGGCGTGAGAGGCACACGAACTGGACCTCTGAATAGAATCTTTGGCAGACGTGCTCAAAAAACGGCGTACAACGTTGGCGAGGAGGCGATGTTTGAGCAGAAGTAGGAGTTTTGAATCCGTGTAAGAAAAATGCACTGAATGGTAGTGTTAACTGGAAGGATTTTATATATTGTATCTAGTAGCCTAATTAAAGAAAGATCATTTTACACTTATGTTACGATCTAATTTATCAGTCTGATGAGAAAAAAATGAAAAACTGCCTAACAGCTGGTTGCCAAACTGACGTTATGTGTTATGCTTGTAAATAAACATTCTGTGAACCATGCGGCTGGTGATCGTTGAAACAAATAACCGCTTCACAGAGTAAACAATGCGTCACTATTTATGCGTTGTAATTATTTGAAATAAATCTCGTTTTTCGAACATTTTCTTCTGATTGTTGTGAGTTTATAGACCTTGATTTATGACATTGATATCAAACCTTCTGATAAATTCACCTGGGTTAGTTATGCCCTTGTTTTTATCTGTACTAAGTATTGACGTATACAACGCTGCTAGAGACTTCGTAGGTTATTTTGTGTGTAATACATATTCACTGAACACCGGGGGGGCTCAAAAACCCTCTGTCCATTTTGTCGTAATACACGAAAAATAATAGATCCGAAAATGTAAGTTGCACAGTGTTTATTTCTAGATGTTGATACTCGTCTCCAGTTTCCATGTATCAGCCTATAGGTTGTTTCACACTATCACACAGTGTTGTTGGCAGACCGCTTCTCAGTTTTTCAAGCGTTTGACCTCGAATCATTTATAAGAGAAATACCTATATGTAACGTGGGTCGTATAAGATTCTACTGACTGTTCTAGAAGTAGAAATTTCTCGGTTATTCTGATGTTGAGGGTCCGAAAATGTTATCAACTTCATCCAATGTAAACCCGTAAGCACAGACACTCTAAGTCGTTGCTGAATCACACCCGTCTTCTCTGGTTTTGCATCAACCACTGTTACGGAGAAGTTTTAAAATGTCACACCTATTGAGGTGTGTTATCCACGAACGTGCATCCGTCATGTCAACATTTACTGCCACTAATAATTAGTTTGGTATGTTAGTTAATTTACAAGCGACTTAATTGTCAAAAATCTGTTTTCGTTGCTGGCTCGATTCTAACCAAAGCCCGGGTTGTTCACAATTGGTTCTCTTCTAAATCGACACTTACTACGCTTTGTCAAAATTCAACTTTGACTCTTTCTTGCACACCGCATGTCAACAGTTTACCAAAGTCGATTGTGTTTTATCATCCTAACCACTGCACACGCATTTAAGAGGGCATCGAAACACATGTTTTAATCTTGCTGAACATAAGTGACGTAGACGTCTCAGAGGGCGATTACGTGTGCGATTGGGCATTCTATGTGCACATGGTGGACGGTTCATGCGAGTGTGACTAAACGTTGAGGACACTGTGGGCGATCGATCAGTTACAGTTTTTATTTGAGTTTCCTGTTCGGTCTGTGAATTTTAGATAGGGAGAGGTTTTGGCCGCATGTATACTTCACTGACGTCTATCGATACGCCACGCGACTGTCAATGCTTCACTGACAGCAGGTTAAGCATATGTCTTTCGACAAAAATAAAAGGGGGGAGTAGATTGATATTCAACTGCGTGACAACGATGTGGAATGCAAACTTGTAGACAAAATTGAGTGGTAGTGATGGTTTTTGCAGTGAGACTGAAATGGAGCGGTTTCTTGACTGAAGAATATTCAGCCAATCAGTTTTCGCGCACAAACTGCTACAGACGGGACTATGGTCAAATCGGTGCCAACCAACCATAAACGACGATCGGCTGCTGTTGAGTGCGTATGTGCATCAAACATTCGAGTTGCTAGATGTAAGGTCGTGGATATATACAACAACGAACTGGCCAACCAAAACGCTAGAGCGCTTGTCGTTTAATACCAATCGTAAATATTGTTGTTCCTCCATAAAATGAAATTGTTGTTTCTTTCCAATAAATTGAAGTTGCTCAGTGCCACTCAGACTTCTGTTCTGATTTTTCTCGATTGGGTGGATCAGCACGTGATATGCTATCCCTTTCAACAAGCGTAGTCATGGTAGCGCATTGTAAACAGGTTCGGAGTTACTCACAATCAGACAGAGTGAAATCTGTGTAGCCAACGCCCCACCAATCGAATTAACGCTATTTTAGAATTTTTGTCTCCATCCAACTGTATTGTCGTTGGCGCAGTAAGTCCGGGCTCGCTCACACTATACTGCACTGGTTTGACCTGCACAATGTGAACGACACATATCCGTTTTGTTCAGTTAGCCCATTAACGTAAGTGTCGTTGCGACAGTGTAATGAACCGGAGGACAATTTTCATATGACCTTAATATAATTTCCCTTGCTACCGGTTGCAGTATGGTACGTGGGCAGAAGTAGATATTTCCAATGATCACCTAGGTGACGATCTGTACATTTTAGTCCCTGTTAGCTTTTGGAAAGAGGCGATCGATAGAAAAAACAGCTCGACCTGCTTACTCAACTACAGGTATCGTGCCCTTTAGCGTCTCACACAGTGGGAAACGTATTGAAGATTACTAGGGTGAATGAAAAAGATGAATTAGACGGACCAATATCAATTCGATTAACCACAAGCAAGACAAAAGTGTTTAATCCCATGAAGATGAAGAAAGTGCTGATAGTTCAATAGCATTTTAGTGTTAACAACGAATAGGGGGTAAAATGTTGTCGTCAAAGTCAATGTGGTGCTGTGACTAGAGACATGCATATCTGGTTCATAATAACCAGTTCAAAAATGTACCTTCCGACTTCAAGAGAAACTATTTGCTGATAAGGGTTGGCTGTTAAAAATTCAGGATGACTCGGTATCAGCCAGTGTTGTTCGATAGCGCTTTGAATATTGTCTTTGTTGTTGTTCGCTGACAAATTTTTTCAGCTGTGATGGAAGCTCGTTGTTTCACTGAACATCAAACTCCTCAACAATAGTCAGGTTATTGCCAACTCTTGTGTGGACGAGGATGATGTTATCAAGCTTGTTTAAACACCTATGAGGGTTTGGAACAGCATAACTTTATAGGAACTCAACTTTACGTTGAATGCTATGCTATATTACAAATCCTCCGGAGGGTGTGAATATCTCCATCGTTGAAAGTGGGCTCCTCAACATGCAAAGAGGGGGACTCGATGTTGAAGACATCATCCATTGTAAAATAATCCTTGGAATCAGAGTTCGTCGATCAGTATGCCAACTTACGCTGCATATCCGTTGGGGCATTTTGCTCGAGTAAACTGCGGACAACATGTACGTTTCGAAACTACACGGATAGAGGTAGAACTAGACAATTCTGCATGACGTCTTTTCAATATAATTAATTGTTTGATCCCCAGAAACACAGACCACCTTTTGCCCTTATCCAGCAACGTCTCTCAGGGGGATTACTGTAAAACGGTAAAATTCAAAACGGATTTGAACAAAGATTTGTTGTCCTAGGAGGCGGACATTAGGAAATGGGTTTAGTCACCAGGTTATCTAAAATTTTGTGGACCTTGCACTGTGAATCTGTTGTGATTATATTTGTGTCGTTTCCGTCTTCTTTGCAGCCGGAACAACTAAAGTGACCCAAGTTCGATCATGAATTAATACCGCAACAAGTCAATACACTAGAGTTGTACCTTTGTAAGTTCTGTATGTATGCACGCGAATAATAGTCGAACCTATTCACAGATAGGATGCGTGGACATTAAATGGCAATGTGTATTTATTGCTACAATGTGAAAGTATCTCATGAGAAGGCACGTGGTTGCTCATTTGATTCAGGTACATTTTCGATGTCATACATCATCTTTAATGATAGAATCAGCCCAATTTGTGATTGCAAAGCCGCTTATGGTGACTGTACTGAACCCGTTTGATGGTTGCTTTTTTTGCAGTAGCAAGTTTTTGGATCCAACAAATGGACTGCCTCTATATCACCCAGAGGAGTGAACACCAGCTGAGCTTCGAAGCTAATAGTTAAATCTCTGAATGAAAAACTCTTAGCTGCCAGTAAAAGTAACTGTTCAGGTTTGTACCGTATCCGTCGGTATTGTGATTCGGATCGTCGTTGGTCCTGACCACTACGCATTGAAGCACCACAGTAATAGGTAAGAATGCATACTGAAACCTAGAAGTTAGAAATGAATCAACGAAGCCTCATGAAAAAGAAAAGTCAACAACCTTGCTGATGCCGGCCCGTCGTTGACTGCGACACACCTCCGTGCCAGAGAGTGTTTCCAGCCGGCGGTGTGGAAGTTCGCGAGGTCACCAACTAAGTGGACCATACCTACCAACCCTGCTGAATACGGTGGTCACTGTTTTCATAGCTCGTGATCGCGTAATTCCCTAGCCGCCTTGCTGTTTCTTCCAGCTACTAACAGTCACACTGAACGATGCGCGGTGCGGTAGACGCTTCGTCGGCACACGGAGTGTGTGACTCAACCAGCAAAGGCTGCGCATTTCCGTTACTTCGGTTATCGGTTGCCAACTCGCACAGTTTACAAATGCACACCGACTGATTGCTGTGTCAATACACGGCTAGCACACTTGATACGGGCAAACTGGTGAAAACAGTTATGGTAAAATACGGAGTCTAAATAAAACCTCCACACAAACGGGCCAGCCCCCTTATTCATAGAACAAATTTGGACGCACACACACATTGCACACCCTGCATTTGCTTTACAAATGTGAATGTTTTTGTGACGCCTCAATTGACGGAAATTGACAAATTTATTATGTACTTTCTTTATTCCCAAGGGCACTTCGTTAGCCACATTGCAAACTACTGAGGTGACACTAACTAGGTAGGTGAAGCAGTCAGCCTGCAATAATAAGGATGGCCAATACCAACTCTATCTAATGACAGTACTACGCTTTAAAGGTGCAAAGTGCATGTCATACAGATCACCTATATCATTCAACCGATTCTACATGTTTTCTGTACGAGAACCAAATGAAAAAATGTCGTCTACATACTTAATGTCAGCCAACTTACTACATGATGGAAGCTCCACTCCGAGGTCCTCGGAACCTCCGAATGTTCCACTCCGGAACATCGTCCATCGCACAGTTAGAAAGGAAGGGAGAGACCGGACATTCCTGTCAAAAGCCGTTCGTCGTGGAGAACACTCGAGATAGCTACTCATAAGTGTGCTCTCACAGCGGGCGTTTAATGACTTTAGTGAACTGACATAATTCATTGGGATGCTGCTGCGATGAAGACAACTCCTGACAGCATGTCGGGCAGCAGAATCAAAAGCAAAAATACCACAGCTGTTGGCTGAGAAAAACAATGTCGATGCTCCGTCGTTTGTTCCAAAGTGAAGATATAAACGATGTACGCGCGACTGGGCCAAAAGGTTGCTTTTTTGGTTCCTTCTGCATTTCAAAAGACGCCGTGTTATTAGGCCTGTGAACATCTTGGATGCAACCGAGACAAGTCTAGTAGCTGTGTGGTTGCCACTTGACGTTTACGTACCTTTTCGAAAGCTGAAATGACTGTCGGCAAGCATATTCACTACCAAACAACTTAGAAACTTGTAAACAATCGGTATTTCCGTTCATTAGTATTGTTTCGTCTCTGACCCAGAAAAGTCCTCAGGTCGTGTGAACCAGATACACCTGTTGAGATAATTAACGCACATTTACTATGTGAAAAGTGTTCAGCGCCTTAGAAAAGTAACAGCCATAACAAAAGTCCAAATAAATATGGCGAGCCTGGATAGCGTCAGATGAACACAGTGGAGTAAAGAAAAGATGTGTGAACGAGGTTAGGATATTCAAGATGACTGAACTTTATGTTTAGCAAAGTATTGACCTACCCCTCATTAAAACGATTGCTACTGATGTAGTTATATTGAAGATTGACTAGTTAGAGATAACTATGGCAGTCATTACTACGTACTTCGTAACACCACTTTTGAGGCGATACGACTGAAAGTTCGCCTGCTTTCACGGTATCCGTGTATCTGCTAATCGCCACATCAGATACGAGCCAGATATATACTCGTGCATGCGGTCAGATAAAATGCTACATGAGTTCTAACCGGATATCGAAGCAGCCGTTTTACTGGCTGCTGGAAGCAAGCTGGTACTACCCCAGTTGCCTGAAATTGCATTATAGGAATAGTACCCGAGTTGACCGCTTACAAATAAATATATACAGCACTCATATATGATCACTGCCTCGTGGTCAGATATGGATTTCCGCTAGTTCCTTTCAAAAAATAGCACTAGACTTGAGTTCCGCTGTTGTTAGAGCCCATCTGCAGTACGCATTCTAGCCAAGACTAAGGTTCGAACTCCGGTCCAAGTTCTCACAAGTTGATCATGTTGACCGCTGCGCCATCCACCTCACCATAGATATGATTGAACTGCCATGTGCAAACGTTTACACAAAATCACTTGTTGGTAATGCTGGGCCTTCATTTAAATGTAAATTATGTTCAACAATCTGGCATGTGTTACTCTCTGAAAATGGTGACCAATCGATCAAGTTTGGGGTAAGTCAACCTGCATGCAGACATACGTTTCTTTGTGGGATAATTTACATCTGGCGTTCGTATCTTTTACCGAGGCAACATGCCTAGCATTAGTTTAAACCTGTATGCCAGTGAATGGCCATCACATAGGCAATAGAAGTGACTCTCATATTTGAGAGTCGCACACCGCGCGCGGTCAAGTTTTTATTGCTTTACGGTGTGGACCATATCCGATTGTCCGGTAGAGATAATGTTAGTACACAACAGAGTCAGGCAATCACACACGGCAACGAGATAGAAGAGACGAGTTAGGTGCGACAACTTGTAATAACTTCACGACTAATTATTTACAGTGCTTATGGTCGAGGTAAGCGAAAGCTAAAATAATGATTGGACCTCAAGGATGTGTAGTGTGCAACGGAGTGGAGGCACTGAGGAACAGCGTTTCACTGAAGGATTAAGGTCAAATGCGAATCTGGAATGGTAACAAAAACCGCCAAGCATGAGCCAAAGGCCCAGTAAGACATCGACGCAACTTACACAGTCGAAAACTCATATGGCGTCAATCACACGACAGCGAACTGTATTACAGATGGACAAACCATAATGACCGGTTTTCTTTCTGTTTAAACTCATTCCTATGGGGTGTTCGGAAGATGAAACAAAGTACTCATCTCCATGTCACGTAGTAACCCTCCGATTATGACAAGTGTTGTTGATTCTGGCCAGAATCAATGGAAGTTGTGTTCGAATCACTCCAACTGAAACTGATAGTTGGATGACAGAATGGCAGCTGGAGGATTGAACCACGGAACCGCCAAGCCTCGCGCAGCGATGCCACCGCCCGACTAACCGCCCACTACCAGCCGTGTGCACAATGCCAATCTCAACTGATCCCCATACTTATACCCCATTGGTCAGACTATCCTACTGTAGGTCCTATACATATATCCCCCTGTATTGATTACATTAATTACTGGCCGAACGTTTCTTGCATTATTACACGTAATCAACCCTGCATCAACATTACGAACTTCCCCATGAACTCGCTTTTTGTTTGTTTTGTACCGCCGCATTGAACTGTCTACGCTACCGTGTTATTAGTTGATATTTGCTGACGGTTAAATTCCGTGCACAGAGTTCACTTGGTTGTAAGTTGTATAATTTGCTAACCGTTGCTTACTTATGCATAGAACCAGTTTTATCTGAGTAAACCTTCAACATTCCGTCTTGTTCTGCCCTGAATCGAGAGGTTTACAACCACCCCGATAGACTGCGTATAGCCGTGAATCCTGACAGATTCTACGGTGCATTTAGATTGAGCGATCGATGTCATAATGTTTGCTTGATAAATAGATGACAACAGAACGAAACTTGTCTGGTAGAATTAATGTCCATCGAGAAAACTGAGAACATAGTTTATTGACAATTGTGTTGCTCACTTCAATGCAATTAACTTGTGAAGTAACGTTTCCGCTTACAAAATTTGCAGTTAAACTAAACATACAGTAGAATGAAACCAAAAATGACTGAATGGTAGACAGTCATCCACAGATTCTAATAACGTTGCGTATAACCATATTCCTGTTTTATATATAAGTCAAATTAATCGCTTGTAATTGTATATGCCTGATGAGAATTACCGAAAACAGCTGTTTGCAACCTTGACTTTTATGAATACTTAATATAGTGTGATTTCTTTTGGAAGGTAACTTCTTTTGGAGGTGGCCGGAAGTAACCCAGCCTATACATAGACACAAAACATGAACGGGGTACAGACTGCTTTAGTTCGAAAAAATTTTCGTCATTATATTTTGTACAGTGTGTATTCCTCTTTTTGAATAACGTAAACGTTACTGTACTCCACACATCGTCTCTAAAATGTTGATGCAGTTTTCAGTCGTGTATAAAAACCGTTGCTTCTACTTACTGCGATGCCTCCCATAGATTTGTAGTCTATTTCGTACGAATATCCTAATCTCTCAGTGCGAATCACCTCAAATGTGGTTACCTGAACCTTTCTGCTACCTTGGCTTGGTGGTCAGGCTTGTATACTGTTTTGATCCTGATGGCTGTGCTGACTGCGACCTCAGTCGTTGCAGGTTCAACCATGTCAGATTGGCCAAAGGAGAGCAGCCAGACAAAAAGTAGATGCGTCCGCTGTGAGGTACTCGTTGTGTATGGTGCCAGTGTGTTGTGTTTCAGTTGGGTTTGTTTGTGTGGTTTGTCTGTGCAGTATTATCTCTATGTGAATGTACCGAATATCTTGGGTTGTGACTGTCGAGCCTGTTCTGGATGGTTGATGCTGCTGCGTATGTGTGTGTTTGTCATCTGTTGTCTTGCGGTACAGGCTTTTGAGGAAAAGCTTTGGTTGAGGGCCCTAATCGCTCTCCTGTCTAGTTCTGGGCGTCCTGGCAGTATCCTAAGCACATAAAAACCATGACTTTACAACAGAAACGAAATACCATACGGCATCTGCCGTCGCGCAGGATAAACCGGGTCGACCTATCTGCTGCACATGGCA
>JTDE01000157.1:312317-331893 GCA_014338405.1 Paragonimus skrjabini miyazakii
CGGTGATGGTTTAAAGCGCAGGCGTCCTTTGGCTTCGGTCACTGTGACAGGCTAATCCGTTTCGGATGACGCCAACCAAGTGTAGTTAGAACAAACTGTTTGAGAGGCAACAATAGTTCTTCAATTTTCTGTCCATATTAACTTGCCATCAGTAATGCACATTAACTCTGTTCCTTGCAACCATTCTTGGAGACTCTACGTCTGGTACTGTTGAAAAGGAACTTAAATAGTTGACTTTTTGTCCCAAGATCACCGAAACGCATCATTTGACACGTTACACACGTTGCGTAAGCACTGTGCTAAGATTGTTGTTACTTCATCAAGTGGGAATTACAAAATGCATGAGTAATTAAAATGACATCAAAGCATCGCATGCGCACAGGTCACAGATAACTTACTAAAATGTAGTACAAATGGTACCCGTAGTCTATTACTGACAAATGTTCCCAGATGTGTCAATGACAGTAGTGGAAATTGTTCTTAATGGCATCAGTCGTGTGTGGCGCCGGATGTTGTAGTCTATCTGGAAAGGGCAAGAAAAGTTGGGACCGGAATTGTTGTCCGCGCTCGCACTTGAGAGGCAATCTCTCTGGATTTCTATTAACTTTCCGTGGGACCGCATGAACATGGTCTCTCTAGGGATTGGTCCTTCTTTGGGGACATTCCCCTGGAGGGGTGCACTCTCTCTCTCTTCACAGCAAGTGTGAAATCTGTGCAGTTTTTGACGCTACAGTAACTGTGACTGTTTAGTGGTTAGCCAGGCACGGTGTTCTTCGACTGTCCCGTCGATAAACAACGCTGATTGTACCTGCTATACAACCGGTCGAGGAGCAAAACTTGGACAATTTTGTGACCCAGTGACCAACATAATTAACAATGTTGCTGTAGAGTGAAATCCAATGACCCAAGATGCTTCATACACCCTTGTTAGTGTTGGGACAATATGTATCAACTTCGAAAAAGTAATTGTTGTACCTCCCGTAGATCATCAGTGTCTCTTATATGCACGGTAGGCACACGTCTACTTGTATACTTGGTATGGGGGCTTCAAGACAAAATGGACAACATTTCATTCTTCTGAGTGACGCACTGCATCTGATGCATATATGTATACTTCTTGATCACTAATCACTTCTGACATTTCATCAGTTATGCTTCCGTATGTATTGTTTGCTTGAAAGTGGTCCTGCTTACCTCCTGTTAGCAGCATTCGAATTTTGAACTTGTCATAATCCGGAAGATTCTTTGTATGCTGTTGGCATGCTTGTTCCGGTTGGACAGTGTTTATCGCCACTGGTCTCAGCATACGTGGCTTGGACTTCTCCTTAAAGTTTTAGTTTGCCTATTTGATTCCCATTGTGACCTTGTGCAGACCTGAATCAAACACTGCTTGAGAGGAATGTGGTTTTAAAAGAAACCTAAGTGTGAAAAATGTGCTTCTGCCAGGTTCGAACGGGCTACCGAAACAGTGACCTTTCTACTGTTTAGAAATTGTATGTGAAATACTATCACGAAATCTCACCAATTTTAAGCTAAACAGCTTTAGAGTTTATTCATAAGAGATAATCCCATGGGAATAGAATTCCGTCGTTGATAGCCTCATTTGGTGGTTTCTACTTTAATTAAACAGACCAAGCGATTGAGCATATAATGCAGTAAGATGTAACCAGATGACTTGTATTGCATTTAACGTTTTTTTTTAAAAAACTTTTCGACCCTATAGATAAAGAGTTGGAAACGAATAGAAGGAAATCCACATAACAACGAGAAACTAAAATCTTCCCACCTTATTTCATTGTGACCGCAAAACACGCGCATTTTGCAAAGTTGTTTATTGCATAAACTCCCGTACAGGTTATGTTAGAACATAGGACCACAAAGACGTACACTCATTTGCACGACCGACGTGAATTCACAAACATTAGTTAGCAGTACGTTGTCATTCTCCCTGGTGGCACTTCTCTCATACTGCCTACACACTATTCCGATAGTTGTTTCTGGTTCATGGTCTTCCTGGCGTTGAGATTTGAGCTTTGGTTCCTAAATGTACGTACTATACTACTCACAAATGAGGCCGCCTATTATACAACAATTTTGAAAATCAAAAACTGATTGTTTTGATTACCGATAAGTAGTACGGGGGTTGGTTGGCACACATTGAATGTCACATGCAAGTGACTGCAATCTTCGCATCAGTACAGGCATTTTTAGCCGGCCCCTTTCAACAGGAGGCACTGAAATAAAGTTTCAGTCTTGGCACAGTACAACAGAAGTACACATCTTTGCCATGACTGAGATTTTGCAATCCAGTCCCTGTCCTTGTAAGTCAACCATTTTGATCAATGGGCCGTCAATCTGCTACTAGGCTGGACGGAATTGTCACATCTGCGTGGTCGACCATATTTGCCTTTAAATAACACTTAGATTTACAGATTATCTGAAGCGGAGATTAAGTAACTGTTCCAGTAATTGCAACCGGTGATCAATCTTGATGCTATGATCTTTTATAGAGTTGAAAGTATTAGATAGCTTGAGCTTGCTATAACTATTGAATGTGGTCAGATTCCAAATCTTTTGCACGCTGAAATTGATGTACGAGATGTATCTAAATAATGCACGAAAGCACCTTCAATGTGTTAATCCTTTTCCAAGAGTTGACCAGAGGACAAAACGTGTTTATTCACAACTTCAAAATGGGTAGTGAATTTTATTTCCACCAAGACGGAGATGTGAGTAAACAAGATCTAATACGAAGCACTGGGTACTCGACAGCCATTTGTGAACGTTGAAGATATAAAGTTGGACGGACGGTACGACGCGTCGTAAATTCGAGGATGACCACTGAAAAAGTAAGAATGAACTATATTCAATTGTTATCCCATTCAAGATTGTCAATTTTTCCTGCTTGGTCTGAGAAAAGGAAATAATCATTACAAAAACTAATATTCATCAAAACAGTACGGTTTGATACGCGCCAGCCTGTCTGAAGTAAAACTGATCATTGTTATTTATCTGCTTTGAGCTTGTTTTAAGTATGCCTGCCAAGAGTTTAAGACAAGTGGTTTCTTCATCGAGTTTGAAGAGAACAGTGAGAAGGTGTAAATCATGATACGTTCTCTGGGTTAAGATTTTATACATTGTAATCACACATGGATTTATAGCTAAGTGAACATTTTGAGAGAAAGTTCTTTAGAGCAGAACCTGCTCCCTCAAGGATTAAACCGGAGGACGCTAGACAGATAAGACCCGTGTTTTCAGGTATGCGGAACTATTTTCGTTTGCCCCTCAGTTCTTCACATACTGCGATAACACCTAGTTCAGGTAAAATAATCAGATCTCGTTTAACTCCGCTTCAATCGGTATTTAAAATAGGCGAGTAAATCGAGTTTTGTGGTTACGAATCGTAGATCCCGTTCACCCTTCCTCATTGTGGAATAGATCATCGGTTGTCACATTAACCTACAGTGATTTCTGTGTTCTTGCCTGTATATTCACTTACCCCTGGGCGATCTAAAAGCCTAGTCGGACACCCTTAGACTGATTACCTACATCTTCGTCCACACAAAACTTTTGCGTAAGTTATGTGACACATTATGTGACTCATGTAGTTTGTCTGCCTTTGAACTTATACGAGTCCATGTTTTATGTAAACCCAATCGCTGACCGTTGCTATTAGCATGTCCTATATATTCGTTCCTGACTGAAGAGAGTAAACAAAACGTAACCAACTCGCGACATGTCTTCTGATGTTATTGATTAACTGGATCATTGGAACTAGGTAATTTAACTTGTATGAATAATGTCCATAACGTAACTGCCTACTTCGAGTAGCTTGAGGCTGAAACCATGTTTTAATGAAACAATGGAAGGAAATTGGCTGCTGTTCCCCACGGTAGCAGTTCGTAAATTTTGATCGCACACTTGAATATATAACCAATTTTAACCGTCAGAAGAAGGGTCCACAGAAAGAAACTCATGGACAATGGCTTTTCCAGACGGACGGATCGAAAGCAAAAGAGACGAGATGAGAATCGATCAAATACAGAGCTAATGAGCACCAGGAACTGGATCATGAATGCTGATCAGCCACTGGCTTCAGCTATATATCGAAAGCTGTTGATACGATATCTCAGTTGCAGGAAATCAAATTTCAACGGATCTTTGACTGTTGTCGCCTGGCATTTGTGGTTCAGTCAAACTGATTACAAAATGAAGCGAGCTGATCCACAGAAATCTAAACTAGTCACTCTCATTTTGATGGGGACGTTGACTGACCTAGACGAACTAGTAAATGGTCCGTCGGTTGTTCCCGCATAAGCAGTTACATGGTAGCGAATTTTCAATAATCAAGGTCACTAGATAATTCAAAACACTCGACAGCAGGCACGAGCTTGATAAGGACAGAGTACAATCCTAAACAATTTATGTATAATTTCCAATACGTGCACATGTGAACCTATAAATTTTATTGCTGCATTCATAGCTCCACACCTCAAAGGAGCTGGGACGCTGCAAAAGTGAATTCGTACGGTTTGAAAAATGCTGTGTAGCGAACAAGCTCGTTTTCAATGATTCATCACCAGTGTGAATACATCACAGTTATATCACATTTTACAGGAGAATTATGAAGGGGGTAGACAGGAAATAGGTGGCTAATGAAGTCAGTCAATTCAGTGTCACACTGCATCAAGTACCCACCTGACAGGCTAACAGGGTAGCGCGGATGGCCAAGGCAGATCCAAAGTCTGAACAAAATGTTTCTGGACGCACAGGGGTGGGTTATACAGGCGAATTACAATAGCTTCTGCTGTACGGTTTTATGTGCTCATGCAAGAACAGACTAGATATGCTGGTTTAAAATCTTCCGAAAAATTTTCATGGCTGACTTCTCATACAAAAATCAATAAATGAATGATCAGAAACTGTCTGTGATGAAGACAAACATACCTCTTTTCTTTAGAATGTTCTTCACAGACCGTTCCGAATAGTCACATTCAGTGTGTGTGTGTGTGTATGTGTGTGTGTGTGTGTGTGTGTGGTTCACACATTTCTCAGCAAATAAGGCCAACCGTATTTTTATCGGTTGGTAAATATTACATTCGGACTTAGGAAACAAGTTAGGGCATGAGGAAGATGAGCAACGGGATAAACGAATTACGTCCTAAATGACTGCTAGCATTCAAAATCAATTTAACTCATACCGATTCATGAGAAACGAGGCGGTAGCCTCATTGAAAATGAGACGTTATTTCCCACAGGACGTGAAATTTGCTGGATGAATGAGAACAACAGTTCCCTTTTTTAACCGAAAAGTGACGTGGTTTGCCGGTTAACAAATAGGTGAATAAAGACGGTCAAAAGATGATTGCTGAAACAGCTCAATCTCTGTGGTCACTTTGTTGACTAGAATCCACCGTGGACGTGTCAGCGTCCACAAACTCTTTGTATGTGAAGAATGTGTTACGAGTGACTATACTACTCCAGCTCAACAGAAATGATCAAACATTGGTAACACTTGTTTTACCAGCAGAACTTGTATATAGTGCAGTGAAGTTGAGCGATCGTAACATACTACTCAAACCACCGCTATTCAGTAGTAGGATCGGAGCATATATTTTGACATCGTACAAGCCGCAGGAAAAGTGCAGGAAGGAATATCAGAGTGCAGCATCACCCCACAATGGTCCCTGCTACTTAATGGAACTGAGCATTGATGTCTGCGGCAGCCGATACGGTCTGGGGCCGAATACCGCATGCAAATGAGTGGTTTTGTTTCAGGTCTTGTTTAAATGCTTAACCCATGTATTGCTTTGTCGAATAAACAGCCCTTGTGCCATCCGCGTTCTTGGATCACAACAATAGTATTAATTCGCTGGACGCTACCATGGTGTTCGGAAAAGCCAAATCATGCTTGACATATTGCTTATGTGATCATGATAAAGTTTATACAGTCGGAAATGAATGGTAGCACTGTTTCTAAATTACACAGCCATTTTGTGTTAATTGAGTTATGGCTTACAAAAATCTAGTAAGCCATACATCTCATTATGAGCACCAATTTCATGGCACAAAAATCAGTAAAATAAATGTAAACCAGTCTTCTTGAACTGGAAAGCGATCTCGGAAAGTTGCAAACAACGCAGAGGACGGACACGACAATCTGAATGGTGATTGTTCAACTTCTATCGGGAGAACAATCGCCAGATTACGAGGAGATTCCGGAGGTGAAATCCTTCAGAACGCACTGGTCAGATTTGCGGTTGAATAGTGCCAGAATGTTAATGCACCAGCTGCGGGATGGAATAAGCGTGCCTGTTATACCGACGGGGTTGAGAGAGACAATTGTGAACGAATGTCATCAGTTGGCTCATACGGGATATCATCTAACTTATGAAATGCTGAGGCAAAGAGCATACTGACCGGGAATGAAGCAGGGTGTCAACAGTTATGTGCTGGCGTGCCAGCAATGTTAGCTGCTGAAGAGCACTAACTGCCCCAGTCAATATCCTACACAACAAATTCCGGTCAGTGAGATTAAGGGGTTATGGTCGCTGGACGTAATGGGTCCCTTTCCAGTAACCACATCCGGCAATCAATACATCATAGTAATGACGGAACATTTCACGAGATGGATCGAAGCAGGCGCTATACCCGATCAGCGTGCAAACACTGTGTGCAGGGCGGTAATGGAACACATCGTGGCAAATCATGGAATACTGCGAAACATATTGACTGATCAAGGTCCCTGCTTCGAAAGTGAAGAGTTTCGGAACTGCTTGGGACATTTGGAAATCAAGAAAATTCGCACAACGCCATACCATCCTTCATCGAATGGATCGACGGAACGAAACAATCGCACAATCGAGGAGTGGTTGGCGGCGAAAAGAGAGAGCTGGGAGGAAACAATACCACTGATTCTGTTAGCCCACCACTGTCCGTCACAAAGAACAACGAAGAAATCGCCGTTCGAGCTAATGTACGGGCGCGTGTCACGCTTGTCAGTCGATCAAGAGATTGGTTTATGGGGAGACTAACGCATGAACACGCGTGAAATAGTAGAAGCTCAGAGATTGGCCAACCAAAACTTGGCAAACGCACAAGAAGTTTCCAAGGAGCAGTCAACTGCAAGGTTGTCGGGTTGAAGTGCAGTGTTTGAAATTGGTTCGAAGGTGAAATACAGAGACAGGCGGAGTCCATGCGCAACAGGACCAGGATCTATGAAGTTCCTGGCGAAGTGGAGAGGACCTTATGTGGTAGTGGATTGCCGTGGCCCAGTGTGTCTGATTAAGAATGAGAGGACTCAACATGGAGTACACGGAAGCCAGGTTTGTAAATGATGACTTCCCGAACAGAAGAGTATGCACGCCAGGAGCATCGACGTCCCCGAGGACGGTACGCAGATCTTCGAAAGAACAAAGAGAACCTAAACGGCTGTTGCTGCAGCTGGAACAATCTTAGTGGGGGGAGCAGTATAGTGAGGATGAGTGATCGTGCTGTACTACTCACACCACTGTTATACAGTGATGGGGAGCCAGAGCATAGATTTTGACACTGAAGTAGTAGGGAGTAGTAGGAAAAATACAAGAAGAAACTACAGAGTGCAGTATCGCATGAAATCGTTCTTGGTACGTAAAGGAACGTAAAGGAACTGAGCATTGGCGTCTGTGTCAACCGTGACGGTCTGGGCCAAGTACCGTATGCAAATGAGTGTATCTGTCTGTTGTCATGTTTAAATGCATGACTCATGTGTTGCTTTCCTGAATCAGTAACCCTTGTGCCATCCGCGTTCTTGGCTCACAACACCACTAAACGGGCCTGTTGTGTAAGACACGAACCCGACCAATAATAACGTTCGGTGACTTTCAAACATAAGGTAGAACGCTTACCACCCCATCGATACCGCTTATACGCAGTGCGAGTGAATCAGCTAGCTAATGGCAGTACACAAACCTTAGAACATCAACCCGGAGTTGCACTGAATGTATTCATCAGTGAGTGAGTGATGTCCGCTTTTGTATTCAGATTAGCATTTCGACTAGCCCACTTCGAAAGGAACTCCTAGACTTGATTTGCGTCTTTATTAGTGCTCCTCAGTAGTGCATATCTTAATCCAAACCAGAATTCACAATCCGGCCGTCGTGCTTGTAAGCCTAGTTTGTTAACCGTAACGTCAATAACGTTACAATAAGCATGATCAAATAATCACATCCAAATTCCTCATCACAACATCGTATGAATGTTGGTTGTTTTGCCGGTGACTTGCTATTTATTGTCGATTTCTGTCAATACTTTCTCTTTTGTTTGAACGATCCTCCTTAGTGATGTATCGATTGAACTAGACCGTACTTGTCCCCATAACTCCACCAAAAGACAGCTTAATTCCCTATCCAATTTTTGCTCCCATCATTAAATATGCAGCCGGTCAGCAGATCAGTTCGCGCTGAGAAACGCGGTGGCGCAGTGACCTCTATTAAGTTACCTGTCAATATGCTCTATCGTAAAAGACGTACGGGGTTGAAATTGGCTACCATATTGGTGAGGGTAAATGAGATTGCTGTTGAGGCGGGTAGTCACTAGCTTTCATACAAGTATTATCCCGGTAGGAATCATATTGATAATTTGATTCGCGATGACGAAAACATCCAATGTATAAAGATGGGGAGCGGTGGCATCATTAGAAACTTCCACAAACTGTTACTACGTTGAATATCATTGTCAACGTCGTCTGACAGTGGTTAGGATGTGCATAAACTTGCAAACGCTCGTGTGTATGCTTGATCTATGCCTTTTTGCATACTGGTTTCTGTTTTAGGCATAAGAATGTATCTTTTGTGTAAAAACCATTCGTTTTAGGGCAGTAGATTTTCTCTATTGTATTTTCAAGCTATGGAAGTGGTTTATGATTGGTCCAATGAAGTCATGTTTTGCGGCCTTTTTGATTCCGACTGCACGTATTGGCTGCTGCGATAGGGCGATGTCCGAAAGAACGCTTGAGTTGTCAAAACCATCATGTGGCCCAATCGGGGTATAAAGTCCAGCCCATAGGGGGCAGAGTGCACGAACCAATGAACGTCGCCAATCCTCCTGCGACCTATAACACGGATGCAGTCGAGTGGCCTCGCAAACATGTTTCAGTATTCCAAAATTAGCCATGGGTGACAGACGCAATTACAGCTGCATCAGTCCGGATACGTGCAGGCGCATTATTGAAGCTTGCGGAAGAGGCGATGATTAGCATATGGTAGCTGGCGTTAACGGAGTCGCTTGCAAGACCACGTATAAGTAGCTCCGTGTCGAACGAACCGGAACCCCACAGAGGATACAGAAGTGAAATTTTGAGTGGATTAGAAATCGACGATACTGTGATGGATCTCCACGATCCCGACAGTAACCCTTGCATTTTTTAAAATGCGTGCGAAAGCAGCGTTTACGAAGGAAGTATTGACAATTACTATCAGTCGATGTTTGAATGCGCGGTTCATCACTATGAAGAAGTTGCACCAAATTATCGTCAGCATGTACACCACTAGGAACCGGGCGGTATGACGGCATTTTGTTTATCGATTGATGGAGGGGTTTGCGAGCTCCAAGACTGTTGGATTTTTGAGACGAACTTCAACTTGTTCTGCACAAAGTCGATGGGACGTCCTTTGAATGGAAAGAAAGATTGATTGGAACAATGACAGAAAGTTCTATTACGACCTATGTGGTGCGAATAAATGCCTACAACAGTAATGGATGTGGACAGTGGTTCTGTGTTCTGATAGGTCAACTAAAGATCGGTACAGCTATGTCAACAATAATGGTAATTTGTGGCTGATGTAATTCCTGGCATCACGTTGGGACTGCAGTCATTCAAAGGTGTATACAGTATTTACGAGTAGGAGCAATAGACGAAACAACAGAAATTTAGTAACCTAGTATGACAAAATAGACCTATTTTCCAAATGAGTTCCATATAATGAACTGCAATAACTACATTTGGTATAGTTATACAATTACGCCCCTCCATGTCTTACAACAATACCTCCCTCATTAGCCAGTTAACGGTAATCACTTTTTATAACAGACAAACAAACGCTATTGGAAAACTATGTACCGGATATTGTTTCAATGGCGTTCACAGAATATGGAATAGATACAAAAATATGAAAAGTAACTGCACAGAAATTATAATGTCATCTTCTATTGTTCTAAACATATCAGAGTTTTATATTACGTGCGCTACTATCTCGCTTGAGCGTTTCGGTACACAAGTTGGGCGTAGTTGCAACAGTGCTTGCGGTACATTGGAACCTGCTTTTTTCAAACTAATCTCCGATTCGGCCATTGAAACGCTACTGAACCCCACATATTTTTCACGAGGTTGAGGTCAGGACTGTACGCTGATCGATCAGAAACCTTGATTTCCTGAATAGAAAATTCCTGTCATTTGTTAAGTTGAAGAAGTGAATATGTTCGAGAGTATAGTTATAAGAGTCAGCCTTTTCAGTCTCATCTAACATAACGCAGTGTATCCTCTAAAAGAGAGGGAGTTACTGCGCACTGTTTATGACCCTGCAAAAGTTTTGTAAATAATACCAAACCATCGTTTGAATAGCCATTATGAGATAGATCCCGTTTTCCACTTTGTAATATCCCATTCTGTGATAAACGGTTGAAAGTATACAGAGGAGTTTACCAGGCTATAAATCATACACATTAGCCATCCAATATGACCGTTTCACTCACATCAAATCCCGATGATGTCTCCTCATACGAACAACGAACGTTTATCATAGTGCGTCAAATGAAGCACACTTCCTCCTTCCCATGTCACGTCGGTAAAATCGATATGAATCAGGTCACCCCCAGTCTACTTTTCATTGTCTGTGTGACAAGCGCAGGTTCCAGAAATGCAAGTTTCAGCCCATAATAATTAACGTTGTATCAAGCATTGATTCACCGAATTGGTTTTTTACAATCTATCATGCTGGAACCAAAATCTGCTGCTGAGCTTCCGTTGCACGGTTCTTACAGAGACATTCAGCTTAGGTGTAGAGCCGGGTGCTGGGGTACTTATCCTCTTAGAGGGAGCGAACTGGGATTAGGTTCTCTTTGATTAATGCGATCGTCGTCCTCCTGCCTCTGAAATGAGACGTATTACGAGGACTATCGTTGTCACGACATAGCAAATGTTCTGGCACCGGGCATGGCGCCTCAAGGTCACCTAGCTACTTCAAAAGAGTTTAAAACTGCCTCTGTTAAGATGAAAACGATTTAGAGTATGTCGACCCTCGAGAAAACAGATGAAGCTTTACTTTTTACTGTTATAGTCTACTAATTGGAGGTGTCCATCTCAAGGCTGGCTGACGTCATGCAACAACTTTGGTAAATTTCACAAAGCCACATCTCATAAAGACGAGGTGACACTCAGCAATGAACATTTGATGAAATCAAGATGGTAACTGCCGTGGCTCTATTACTGGCATATTGCAAGCCTGAACGCCCTCTGATGACCCTGTATAATCCGGGTTTGAAACAGTGTTACTAGATAGAGTAAAAGTCACTCGGATGATGAACAAAACTGTGCAAAAGTTGGATATGAAATCTCAGCAGTCCTTCTGCTCTGAAGAGTTTCCACACGCACGTCTAAGAAAAAGGTAATAGTACGCACGGACCACAAATTCTTGATAGTTATAGTGACGAACCCCGCGTGTCAAGCTCCGTTTTCTGTAAAGAGTACCGATGTGGCTGCAGAGGCATTTCTACCAAGCAGATCAGATGTGCACTGTTAATACTCTTTCTCGAGCCTATATATCTGGTCTTGTCACAGATGACTTTCAGTTCGGAGCCATGACCACAGTGGATTACAAGATGGCACCGACAGAAAGAGGAGTGTACCTTTAGAGCACAACCGAAAGGTATGAAATAGTTGAAAAGTTGATTGATGTGATAAACACTGGATGTCACAGACTAAGAACAGTCTACCGGACAAAATCGTGTTGCTTTCTGAGGATCGCGGACAGTCTATTCAAGAAGAGAGAGGAATTTGCAGCGAAGAACTAATGGTTATCTCGAAAAATACATTATAAATTAATTCAACAAATCCAGTTGACAAACGCCAGAGTGGTAACTGCCGATAATAACCAGCAACTCAGACTGTTTGACAAAATACTACATTTAACGAGGGTATGACCCTTAACAAGTAAGGGAACTGATGAGATTAAGAGATCTTACAAGACAGTCGCGACGGCTAATCATAGTCGACATCTTTGTATGCCATGGTAATCAGTACATAGTTACTGTTGGCGATTGCAGATTTTTGTGAAAGGTGTTGGTCGCGACGTATCCCCGCATATGCTATCGCCAGTAAGTCACGTGCGCACTTTATCACTATAGCTTACCTGATATATTTTTCTCTGATAACAGACCTCAGTTTATGTGCATGGAGTTAAGGGTGTTGGAGAAAAAAATGAGAGCCCGACGGTCGGAAAAGCAGCCCGCATGGTAAACAATCAACCGGGAATACCAAAGCTGCAGGTGAAACTGTGAAAAGATTTGCAATGCGTATAAGAGTCGACAGGAGATCCATACTTACGGTTGTCAGAACTGGGATAGTCGGCAACAGTACGACACAGCAAGTGTATGGAGAGAGAGACGAACAAATTTGCCTGAGGCAAATAATGCGTCACACTGCGACGTACTATGTAAATTTTGTATTCAACAAATCTCACAACGCACAAAGTGCAACAAAGCGTTTTATGGTTATGGGGCTCAAAAATGTGCGTGCCTTAAATCAAGATACGAGGTGTGGGGTCAGTGTACACGTGAGAATCCTAGTGATCAAAGACAGGAGGAAACTTTCATGCAGTACTTAGATAGACAGAGAAGTTGAGTGAAAAACTGTGCACGTCGCAATCTCCGAGGGACGTTTAAAAAAGGGGATCGGTCGAACGTACCGAAAGTTGAAGGTTGTAGTCAGATTGGACTATAACAGCCGCCATTTTGGAGAACGTGTGTTCAGTCAGAACCCACATTATGAACAGAACGGAGGCCGATCAACGTCAGCTACTTAGAAGATCGATCAACCGTTAGGTCAAGTCTGTCTGTAAGAGACTGGTGATTAGGTAGACATGTTTGTACATATGTAGCAGTCAAGCGAACAAACTGATCGAAACAAGACAGTGAAACGCGCTAGCAAACTAGCCACTCACAACCATTCTAATCGTAGTTCAGTAAAATCTGAAAACATACAGGGTTGATATATAAGGATATCACGCACATCTGAACGCGGCTTTCTCTTCCCGTACTACTTATCAGTAAGCACAATAAGGTTTAGTAAGGTTAATAGTATCTGTGGTATCAACATGACGAGAGGTTCCAAACTTGGAGCCATCGAATAGAATTAGCAGGACGGTAAACGTATATTCTCTCGAGGTGATCACCTAAGCGAAACATTATTCGCTAACAGCCGTAGCTGAATACTTGCGTACGATAGTTCTATCGTTCATATTTTGGGGGCACTGGTGAAGTGGGCGACAAGGTTTCTTCAAGAAGGCAGGTCGGCGTTTAAACCCTAGCCACGGTACAAATATGCACTGTTGATTAACTCCAACTGGAATGAAACCCTCAGTCTAGTGCTTATTTCGGAAAGCGATTGACGGAAAATTCCATAGGAATGATAAAACCGTGTTCAGTTTTGAGTGATATTAAATTCATGTAAACCAAAACTCTTCACTACTTAATAGCTATATAACTAGGGTTGTTTTTACGTTAAAAGACTTTATTTTTCAAAGGAACTGAGATTTCATGGTATCGCTCAAACCTTCGTTCTGCTTCTCATTAAACATGTTAGTGAAGTGAACAACACTACTGCGCCAACAGGTTTTAGTAACAAATAGTGTTGTGCAACAGGCAGCTTCGTTTTTGATTAGCATAGCATGACCCGCACGCGCGGAAACTGAAGACTGGATCTCAATACAAAGAAGAACAGGGACTAGAGACAACTAACGGAAACGTGTATGTGCACTATGCTTGACGTATTACCAAAGAGAATACTCCCGTACTATTGTCAAAAATATAAATTCACGGCAGCCGTGTAGAAGAGAGTTTGAATTCGTTGTTCGTATTTACATGCCATGTAATGAACCTGTAATACTCGAAATTAGGGAGTTCGAATAACCCTAAAAATCGTACTTAAATTGCAGTCTTCCACAAAAGTCATAAGGAGCAGACCTCGCACTGATTGAAGTAAGTAGTTCTTCATTCATGAGACAAGAAGCTGCATTTATTGGTGTACAACAGTAACGAAGAAAACACAGCCTGTCGTTGGCTGATCATATTGGCACCTACAGAATCACCAACTGCAAGCTAATTGATGCAATACAGAACAAAGAGATTAGCGAATAACGGAAGGCGTAACACTGGGACTGTTCGTTCAATCCTAACGTAGTATCCTTAATGCGACGTTTGAACTGTCCCCGGTTAGATCATCTATTGTATCGGTGTTTGGACAAGCGGTGAGTGAAATAGAATTTAACAACAACCTTCCCCTCTTTTGAAAGCCTCTGCATTCACGTTTGCCAGTCGTGTTGATTTTCTCGGCGCATCAGACTGTTCCGGTAAAAGATGTTCTGCATCATGCACTGTTTCGTTTTCAATACTTTGGAACTGAATTTGGTCAATGTGTCTCTGGTGAATCGAGGTATCGTACAAGTCAGTACGACAACAAGTACAGTAAACAGTTTCCCAGACCAAACGTCTTACGTGGTCACAACCGCGGTGTGAAGCAAACGGAGTATATGCACATTTCCAGGGAAGCATAGGCTCAGTCGAATTGAGACGATGAGTTGAGAATAACTCAGCAAGTAAAGAAGGAATACGTTGCCCGTACATGGAATCGACGTACGAGGGATAAGAAAACCGAGGATTCAACGCAACTGGAAACGAACGCGTGACATATGTTGTATGTTCGAGAGTGTGCGATATCCTCGCTTGTTCAAACAGGTTTGCAACAAATTAAGCACAAATGATAATCGACGCTTAACCGGGGTCAATGGTAAGTAAATGAGAGTGAGACCCCAGTGCACTTCGCATCTACGGACTCCATTGAGTCTGAGGTGCATTGTTAAAGAATGCGTCACAAATGATCGGTTGTATTCTGATCGTAATATCAACTGTTCCTGGTGGAAGTATACAAGATACGTAGACTTGACGGGTGGCAAAAATTACTAAATCAGCGAATTCTGGCTAACTGGCACATACTAAGTGTGATGCTGTATATCTTAAATCACTAAGGTCCCTGGTGCAGGCTGAATTTGTCCACATATCTTGAAAGTGCACTAGACAGTTTTGCTCATTTGAAGTTGCTGTGTGCGGTAACTGTAGCTCACAAATAACTTATTACCTTCCAGGAATGCAAGTGACTATTGTGACCAACAGATTAGATGTCAAACTGCCTCTTCTTTAAAATCCTATTATTAAGGTAACTGTGCTTAAAATCTACTCAATCCATCGTTTGTCCAAACCTCGACATAATAGAGGATATAACAAGGAATCAACCTAAACATCTTAATAAAGATGTCACATCAGGACTGGATGAAAAACCTCAATGTTACACTCCCCGTTAGTTGCAAAATTCTTTGTTCTATGTTGCACCAGTCAGCTTACAGTTTGTGACTTTGTAAGTGCCAAATGAAATACTGTGGCTTCTTGTCTCATGAAGGAAGAACTGCTTACCACAACCAGTACGAGATCCTCTTATTACTTTTGTGGGAGGTTTCAATTTGAGTACGATTTCTAGGACTATTCGAATTCCCTAATTCCGATTATTACAGTAACACACTGTGATAGATGAACGATAACGGTGTTCCTGCAGTTCACAATAGCACGGTACGGATGACTGTATTATGATTCACTTTAATTTCCCTATGTCTGTCGGAAGGACTGCCTGGTATATATTGTCGTAGTAATCACCTTAGCCAAGTAACTCTCTCCCGCTGGTGGACACACAGGCTGTGTGTCCAGTTCATTTTGTCAGTCAGATTTAGTGAACGTGCGTATTTGATGACTAACAGAAGCATTCCAGTCCGTTAAACAGTGGTGTTGGAAAGACTGATGGTGAAGGTTGTGTACTTTCATTTACAATAAAAAGGCCACCACCCTACTGTTGACCTGTTTGCCACTGTAGATAGAACTCTAATTTAACTGCCCTGACGCGGCTATATGAAATGGTTGAGAAGCCCTAAAGCTCTTTTTCTTTTGCCTTGTTCGTAAAACGATCAAATCTATTCTTTGTCCGGCGTGAAAAAATAACCCTGCGGACAGCAAAGACCGCTACCACCCCGAGGTTGTTCGTACCAAAACGGATACCTCTATGACGGTCAGCTATGGAATAGTGGCTAAATCAACACCGTTACAGGAACAGACACAGACAGACAGATTGTCAGGCAGATAGATGGTGGATGATTGTTAGTGGGTCAGACAGTAAAAGCATGTAACCAATCAGATCTGTCAAATGTTAACTTACAGACTGTACACTTTACGCAGAATTCACCCATGTTCCATCATGGTATCCAAGGTTATAGTTACCTAACCAGAACCCGTATGGCGCGAATGGTTTATGTCGACCCAAACTAAACGGCCTTCGCGTCCTGGATATACCGTTTTTCTGCACGAGGCAGGTTTCCAGAGAACACAGCACCTCAGTCTGGACAACATCTTTGAACGAGTTTTCCACGTCAATCTCGATCACGCAACAAATTTCCTTCATCACGGCACCAATAAAATGGTCAGATAAGACATGATGACAGGAAGTGGAACGGTACGGCTCAATTACAAGGCCACAAAATTGAGAGGTTCCAACTGGCGCTTATCGTTTTAGTAGTAGGCTATAAAACGCCACGTCGGAGTCCACAAATTACACGATAATCCTAAAAACACCGCATGATTTTCGTCAGATTTTGTGGAAAAATTGTTAGGTTTTGACCAGTCTTCCAGCAGCTTTGTATTTTTTATCTGTTGATGAAATAACTATCGTGATGGTATAATTCGTTAGAGCAATATCCAAGCTCTGAAGCGGTTACCGAGACGTGTGTGAACATCCAAATGTTATCAATCATGATCCGTGGGTCGATGGGGTCGAGCGGCTTCAGTGGAAATGGGCGTCCACCCCACCCAACCCATAGTCAGCTAATCTAGCTGTGGTTTCAGCGGTGCGTTGTGCTCGTTTGCTCGCCCGACTCGGTTAGGAGATGTGCCTGTTGGGTGATCACTCTGGTGTGGACTCCGGATTCTGCTGCTAGACTCAAAGTTCCGGGACGTGGTATATTATGGTTAACCATTGAATCATTTGGGAGTGTGAATGAATTTGATTTCCTGTCGAGACTGATCAAAGTATACACAGTGCATTTTGCATCATACCTCCTTCTAATGTCTGGAAACTGTCCATTATTACTCAGTAAAGATATACGTTGTATTACGTTCTCCGCTTTGATTTGGATAGATTTTTATTGTTCCATTTCAGTTGAAAATAATACGAGCGAACTGGCCTTGATAAACCCGTGTCGTCAAAGAGATGTTCACAACGGTGAGTGATATGGCTAAGCAGGCAATGGTTGGTGTTACTTTCGGTCACTTGATAAATTAACTAGTGGCTATGGCAACTGCATCGCTTGCATGAATTGTTTTTGTGCGCACAGTGTATCTCCTCTTCAAATAACAGAAAGGCGGATGTGAAATTCTAATCAACTGTAACCCATGGAATACTGAACAGCAAACTACTGCTCAGGACGATTTCTAGTCTCCAAGCTCCTACAATCAATCCAATAGGTTATGCTGTCTTTTCGTCACCTAGTCAGTGCATAAGGCAAGAGGTCGCAGTGCTGATATAGGATGTACAGTCAACCTGCATGGGATTAGAGTCACTGATCCGGGGACACTTCACCCAATCATTCGATGTCACCAGGAACTAAAGGCGCTGGAATTATCATGGTTATTTCAACTGCGCTTACTCAGAGCAACATTATTTGCCGTCTGTACGTGAATTACCGTGTAGTGGGAAACAGATGGGCTAGAAGTGCAGTAGTATATTCAGTCAGGTTTTCCTTCTTTTCGTCCAAATCTTCACTACTGAGGTAAGTTGATGTCTGTCATCCTATTGTCATTCGCCATAACTGTGAAGTTTCGACAACCCTGCAACTTAACTAACTCAGTTGAACCACACGGTATTTTTCTGACTTACATTATCACGTGATATGATGCGCGATTGTGACCGATCAGGTCTGCCAGACAGAACTTAGTGAGCCGTTACGATAAAAAAATATCAATCATTAGGGACTATCGTCTGTTTCGTCAACGCCGATTGCATATTGGGTTTACATAATGCATGTTTCTTGACAGATGACAAGAAAGAAAATGGTCTGCACAACATAGGTAAAGAAATGTCCTTTACGTAGTGTGTACGTACGCCTTGCCGTTAAGTATTTTGAGCATAAAAAACCGGGCAAACCACGTTCTTGTCGTGCAAACCACAACAAACATTCACTACGTTCTTGTCTGCTAGCCTCACACACTTCGAAAGAGTTCTGCGGATATCATTTTTATCGGTGTTGATATCTTTTGGGGGCTGTGAAGTAAAATACTCACTAAACAGAGAATGTGATATCATCACATGGGGTAAACTTTGCCTGCAATCGATATCTAAACCAAACGCAAAATTAAAGCAACTGTTGATGAGTAGTTGTCTTCAGTGTTTGCACCGAACGAGTTCTGAATTTTTTATAGCCTAACCGTTTAATGATGTTCATTACTGTTTCAGCCGGCATGCTAACAGTAACAGAAGCTGCTCGAACCGATGTGGAGAGGTCACAGCTAGAAACTTATACAACTGTCGAACGTGAAGCTCACATGATGTGATTTCCTTAACATCATCTGTTTCTTGGGATTTCACTTTGCCTGATTTTATAATTCTATGATCACTTTGTGGCGGACAGTGGTAAATGGATTAGGATGATTTAGATTAATCGCGCAGCATATGTAATACACAAGTCGGTTTATTTTTGCTCGGTTATTCTTGTGGTACCTAAAAAATTAATACAGTCAGGTTGTTCATCAGACGGGTATCACCATAAAGCAAGTACAACATATGAGCCCGACCATTCGCTACGTTGAAAGGAAATCTTTTCAGTCATGTATAACATGTCTATCTATTATTTGTTTATCCTTTCAGGCTAACTACTGACTGGACAATTATGAAAAAGATAAGTACCGGGAAAATCTGGCAGACAGTATGCACTGGAGGGACCCATAGTCGTCCTTTCTAACTAATCACAAAAAGGTGTAGTTAATATACTATAGGGTATTGTACACATTTTCATATTCCGCTTTATTGTTATATACAGTTTGCACCACTTTCCCGCGTACAGAATGAACATCACTTGTTTGAATTGATTCTGCTTAGCAATACACTTTTGGTGCGCGCGTCTCGTCTCCTTGACGTTCCTGTTCCGTGTAGATTGGGATTGCTTGTGGCGAGCTATTCGGCTACTGCATTTTGGACTGAATTTTGGCATTTGTACCCTTGTATTGGGCTAGT
>JTDE01000158.1:2911-28706 GCA_014338405.1 Paragonimus skrjabini miyazakii
AGCTCTGTGGGGTACCGTTAGAAAGCGTGCTAATAAAATGTCCGAAGTGCTTTCCACAGCTTTGCTTTCGAATGAGCAACGTGTGTTTGTTGCTCAGCAGCCGACGTTGACATATTCACTGTGTTCAGAGTAGTTCGTATTTACTCTGGTTATCAACCGATGATTTAGAAAACAGTGAATACTGTACTGAGGGCCAACATGTTACAGCAGGTAGCCTGCAATTCAAATACTCAGATAGATTGCCGACATGACCAGGACGGTGAAAAATTGAACCTTGTGATCAAAGGTGGAGATGAAATACACACTGACAGTGAGTTGGAACGATCGAGTAAGTAGCGGACGTAACATATTGAATTAAGATTGGTGAGATAGACGTCCACACAATTCAGGCATATGAAACACTTGGGGGTTGTGACATTTGAGAAAGTTAAAGCGGCGTTTGACGCCACCCCAAGATTTTATTGTCTAACTTAACCTTATAAAATGATTTAACAATGCACTGGAGCCTCGTTATGATTGCAGTTTAGGCAAGTGGTTGACGGAACTTGTTGAATCTGTTGTGACAAAAATGTTCGCAAGTCACTTTGATCTTATATTCTGTGTGTAACTTTAATTACTGGTAGTTCAGAATAGCATTCTATGACATCACTACTTGTCGTATACTGTTGTATACGACATTAAATATCTGAGTGTATTAAACCAGTTTGAAGAATCTGGCACCACTCTCATATCGGTCGGATCTACCGTGAGGTCAGTGGCGTAGTGGTAAACACGGTTACTTCTTGAGGGTGTTGGCAGACTGCTAGTCCCAATGGTGGTAAGGATATGCACTACTGACGTGCTCAAACAAGAGCAAAGTTCGAGTATAGTGCTTCTCGAAAGAGTTTAGCCGGAAAGTCTGTCTGAATGCGAAGGTTGCGTGAGTGCTGTTCAGCGTGAAGCAAATTGTTGTTGAATAAATTGTGTTTGTGTGGATGGTTCTGGGGTCACTCGTGATCAAAGAAATTCAACACTCCAGTCGTCCATTTCGGTATAAGTTTCACTTATTCCTTTCAATTGCAATTCAACCGATAACTCTGGAGCTAAGTTGACTAACACTAGTACTGAATCTTTGGGGAATGTCATTGGCCTAGCAATATGAGATATGCATTGACGCTTGGCTTCTTTACTAAGCCAGGCTCAGTTGGTGGAGATTACCAGGTATATGTTGTTATCAATGACAGACCATCATCAACAATTGCATACAACTGTTTGCTTGGATATTTTGGAATTACATCCCTTTAACGTTTACTTGTTGAATTGTGAGATGTTGCGTAGTGCTTTGACAACAGTACTCTGTGGGACCCGCATGCGTCTTTTCTCCCAATAAAATGATTGCCACATTGTCTCCAACTGTGATCTCCCAATTCTTTTCCTATTCACGGAACTCTTGATTCATTCAATGGATCACCTGACCATGATTTGCGTCATGACTTCACGATCTATGTGTTTGGAGTTGAAAGTCTGTTGTTTTTTCCAACATTGCCGTAAATTTTCACAAACGGATTCTGCATCGGTGGCACGATGTCTATTAACACCATATTTGCACGTCCGAACTTTCACCGCATTCTTCTGCTACCATCATCTTAGTGCGTCGGAAGCCCGTATAAGTTGCACTCAGTCTTACTGATGAGCGGTTTCTGACTCTGTAATGTTTCTCTTTTTTGCATGGCTTTAATGAATGTTTGATGCAGGCCTGGTTTCGGGCTTTGTCTCCCAGACGTACTCTGTTTGCTGAGGTAGAATTTGTACACCTTGGGATACTTGGAGCTGTGTTCCATCAAGAAAGCTCTTCCTGCACATGCGCATATTGTGACTGAAACAATTCCTTATAGGCTAAGATTGCACGGTTACTCCCGTCTTATGACCTAGCTTGTATCTTTCTTTGGCAATTGAGTACAACGTTGTGACTCGGAGGCGCATGAATTTTTGCATCACTTGAATCTAAAAGACTAGTTGCGAGCTGTTAGGCAAGCTAAGATCTTCTGGTACATTGTTTTTTCACGTGGTCATATAATTGACACAAGCATATGTCATACACAGATAAGATCACTGACGTTATGATTCTTAACGTGTTCATATTAAAACGTCAGTTTGCTACGTTTTTAGAACTACTAGTCTTGATATCTCCCGAGACTTCCTAAATTGTGTACTGTTTCCCTGGATTTCGAATACCCCTTGCATAGGATGAATATGGATGGCATACTGGGTTGCTTCCATAAGTAATTTTAGTGTGGGATCATTAGTAAATCAGGTGACCTTCGAGTGGTTTCCTTTAAATCTTTCTCTTCGAGAAGTTATCCATCCCAGCGCAAGCCTGCGTCATCGTGTGGGGAAACACTTCACTAGGTTTATGTACTTGTCTGAATGACATTCGACACTTTTGATTCTGACGACCATCTGAAGTGGATGTATGCAAATAGGTTTAGTTATCAACGGATGGATTTCCAGTTGGGATTATATCACCCTCGTATGTAATCCGCACTGAACGATCACCGTCAGATTGAATACCTAGCACGTATCAGTGACCATTTAGGGATTTTTCTTGGGTTACTGGCAGCGGCTCTGTTGATGTAGAAAACTTCGTTTTACATGAATAACGTGCCTTGTGGTGATTGAGACAGCTGAGGCTGATTTGGCTTATGCCGCTCGGATTCAGAAACGGCTCTTTACAGGGTAAGCCCCCGTGGGTATAATGCTGTGGACATAATCTGATTAGGAAAAATCGACTTACCCTGCACTGCTAACCCGCTCATTGTTAGTCAGAATTCGACGGGCAACAGTGGGTCGTGCTGACTTAAGTTCTCTAGTCATCAATTTGCGCCCGCTATTCGTTTTTTTACATGCCATAAAATTGGCAGTTAAATGGGGGGTGTTTTGTCCCAACAGATTTCGGTCTCGCTCTCATTAGAGCTCGTCAGTAGTGCATATCATCAACACTGCCGGGACTTGAACCACGGACATGCTGTTCACGAGGTAACCGTGTTTACCACTGTGCCATTGACCTCACAATGATTTATGTGATTTCAACGTGGAGAGGTCATCGATTGGAGTAAACAGACAGTAACTGTGTCCTCTATCGGGACGATCGGGCAACCTGATCATTACTCACAAGCGAAAGTGGTTGAGTGTTCACATATGATAATTCGGTCGTGCCTAATGTGAGGTCAATGGTGCAGTGGTAAACACGATTGCCTCAAAAACAACGTGTTCGTGGTTCAAGTTCCGGCAGTGGCGATGATATGCACTATTGATGAGGTCTAATGAGAGCGAACCGCGAGTCTAGTGCTTCTTTTTGAAAGGGGCCGGCTGGAAATTCTATGGGAATGCGACAGCTGCGATCAATTGTGGGTGATGTTCAATCTGTATAAAACTAATCCCCTACTACTCATCAGATCTCGGTCTGTTTGGATTTCAGTAAGGGAATCTTTCACTGGAAACGCGTGTTCAAACCACAGGTTTTATATCAGCCCGGTATGTAGTCGATGCAGGTTTGCTTTCTCACAGACTTTGACATTGCTGTCGATTAACAATCCCAAAGCAATGACAAGACTACGAACTGGTTTCACGTCACGCCGTGCCGTTACAACACATTAATATATACAAGCTGCGCATATTAACCAAATAAGCCTATTCAATTAATTGAAAGTCATTTGTTGTTTTTGTCTGTTATTAAATTCCGAAGTCTGTTCGTGTTTATCACGTCAACCATTCCGCATAATCTTCATATGTTGTTCAATAATTAGGGCAAAATAATCTTTCGCGGCGACCTATAGATTCACTGCAACTTAATCAAAGATATCTCTAGAATACATGCCAGTTCGCTAGAAAAGTGAACATTTTGTTAGACGCAATCATTATTGACGGTGGCTCGTTTGTTCGCACTGTCTTCTGATATTGACTAATTTCATGTACGCCCTCTTCAGTGTGCGCTTTGTGAACAGTAGTCACTATGACCTGTCATCCCGCATAGAACTCGTTCGGCATCGATAAATGAAAGGTCGAGAAATAATAAACTTCACTTAGTGATGTGATTTGAATGGAAGTAGCAGAAAACTAACATGAGTTGTATGGGGCAAATTTCGCTCTAATTTTATGGGATAATTTACTGTACACTTAAGACTGTTCAGCTAGGTATCTTTGCGGAATTATGGAGGGAATTCAGCCGGTTATGGATTCTTATTCGCGTCTTCCACACAGCCATACTGTACACAATAACCCATAGTGGGTACCGCGGAAACTCTTCGATATGGATTGTTTTACATTGTCTTTCTTGCAACTTTGGCCTGACTATCATTTTAATCTTTAAAGTGTATTTGTACTTTGGCAATTTACCCGAAATGTCAAACATTATTTTGTACGATGGATATTCACTACTAGTTGCTGTTCTCTTGCAGGAAAGTTTATTGTACCTGGATGTTGACGAATGAGTTTTGCAGGTTGACATTTATCGGTCTTACGTAGACGACCACCCCGCTGACATGCAATTGCACTGGTAGGGTAATCATTTGTGTCACCAACGTTTGACGCATGCTTACGTATTTCTTGTTCTACTATCGAATCTAGGCTTGCCGTTATGGACAATCGCATGACTTTTCCCCGCAGACATCTATCTACATTCTAGCGTACCACAGTGGGTCATAAGATATTCACCCACAGAATTCTAACTTCTCATAAACTGTATGCTGACTCTTCATTGTGCATTATCACTGGTAACTTCATTCGGTCAGATACGTGTTTCCTCACGCCTTCACCATATTGAGTGGATTTTTCAATCAACCGCGATGCAAAACTTAGTCATATGTTAACCAATAACCGCATTCTTGATAATTTCACCAAACGTACCCCCTTTAGATGGATCTTGTCATGATATTATGAAACTGTTAACATCTATTACGGAACTCAATACAGAATTGCCATTCAATGTTCTAATTTCAGTGTAATCCGTCGCCAGGGTCATTAGGAAAATCTAGTGACCATCAGAGATCTACTCGCTTCTACCTGGTCTGAGGTTCTCGTTAACTCCGATTCCGCAACGCAAGGTGATGTATCTACTTTCCGCGTGTGTTTTGCCTTGAAGGATGCCGATTATTTGCAACGTGATTCATACTAGCTGATGGGGTTTCTTGGTTAGAATTTAGGTAGCTTCCTGGGCAAAAGTACGATAACACAAGACACACCATAAGGTGGCCGTCAAATGTTCCACCATTTTGTCCATGCCAGAAGCATGACAGTCTACACCATATCGCGAAAGCCAGGATTGCCGCACCGTTTAGGGTACAGCAAAATACGGCTTCATGTTTTCACATTGGTAACTTGTTTCTCGCAGCGATTTCTGTTGGTTGTGTCAAGGTAACCGAAGAGCCTCTAAGGTTGAGCTTTTCCAAAGAGTTTGGGGGACAGATGAGTTAATTCTTCTATATTCGGTAGGTTGTGTTCCTATTTAGTTACGCCACCCTTGCTCACATTTTTCACGCATTCGTTCTAACGGACAAGTTAAGGATGACCCGTAGAATGCCGTTGTCACATACGTATCAGTAAAGGCTTGCTGAGCTATGGGCCCATTGCTTGTTCCTCAGTAACCTTGCGAGCTTTTCAAAAGATTTTTCCTATAAGACCGTTGTTTGATGTAGGCCCTATCATTAAGAATGAGTTGTTTATCGTTACGCTGACTTTTCTACGTTCTTTCAACATGTTTTTAGGTTTCAAGCTAAACATCGATGAGAATAGTCGAAAACTTCCCAACTTGGTAGATAGCACCTACCAACCTTGGTCAGTGGAATGGTCAAGGCCTACATAACCTGTGATCACGTCATCGCCTGACCGCCTTACAGTTTATTCCAACTACCGGAGACGGACTGCTCGTTGGCATACGGGCTAAACGGGTCAACCACCGAATGCTGTGCATTTCCATTATATTGGTTGTTGGCGGTAAACTTGCATATTTCCCAACTCCAGACCAACGGATTGTCAAACTGTCTACACAGTTCACCCATTTGATACGGGCTAAATGGCGGAAACAACGGTGATCGAATACTGAAGTCTGTATTGCATCTTCCGAACGAATGGATCAGGACTCTGATCCGTAGAACAAAACTGTATGCACATTCTCATTGTGAACCCTGCTATTGATCGATAAATAAACGTCTGTGCGACACCAAAAATGTCGGAGAATGGCAAATGCACTAAATGCTTTCGCTATTCTCGTAGACACTTCGTCAGCAATACTACGAGCTGACAAGGTGACGTGGTGGAAGCATTCGAGAGCATCCAATGGCCCATTAGTGACAACAAAGGCAGGCTCAATGCTAACCCAATCTTGTGACATCTTTTCACATTTCGAAGGTGCAAAGTACATATCATACAGACCAGTCATATCATTTAACTAATTCTGCGTGATCTGCATGCTCTGCAGAAAAACTAACTAAACCAATGTCCTCTCTGTTTATTTAATATCTGTCAGGTTATCACCTAATAGAAGGACCACTTCGAGATCCTTGAAACCTCTAAATGTTTCTTCCAGAATAACGTCCGTCACAAAATTGAAGGATATGGAGACCGGGCACCCATGTTGCATGCCTTTTGGCATGAAGAACGCTGAATATAGCTGCTCATATCCGCGCACCCTGCACTCAGCCGGCATATAACGACTTTGGGAAGTTGGCACTTTTCACTGGGACTCATCTGCGATACAGACAACTCCAGAAAGTCTGTCGAGCGACCGAGTAGAAGGCAGCCTCTAGGTCTTAAACTATCGAGAACGTTGACTAAAGAAATAGGTGTTGATGTTCCAGTCATTGTTGCAAGATAAAAATGTGAGATACATCCGCGACCAGGCCGAAAATCTGTGGAATGTAAAATCTTCAGTTATCTGTTTTATTTCTGATTCAAAATGATCCGTTCATGTTTCTTCTTGTATGTCGGGATCAAACGTCTGGCGTTTTATGCAAAACGACCGAACTTTCTCGAAATTAATTTTAAATTGTGGTTGCATACTTCCGCGCTAGTAGTACTGCTCATTCGTTGTTTGTATGGTCTTGTGGTTGATGGGGAATCATTGCCGGTGTCTAGGAATTTTCCACCCGTTGATTGGCGGTATTCAAAGCGCACCTTTGTTAACACACTGCGTGAAATCACCCATGTGATTACAGTAAGTTGGCGTACAAACAATTTCCATGAGCTTTTCATTTTACATATTTTGATTTATACCGTTACATATTTAACTAATCTGCAGCGTGTTTGTCTAGCTATTTTTGGCCATCCGTGTACATACAGTACTCCAACTGTCACGTATCTTGTTCAACTTTTACATGACAAAACTAAAGTGTACAGATGGTTTTGGAAACCCTTCATGCGGACAAAACTGACACTCAATTGTGAGCATATCCGTTAATTTCGTTCGTTTATCGTATTAGGCGGTTTGATGCAGTCAAATCGGTTGGACGACATTTTCCACCTTATCTCTCCCCGAAGGAACAAATTGCCCTATACACGGCAACCCAGTACATTGCTCCGATGTCTACGTCTCTTCTCACTTTTGCTTGTTCGGTTCAGACGCATTGGTCCTGTCTGTTTTTATCCTCATTTTGGGGAAAATGACAGTGCTAAAAGTATCAGGTTATCTTCTTCTTCTGATTATTCTGCGCGTCCAACCGAAAAATCCCCTTTACTTCACAAACTTTCGCCGAGATCAAACAGTAAGACTACTTAATATTTTGCAGTTAACTTTGTTACTTTGTGTCTGGCATCATTGTGATGCTCCAGTGGACTTGATCAGACAGTGGCTGCCGACATGCGCGTGATTGACAAAATGTTACATGCTTATCGCACCCGGTTCATACAGAAGTTCGAGATAGCGTGCTATTTATTGTTCCCTATGGTGCGTTGTATCGTTTTTACGTAACTGTGCAGTCTACAATGAGCCGTCTATCGTCATACTACTCTGTCTTGGTTGTCGGTCTGTTCTCTCTTTGGTATTTGATGTTCACTGAGTTGCCGACGGGGATAGCCTGAAACACAACATTTTAATGGTTGCTGTCTCAATCAGTTATGATATCATCGATCGTCAGTCTCCTGGTTCTATTTTTTTTAGATTTAGGTTACAAATTAGTGCCTACTTCAGCATTCGTTAATTACGACGTCCTTTTCTATTTCTAATCCACTGGGGAAGAGTAATTTGAGCCCGTCTCCTCCTACGGGGGTGTGCTAATCGGGGTTAACTTGACGGGAATAAACATGCGTGATTTGAACGTCTATCGAAACAAATAACGGCAAATGACTGAGTATGTAACTAGGTTTGTCGAGTGGACCTCCGCACATTCCAAATAGCCACTTGTTTGGCGTGGTCTGTTGTGTAGAAAGCTCTAGGTGCGTCAGTTTTGTCTCACTTTCCTGTGAATACCCGTTACCCTCAATGCGAGTACAACTAAAGATTGTTTTCTTTAGAGCAGACAGATATATGAGACATTTATAGATTAATTTAATATCCGCGTCGTCTTTCTCATAGAGATTTATGCACGTACAGTTGATCCTACTTTTGCTAACTAACGATACTTCACTTTTTTTTACAATAATGCTTCTGTATCACATTTGCATGTCTTTCACATTGATTAAAGTGATCTTTTGGGTTGAACGTCACTCACGTTTGATCGCAGCCATCGCATCCAGATAAACTTTCCAGCTGGTCTTTTTCGAAAAAAAGCACTAGACTTGAGTATCGCTCTCATTCGAGTTCGTAAGTAGTGCATATCCTTGCGAAAGCTGCGATCAAATGTGAGTGATGTTCAACTCAAAACTAATCAAACTCCTAACTACTCATCAGTAATACTGTCTGATTAAATGCAAAAGCTTTGCACACCGGTCTGTTTGCGAAGTCGTTTGACGATACTACACAGATCCTTCACCCACTTGTTGAGCTCCATCCTACTACAAACATCTTCGAAGCCCCGATCGCTCTCTGGCAGTCCACAGTAACTCTGAAACATTATTGCTTCTCGGATACTAGCAATTTAGATTATCGTGGTAATCATCCGGAATATCTGTGGGCACCGCCCATGAGTCAGAATCTTTGATTACCATGACTTGCTTGAAATCTGTAACTTTTCTGCCGCATTCGTTCATTTTGGTATCATTGATAGCCTAGTGATGTACACCTGTATTTACGTAGGCTATTTAGCAACTGGTTTATGACCATTACACGCACGCCTGTTGGCTGACGTAGGTCTATGGCTGCTCGAATCTTATTCATCTTCTCCGTAAAGAGACAGATTGAATTAGTTGTTTTCCTTGATATGTTATTAGGATGATCAAGGTTTGCATATTCATCACTATATTGTAGTATATTGACATGCAAAAAACTAGGCATGAAATTAGTGCACAGACTACATGTTTGGAACATCATTTCCTTAACCATGTTACACTCGATGTGTTCGTCTCATGTGACAATGTATGTTCGTCATAGTGTGGTGGATTATCAAACCAGAGGTGCGAGTATACCAACACTCGACGAAATACCCCAACGCCTGGAGGGACGTCTAAAAGCCCACAGCGGCGGATCGGGGGCAGCATGGGCGACAGGACGAGTCATTTCTCAACTAGATCGTACCAACGGGCGAGACATGACAGGCAAAATAGAATGGACAACCAGATCGGGGGCGTGATTATTCCAACGCTCGGGGAAATATCTCGACACTCGTAGAATACAGTCAAAACCCACAGTGGATAGACTGCGGACAACGAAATCGGACCAACGGACGATGAATGGGAGGCGGAAACCCCCCAGCAGAAGGCGTCGATCACAAACATAAACTGGGCAGAAGTGCACACGACGTGTGAGCGGAAACCTGGGGGTGTTGTGGACTGGAATTGTTATTCAAAATAGCTAGCGCGCGTGTAGCACGGTAGCCAGCGAGTTGAGCAATAAAGATTGTGCTTTATTGGACTCCTTTTCGCTACAATAGCTATTCTGACTGCTAACAGGCATGCGTAAAGTTCATGCACGAGGCAGCTTACTTCTAATTATTCGAAAATTTGTCAGTTCAGTATTCTTCCCTTGTCACATACGACGTTTATTAGCTATTTGAAATTAACAAACGCCGTCTAACATGGTGCTTATTACCATTTTATGTTCTGACTATTCCATTGATTAACCATATCATACTTTACGACACCTCATAAACATATTTGACGGAGATCCCATTCTAAGCTTTTTCCCAAGCTTGTTTGAAGCTCCCGTTATCAGGTAGGAACCATTCTTATTTTTCTTGGGATTAGGCTATCTGTATATAGTCATTCCCGTATACCCGCTTGTCAGGAAGGTGATGCTTCTTGTGTTTGATTTTGCTTGTTGAATGATCTCCGCACGAAGTGGTTTCGTTTCATCTTCTTGTGACAACCAATGACAACCCACAACTGCTGAGGACAATGTATTATCTTCTCAAATCTCGCAGTACTCCTACCTGGTGACGTCCCTACATAAACATTGCGAATTTGTCTCTACATTCCTTCTAACCGCTCGCCACGTTAGCGTACAACCTCTGGATGCACCAGTCCATTAATTAATGTTGCGCTTCAGACTCAAAATCTTCCATCGCAATGACAGTTATAACTTGATTCCATATATGCCTGCCTCCCATGTGCGCCTCATGGCCCAATATAACCCGGCCTACTTACACATTTCATCGTCTTGTACTTTGAGCCTTCTCGCCACCTACCTAGTTCTGACGCTTACCTCCAACGCTGAGAAAATGATAATCACAACGTTTCTTAAATTTTCCATCATATTTACCAAGACGCGTATCAAGACCTGTGAAGTACCCAGTACAAAACTTGTTGTTTTGTGAACACGAATTCACACGTAACAGTGTCATTCACCTGGCTTATTTACGGTGTTTCATGAGCATATACACAGTCGGGCGAGTTCTGCCCACCATACCAATTATACTGTCCAGTTTTATATTAATTGTCATTCTGCACTGATTTCCGGACCTTGATATTACGTACAATTTTGAAATAACAGAATAGGCTAATTTGAATTTTCATTCCACAATAAACTTTTAGAAGCATTTAGAACCGCAGACTATCATCCAGCTGGAGCAAAATAGAGATAAGTTAATGTCTAATGGCCGAAACATGTTATCAAGTAAGCCGTATACTACTGTCCAGAACAAAACTACTCAGCCAGACATGATCATTAAGATAAGCGCATATTTAGAGCTACAGCATGACATTATACATAATTAAGCATGCATCCCATTGTACATCATGTACATGCCTCCCATTAGACAGGAATCATGATCCAATAGTCAGGTAAACTCTAATTGTAGACAATGTTTTTAATTGTTTGGCAGAGATTCGTTCATGAACGTTCCGGCCGTAAATAATTTGCTAAGTTGGCAGAACAGTATTTGTGATTCAGGTAAACTTTGTTAGCCATAATTACCTTGAAACGTTATTTCACGTTGTAGGTGACAATGAGGCAACCTACGGTATGAGTGCAATTCACAGACTTCTATCAGTCGTAAACCTATCGTTGGAATTGACATAGAAACAGTTACCACGTAGCTAAAGTATAGGTTATTCACTAAACTTGGGACTATTCACCATCGGCCCCATGATGACCAGATAGTGATAGGAAATCGTTTTTGGGCATCGACAATTGATCGTTACGGTTTCAGCTGTTTCAAATGTTTTTCGAGTTCTAACAGCTGTCACGTATTCAGAAAGTATGTCACTCTTAGTCGTGGCGCAGAGGTTGATATATTACTGGCAGCGGAAAAAGTTCTGCGTCTCAGTCTTTAGGTGTCGACTTTCATAGGGTATATGTTATGTATCTTGCGGTTCCAGATTTAAGTGATTTTTTTCACTAATCTGAAAGCTTTTATCTCTGCAAGAAAACCGATAACGCTTTTCTAATCTGCATTTCGACAAGGGGCAGTTTCAAAGTATTGGTGCAGCTTAATAGTGTTTCAGATGAATTATACATTCAATTCAGCGTAAATCCATCAATTTTACTAAATGTGTATTTCGCAACATTACCTAAGGAGAACATTGTGGAATAGGCTGCCATCCTAAGTGTTACGACGACAAAGTTTTTTAACTGTTGAATTGTGATAGGGAGTACTGACAGATACTCAAAGCTTTCGGTAATATTTTCTGAATACCAATCACATCTGATCCCATTTTTCATATTCATGTCAGTATCTCAACCAAGTCCGTCAGTGAATTAGTTTTGCTCTCGCTTAAGCCCAGCAGTAAACTCTAGGTTTACTATTACCGGATTATGAACCGAACTGACCTAACACTATTTGCGACCCAATCATTGTGTCTAAACTTATTGCCTAGGTATATTACAATTAATATTTAAGTCACCAGATCACTTCTGTAGAAATTGCAGAACTATCCTCTTTTCTTCACTCAATAGCATCAAGTGCATAACTAGTTAATCGAGTTACAATCACAGAATTTATTAACGTTGGTGAACGATGTACTGTACACTGATAAGTAGCCAGGGCTTTAGGTGAAGTATGCTGGCTATTACTTACCTAAGAGTGCACCAGAAGTCAATTCCTAGTCAGAACAGGGATGTACATTATTTATGAACTCTAACGAAAGCGCAGTTGAATATTAATACCTCTTTTTGGATGGGGTCACGGAAGCTTTCACATGTTTGAATTTCTGAGCAGTTTAGTAATCTACCCACCGAGAAACTTTTTATCTCTATCCTTTAACAAACTCTATCAAAAATACGACTTCCACTTGTGATTTCCGATTTACGTTAAACAATCAGGGAATTCGTGATAAAATTAAATGATCACATCCCGAGGACAGGAGGATTTTGAACTTATTGTACGTTTGTAATGGTATCCATTTCGACGACTTCGAAGTACAAACATTCCCCCCACGATGAGCTGCAGTTCGCTTTCACCATGAGTGATAACATTACTTTCTGGAAGTAATCAGCCCATCCTTCTATTTCCGAAATTGTTGCGCCAGCGCAAATAATACGTTATAGCTTCATATTTTACACGACCACCTGTCACACACAACGGCAAAAATCCACATATATTTAGGATAGAAATACTTATTGCCTTAATTGGAAATTTGGACATCACCCTTAATATTGCTGTTGCATGTGCCAATTATATATCTAACCTTCTGTTATGCCTTGGATTATTACACTGATATAATTGATGCTGATACTGTTCCAATGTTTTTGTCAAGTTACTAATGCTAGGCAATAAATCTTGTTCTTTTGCCTGTCGACCAAGATTGTCGCGTAACTTTTCTATGAGGCTTCTGGTTACTTTAGGATGTCAGCCAAGAAAAGGAATCACATTTGTAATCCATCTCAAATCGATCAAGCAAATGTTATGCAGCGCTGTCCAGTTTGGTCATCATGAAAGATCCGGTGACCAGTTTGTGTGATGTTGAGCAAAAATTGATATTGATCGGGAATAAAAAGTTTTCTTTGCCGACCCTTCTGCTCAGTATGACATACCTATTTCTACTGTTTGTGCAAATCACTTCTGTCACATGCACGGCATTTTGTTGTTCCAGAAAACAGGATATGTGAATCATTGTGCAAACTTCAAAACGCTTGAGTTCAATCAGTTGTGTACATTCTTCATTTTGACCCCGAGTGACTTGTTAAAAATACGAATGGGAAAAGTCACAAACTTGTTGCGTCGGCAAGTAGGGTGCTATCAACAGTGTAGTCGGAATGGGTACTGCGATCGCGAATTCTGTGTATTCATGTTCGCAAGGAATATTGTGACAGTGAGCGTCAGACAGGTTACGACCGTCCAACTTTCTGCGGAACAACAACATTCCAACGGATACAGTAGAAGATTGTATTAAACCATTCTGACAGTAGTGCTAATTGTAAGGTCTGCTTACTTTTCTGCTGAAGCTGATTTTCCTAGATTTATGACGTTTTGTTTGGCCGATTTTACTATCAAGTTCATTTCGCTAGAATCACACGTTATATGTTTGTCACCTACATTGCTACTGATGAGTAGTCGGGGATTTGGTTAATTTTAAGTTGACCGTCACCCACAATTGATCGCAGCTTTCGCATCCCCATAGAATTCCCAGTCGGCCCCTTTCGAAAAGAAGCACTAGACTCGAGTTTCGCTCTCCATTGAGCTCGTCAGTAGTGCATATCATCGCCACTGCCGGGACTTGAACCACGGACATTCAGTTCATGAGGCAACCGTGTTTACCACTGTGCCATTGACCTCACATTAGGCAGGACCAAATTATCATATGTGAGCGCTCAACCGCTTTCGCTTGTGAGTAAGGATCAGGTTGCCCGATCTTCCTGATAGAGGACATAGTTACTCTCTGTTTGTTTGATATGTACTTCACTAGGCAAAACATTTTTTCTGGAATGCATGCTTTTTATTCCCCCTTTTCTGATATGCAGCAGCACAAATCTGGCAAATACCGGTTTCACATTAACAAACCAGGGTAGCTATGGCTGCTATACAACCTCTGTTTCATTTTGTCTGCTTCAGCACCCGAGTATAGCCAACTTGAATGTTGAATTTTCAATTGTTCTTTAGTCCACGTTTTTGTTATCATTCAAACCACAAGGTTTACACTCCGCTATGTAGAAAATGACTCAAGTGTCCTTGCTATTGGTTTGAGTTCACAGCGGTGTGATGAAAATTTCACGAGTGGAGCACTAGCATCAGCAAACTGACGAGAGGAATGTTGCCATGTTGAACAGATACCCTACATTTCTGAGGTATATGGGCTCTGGTGATAAAGGTAACGGCTGACATAGATGAACATAGTGTTACTCTTGCTTGAAACTAAAATAAAATCATATTAAAAGCATTCTGTCTGCTCGGTCACTGTTACTAACAGATTATATTAACTGGCTAAAATGCCTTCTGCCTTCTGCAGTAGTTTTACAATAAATACATACAAGACTCAGTTTATCACGTGTAACAGAACAGACTTGAAGTCACATCGATTGGAACTACTACCCAACGTTGGTCAACGTTTTCTTAATAACGCAAATGCTTATTCAAAAGACGAAGACGATAAGCAGAAACCAAGGACAGATACTCCTAATGGTTAGGCGTCTATCATTTATTCACGGTTTCAGTTGATCATAGTTAAAAGACGCTGCAATGCCACACATATAGCTGACTTACTCATAAATTCTAGATGCAACCAGACATCTCTGTTTGCAAATGTCCACGGTTTCCCCCCACATATAAACTACCAAAAATAGTTTACACAGAATTTATGCTCAGATGAGAGTTGCCCTGATGTTTTTTGCCCTTCCGTACTCTTGGTAGGTCTTACGTTTGCTCGTTCTCGAACGTCTACTGTTTAAACAAATCAATTTCCGCACAAGTTTAAATAGTGCATCCCGAGTGGGTGATTGTATAATCCACGTTTCGTTTTTCACTTGTGACTGCTACTGTTGATCAGCAGTTAAATTTCTAGTATTGTTCTACTTGTCTTGGTAACTATTCAGGGTATTATTTGAAATCTCATTCCATTTTCATCACCAAGCTGTAATCAGTGAACGTTTGATGGCGGATAGTAATGCACATTTCAATTCACTACGCTCTGAAATGTTTGTATTGTGTTCAGGCAATATGATTGAACGATGATCGACGGCCAGGTAACATACTCATAGACAAACTATATATAGAGCAATCAATGTGCTCTTATGTAATAAGGTTCATAGACCAAAGTACACTTACTGTAACAGTTTTCAGACATTGCGTGCTCTAGCAAATATAGTTTTGAAGGGTGTACTAAAACACACATACATATACACACAAAAGAAAAGCTAATTTGGAAATTTGACCAAACGGAAAACTGACAGATGCATAATGGTTTAAAGGATTGGGTGGGGTAGTCAGACACCAACGCACAACACACGTTGACCTATAGCAGTTGGCATCCGTTATCCAACACTGTTATGCTTCATCTGGATCAAACCGGCATTGAAAATATTCCGATGTGAACAATTGAGTGCACTGATCTATGAAAATTGGACGGAATAAACACAACTGACTACGATTAGCATAACCGATTGCTGTACTCAGTTGTTTTATTTGAAACGACTGCTTACACCTTAGTTTGATTGAAGTATTGTAAAACAGGAATTGGCTAGTATGGTACACCGGCTGTGCGCATTAGTCTAAATGATCGCAATCTACTTCCACAGAACAGTTTGCCCAACTAACCGAATTGAAAGAATGAAATGGTGGACTACTATTCATAAACCACATCTGTGGTCAGTAGAGTTAATCAGATTTCGGCCGGATGAACAATCAGCAATAGCGTACGTTCGTTGGCCATTTACGTTTCCACGTGCTAAGAGAAACAACTCACAGTCTATCACGTTAGTCGTTAGAATTTGGTTCACACCCAGGTCCTACCTCGAATCCTGTGCTGAAACATACCCTCGCGCTGACAATTGAACAGGGTTGTCACTGGGCATCACTCCGCAAAGACCGTGCACATATTCCACACTGCACAACAGCACAGATAGCGTCTGCTGACCTGCTCGGAAAAGGAATATGGCCGGCAACTCCAACAAGGCATATATTTAAGCATCAGGCAGGCGTCGTAAAAGTGTGCAACCGGATTCGAAATCACACGCTCAAACGATCTCACGACAAGGCTAACCACAAAGCTTACCTAAAAGGTCTACCCAGAAACAGACCTTCTCGTCCATTCGATTTGGTAAACTGCGCCCAATACAGCACTGTAATCACAACCAGGTTGGCTGGCACGGGGCTGTATACACATCTCACGCAAAATGGCTTGGTCCCATCGTCTAAGTGCTTTTGGTCACTACGGTTCACGACTGACAACACCTGGGTGTTGAAAAAAGTTTTAGTAACCGTCTCAGTGTTTGAAGGGCAACGTACAGCTGGAAACTGAATGTTTTAATGCGTGTAAACAGACAGAGTAATACACGACATCTCTTCAACGGAGTGTCATCATGATAACTTTCCATCAAACGATTTATACCAATAATCAGGAGACTGATTAAAACACGGCAGTTTTCCCTCAGAATCTGAAACATATCATGCTGTTTTTGTTTCACCTCAACATTTATAGACTGTAACACATTGTTTTATATGTCTTGCCGAAACTATAGGATTGGCATGACAACCAATGGTGATGGAGGAATATTATAATATATTTTGCCGTACTTTGCCCTTCAAACGCTGAGACGGTCACTAAAACTTTTGCCAACACCCAGGTGTTGTCAGTCGTGAACCGTAGTGACCAAAAGCACTTAGACGATGGGGCCAAGCAGTTTTGCCTGAGATGTGCATACAGTCCAGTGTTAGCCAACCTGATTGTGGTTACAGTGATGTATTGGGGGCAGTTCATCAACTCGACTGGACCAGAAGGTCTGTTTTTCGGTAGGTTTTTCAGGTAAGCTTTTCAGTCGGCCTTGTCGTGAGGTTCTTCAGGCGTTGGGTATTGAATCTTTCTTCACACATGTAGGAAGCTCAGTACATTCACCCCACACGATATTTTGTCTAAATGACTTGCGGAATTCCGATCGTTTTGCGATCGCATAACTAGTACATTCATCTACCTCAGCTGTTTCCACTCTGTATGGCTTTCGTTTTAGTCCATTTAAACTTTAGTGCAACGGTCATATCTATCCTTTCTATGCAGAAAGCACCGATACCACAGTTGTTTGTACTAAGTTCTTATATCACAGTTCACTGGCTATGTAATCCAGGGAGACCAGCTCGATCAGCCAAGTTGGCGATCTTGCAACTCATGCTTGGACTGGGGCATCATCATCTTCCATTGTGGTAACACCCATGTTATTCCTAAACTTAGAGTCTTTTTCCACGCAATCTTGCGTCTCCCATACAGCGGCAAAATTTCAGTTCATCAGTCCGTTTTTCATTTTGAATTTGACAAAAGTCATCAGGTACTTGTCAAAATACCGAGTTCAAAGGAGTATACTAAGCAGAGAGAAATGGTGCTTGGTTGTGTGCAGTGCTTAGATATTAGACCAGAGTCATTTTCTTCATTGGAGGCAATACAGCCGAACACAGTTCAAGCATAAATTGCTACGAGAAAACAGTGATGCCAGTCGGCGCCAGTCAGTCAACAATTGATCAGGTCCTGCGTCGAGTTTATCTGTGAAGAATTGTGAGCCGAACGAGTTGTTTGAAAGCCTATCGCGTTCACAATGTGGGAACATTTGAAGCGTAATTGTCTCACTGACAAACATGTCCTATTCGCTCAAAATGGACATAAACCAGTGCAGGTTTATATATGTATATGCATAAACATCTTTTAACTTGAAAGAAATATATGTGTGTGTACCAGTATGCATACGTATATATAGTGATGTGATGTAAGTTAGTGTATTCACATCCACATAAATATATTGCCAATGTCTATGTATGTTTATATATTCGTAATTACACGGAGGTATATGCATACACATGTATGTATATATTATTCTTCACATATCTTTTTACATATAAATACTCATGACGAACTTTATAAGCTTAGGAAAGTGAGCGTGTATATATATATATATATGCATGTATATATATTCAAGTTGGTGGTTATGTGTACGTACTTATACGTAAATTTATTTACATAACTTTATATTTACTTATGTGTACGTTTGTGCGTATGTATTTATATATTTCCGTTGGTAGGTTCTTGTACGTAAATACACATGTAAATACGCATACAAATATATATATCAGTATGTTTATACTTGTGCAGGACTGCAAATCAACAAATAAATGGCAGCAAATATGTTTATAAATATTTATTTAAGTTGGTACGCTTATAGATCTAAGACTGCTTATAATATAACAACTTATATCTATATATATATATGTATGTATATATATATATATATGTACGTCAGCATTAACGTGTACATATAAATGAGACTCATTGAATCTCACTTAAAGAAAGATAATAGCTACTGCAAAACCATATGCAAATAAATCGGCGCAGCTCGTAAACTCAAATTATGGGTGTCGTTGACTAGGGCTGCATGGTCCTTCACGTAGCTCAGAAATACACCGCTTGTTTCTTCTGTCAGTCCTAGAAACAGTTCTCCCTCATTTCAGTCGGTCATATTGCATTCTTCGCGTTGTTGCAGTCAACGGAGATATAAGCGGGTTGACATGCTCTGTAGGTGGCGAACGAGTGATGGTGTCACCCGGAACATTGACTGCCCCTTGTCGTCATCGAAATCTACAGGGTCCTTCTTCAAGAAACATACCCTGCAAACATTGCAGTATATAGGTCTCAAAACACTCCGCTTCGCAAAATCCTCCCTATCTTTCGTTTTGAACTGCTTAAACGTACCTTTCGCAATCCGTCTGATACGAGGTGATTCATTGGATCTTCAGTTAACCGAATCTTTGGCATAACCTCAGCAATCGCACGACAACCATGGTCGGATTTTTTACGCTTGCTAAATAGAAAATTGGAAGCTTCTGTGGAAGATACAAGCCTGTGGCTTAATTTGTCAGACGTACAAGCAATCTTGCTGATGGATAGTGTTACTGCTGCATCCATACTCATATGCGATGAGAAAAACGCTGCACCTTAGGGCATCAGAGTTTACTATCAAGCTGGTCCTGATTAATGGTACCTGCTTTCTAGTAATTATGGGGTTAAAAGATTAGACTTCACACCATTCACTATTGCTATTCTTTATCTTTAGGCCACAAGTTCAAGAAAGATACTCGACCGCTTATCGACTCGACATCTCCACCTAGGATTGAACAGTCCAGCAACAGGTCAGGACGACTTGACAGTAACTCAGCTACCCTCGCAAAGCAGCAACATGTTTACAATCATTGTTCCCAGCCATATGCCCAGAACTAATGGCTATACCTTGGCAAACACCCTGCGTATCTCTTATTTTATCTATCTGCCATGCCGGTCACAGTGGTAATTCGGTAGTTATAATAGTAACATTTATTTCCAGTTATCTTCTTTCACGGACAATTACTGCTTTGTGTAGTTTTTCGCCCCGAACTGTTCCGGAACTCCCTATCCTCGAACCAGAGACCTCGATCAGTCAGTGCGTTTCTTGGCACTCCGTGATCGGTCACAATATGCTCCTTCACAACTCTACATGTAGTGTTTGCCCGCTGGTCATATACATCTGCCTCTCCGATGCATCCCGAGAGATATTCCGTCATTACGATCACGTATTCTTTTTCTAAACTGGTTACTTGATAGTTGCTTACCAATTCCGTTGCTCTGTTTTATCCAGTATAACTGACCTAGAATATTTGAGTAGGATGGCGATACGAATAATCATCGTCCCTCAGGAACTTACAGTAAAGAAACTGCAATGCGTTATTGTTAACACTATTTTATTCCCCAGTCAAAATACCTTTTGCTTTAGTATTTTGTGAATTCAGAGAAATTCCAAGTGAGGAAGTTGATGACATTTTTATCAATGTTTCTGTCAACTACGTAGGTGTTACCTGTTAATTTCTTCCATCCCGCATTTGACACACTGATATTCCAACACTGTTCAAACAAAAGTCTGACTAGTGTAGTTCAAACGCGTTCATTTCTGGATGTCCTTTACTTTTCAGAGGTGGTTGGTCAGTCAATTTCGGCATCGCCACATGTTATTTATGCTACTTACCGTCTTTCTCGATCGTACACCACTTCAGAACGGTCGATTCCGACGGCATACTGATGAATTTCATTTGCTTACTGTGCATTGAAAATTAAATTCAGGAACGTGGTTTACTTTTCTGCACACTTGGAGAGTTGTCAATTCATACTCCCGAAGCGATAAGATTTGGCGGGCTCATTCTTCGAGTCGTTTGTCGACTTAACGTGCTTGGCTATTGATTTTCAGTTTACGCGAGTAAAACGCGGCCCACAAATGTGACCTTCATTGTTACTAGGCTTAGATCAATACCAACCACTCCTTTTCAGTTGCTGATTAGTTTCGTTCGGCCGACACTATTACACACCAGGATTATTCAATGAGACCGCCTTCTTTATCAAGTACGACTCCAAGCCTCATGTTGCTTGCACCCGTTGAAACAATGAAGCCGGGTCTACGTGCCGACATCTTCTGGGCCGATTGAATTTTTGCAAAGGTTTGATTAGCTAAGTTTGAAAAGTGAGACCTACGGTTTTCAGTATTTCATTTAGGGGACTCATGGGGTCACGGAAGGTTTCGTGAGGCGATTGTAGAAAGCTACAGGACCAAACAGCGTTTTCATCCATATTTTGCTTGTACCTTTTCTCTCAGCCTCTCAGAAAGCGTTTGAATCTCATCCTGACCGATGGTATGTACGAGTAACATTAGTTCTTTTCGTTATTCATGACTTTCAGCTACTGATCCCTAGGTCAACATCCCTAATCCTCTGCAATACGACTGAAACACACCGTACGCTCTACCTTATTTTCACCGTGAATGACGACCCCACCTCCACAGATAGCAGTATGGGGTAATCCATCTGGCGCTTTAATAATCGGTTGCTTGACAGTCCGAATGATATGCATTTGAACGAACACTGTTTTTCTCTTCAAAATAGAATGCCGTTTTGTTTCGAACCGATCATCTGATTGCCACTTGCCAATAATCTGTCCGTAAGTCCAACATGGTGAAAATCTTGGCATTCTACAACTTATCGAAAGTTTGTGACACCGTTAAGACGGCTTCGACTTTATTGTCTGTAATCACGTTGAGCCTACTGAAGTCGACACAAGGATAAAGTTTCCAATTGGGCTTTTTACTGACAAGATGGAAAAATTGAATAGACTTTCCGCGCCCTCAAGGATTTCTGTAACTTACCCTTGACTTTTGCTGTTAAGTTTTCCGCCGCAGATGAAACATCATCGTACCGTCGGAAAATCTGTTTAAAAGTATACCTTAAACAATTTCAGGAGAAGTGGTGCAGCCTGGAGAATTAAAGTAGTCAACATGACTATTTGGCCATTATTTTGATCGAGTACATTCTAACACCACGAGTACACCTATCGAAAGGTCCACAGTTATTTGGCTAGTAAATAAACTCAAGTCTACCTTGTATTCAAACCTGAAGTATTATTGTGACTCGCGGTTCAAAAACAGATCATAATCTAACCGTTATTCCTAAGGCAATTATCTGGAAGTTCACGAGTTTATGGGTTATCAAAAGAAAAAAATCTTTGAAGGTGCGATCTCGCCTCTACGTAAGTCGGGGGAAAGTTGTGTTTCACGGTCTACAGACGCAAGGAAAAAGTGAAAAGAAGTGAACAAAAAGAACTTCATTGAAGTTGCATGTGTGCAGTCGTGGTAGCAGAAAACAATGTAGTACACAAACGCAGTGCTTCGTCAGATGTGCACATTTAGCCACCTGCGGAAGTGGGCTAGATGGCTAGCTAGGAAAGTTGTAGTAAAAGTTGTCTTCCACGTACATGATGCTCCAGTAGCATTTTTAAACTCAAAATTGATTCAGCCTTAATTCCGGAGTATAATAGGCTGCCCGTTTTAATATTCAACTTCAGCGTAAGATCATTCAGGTATTCACCTTTGTTTAACTGGGGGAGATCTCTTTTGGTTCAGACCATTTGTGGCAGGAAATTAAGTCTCCTCTAGTCTGTTTGTAATTCGTTTAATTCATGCAGTTCTCTCGGATAGGGATTTTGCTGAGCCCCATAGTCCTTCTGGTGGTCCGTCTCTCAGCACTTTTAATGAATGCTAAACATCTGTTAGGCTAAAGGAGTTGAGCCAGCATGACTTTTTACCGATATGTACAATCTTTTCAGTCCAGTACTGTGCAAGATACTTTTGAGTAGAATGACCCACACAGTCCTTCTAAGAGATGCATTGTAATTTGTGACTTTCAGTCATAAACATAAATGTCAATAGAATAGAAGGCTCAACATTGTCATCCGTCTGGTACGGTCTGCCGGCAAGAGAAGTCACTCCTATTCTTAAATTCATTACGATGAACATATTATCTCTGTTAATCCCACAAACATGAATCTCACCATCTACTTCATTGCAGTTCCTTCAGAAAACTGCATATTTTCTTACCTGAATAACAGGGTGATATTAGATTCAGTAAACCCCAGATAAACCAAATAGCAAATTTTCATGTTCACGGTTTCCATTAAATTCGACAGTTCAAAAATATTTGACAGGTCCCTTATGTGTTGTCACCATCATCAACGACAACATGCCAGTGATTGGCACTGTTGCCGGTTCATCGTACGGAAGCAAACAGGAAAAGACCTAGTTTAAAAATAAGACATAATAAAGGAAAGAATATCACTCTTATTCGTGCTGAATATTCAACACCAAACTGTCTATATTTTACAAGCAGTGGATGGAAATTAGAATAAGATATCTATAGGACCGCAATCTGACGATAATCACCAACCGTTTAATTAACTACGTTTAAATCAAAGATCACTCAGGCGAACAGAACTAGAGTTCACGCTATTCAGCTCGTTCAGTAGCGAACTTCGCTAGATTAATTAATATCAGACACTCTTACTTCTGAAAATCTCAGCATCTACTGTGAAGCTTACCCAAAATGTTTAACTCCCTTTATATCAGCTTTAGTTCTCTGAGGGAAGTAAACATTTGTGCACTTTGCGTCAAATGTCTGCAGAGATCCAAATCTCTATCTATTAATAGTGGAGGCCGCTGGATTGGTGTGAGTCCAGTTACCAAAAATCTACCTAACATCCTCATCTTGTTTCATATTTGGGTGAATTTCGTTTTACTTAAGGATGAAGACAGATATTTGCGATCAAACAATAGAAAATGGCCTATATTGTTAACCATAAGCGAGCAAGTCTAGTGCTTGTGGACGAACCTAGTTCTCACAAGCTATTTCTGTGGTTGTCTTTTAGATTCGAAGTACTACCTGTCTATCAATGGAGGTGTTTACAATTAAAGAAGAACCACTCTATCCTCGAATAGTTGAACACACAATTAATTTTTTTGTCTCTGCTATTGATGATGAAGCTTCCTATTAGATGAACTGGTCATTCATCCTTAAAATTACATGATCCAAATTCAAATCCATGCAGCCACTACAGTCTTGATGAAACACTTGGCACCTTGAAATTATATAACATATTCCAAAAATATCGTTGGAGTACAAACTATGGTCTATGATGATGGTTCACCAAAGGATTGAACAGGTTTGTTGAATTAAGAAAATCACTCAAAAATCGCCAATACATTTCTGCTGTTTAGTTTTACCAATATAACCACAGTGAGGCTGAGCACTCAAGGAAACTTCTCCCAGGCAATATCGTTTCCCGTTACGTATTGAAATCTTTGCATATTTTGTTGCTTCCGAAAAATGGAGCATAAATATTGCTTTATTTATCTGGAAAGCATTGTTTGTTCCTTTTGTTAGCTTAACTTAGTCCAAACGAAATCTGCTATTAATCTTATGACTGAACTGCCACGAGGAGATTTGAGACGATTACCATACCTTTATTCCTGTAAAATCTGTCCTATATTGAGCGGTCACTTTGCTTCCTTCCCAATTCACAAAATATTCCAGTGTTAAATTTAAGTTAGATATGTTGGACATTTAGGTACTTATTTCGTGAATTTTATTGAGTACATACTTTAAGTTACAAATCTCCGACATCGACATGTTCTAAAATGGTAGGCCATCCTGTGTCTAACAATTACGCAACGATGGTTTATTCATTTAGACCAATTAGCTTAAACTGCTCTATTTCCATGGGCGCTGTAATTCAATGACATATACTTCAGTAACACAATAACCTCCAGGATGTCCTACACGGATTGAGTAAGCTGTAGAAATGTATACACTTCAGAAAAGACCTGATCGCGAAGTATCCAAGCCTTCACTCGATTCGAGTTAACGACAAAAACAACTTTTCAATTACAAATGTGAATTGGATTGGGTCACTTTGTGCTAAAGTGATAAACTTAAAAGTGAACTGACGTCCTCAATGTAGTTAACTGCGTGTCTAATTTGGCCTACGAAGTTGTTAACTTTTCTGTGTAACTTACCATGAAGAAAATCAAAGTGAACATCGAAATCCACATAATTAGATAAAATTGATTCAGAAAACGGTTGTGATACTATTCATGCTTAACATGGATACTACAGTAAATCAGCGTTGTATTTTTGCTGTTAGGAAACGGCGTCTGAGCGATCGGTACACAAGATGGTTAGATCGTTTCTCTGTACTATCCGCTTTAAACAGAGGTAGGATAATTTTGGTTTCAGTGAACAGAACTGTTTTCGATAAATTCTCATCTTAGGCCGGCACAATTATATATCAAACCAAGAAACTGTAAGGAAGATTATTGATCAAAAATAGTACGAGGGTAAAGCGATTGGGTAAAGCACAAACACGACTTCGTTGTGGTTATGATCACAAAGCAGGTAGGTTTTAGGAAGTCAATGTTAATTGGGGTGAGTTGGGGGGGACGGGATCACATTGTCGCGTGCGTTGACTGCAGGTGTTTGGCCACGGTAATCCCAGGGTGTGAACGAACTGTTTTTGAACACACAAATCCGGCTGACGTAATCGGATTGTGACCGCCTCGGCTATAGACAGGATGCGCCACTTGATCTTCCGTGACGTGGCGGCCGGGGCACGGTAGACGATGCCTACTATGATTTCTGCATGGATTTTCAATTTTTTGAAGCATACCAAGGACCCCTCGACGGTTAAACAACTCATGCAGTATTTGAATTTTAGCACCAAACTTGCGCAGGCAAAATCAACTGTTCAGTTTCTATCC
>JTDE01000158.1:40990-57248 GCA_014338405.1 Paragonimus skrjabini miyazakii
ACAACCCCTTCAATTCCCCAATAGGAAACTTGAGACTCATTAATCTCGTTCTGGCTCACATACATTTAGGAACACTTGTATGACAGCCCACACCTGTGCAGCGTGCTCCCGAAAACGGCAAACTCCGGTCAGATAGTTAGTTATTGTGGCACTTGAAGTGAACGGCTGCTAAGCAATACCCATCAATAGACTACTGACCACTTAAATACCAGGCGCATCCAAACTGGATTATTATGGTTGAGAACAGGGTGGTGAGGCAGATGTGATCTCCGTTTTTGCAAGTCCATTATGTTCGGGTGATTGCCCAACAGTGGTGGGTACTCTACTAATCACTGCTTGCAATATGACAGACAATTATCCGTAATGGTATGGTTAACATGAAGATCGTCCACATATGAACACCAAAGCAGACCAATAGTTTGGTGACTTCACAGGAGAGTCGTAGAAGATTCAGTCATTCGCATTGCTTTTAATGGAAAAATCGTCCTTAGTTAACACATCAATCTGCTTAAACTCAGGCTGGTATATTTGCATCGCCTCGGTTATCCGTGGTATCTGTTAAATTCCAACGCTATTATCGTAGGTGACACACGCCCAGTTACCATTTACAGGTGCCCGAAGGACCCATCCCGGTCAAATTTTTGCTACGTGTGGTGAATCTGTGGTCCAGTAGCCAATGTGTTTCGAGTCCATCACAATCTTTGAACATTCCAAAGAAGACCGATGTTAGATAATGCAGCCCCACGTTCGTTAAATTATACCACTGCTCTAGATAAGTTATCAGGTTGTGTATCCGGATAACTCGTGCATGCTTGACTGCGGGGATCCGGCCCAATTTAGAGATAAGTTTCCAAATATAGACCGTAAGTCTAAATAAGTATAACTGCACTCTGACTGTTCGTGTACAACGAAGAGTTCTAATGCTCACACAGCTAACTTCCCAGTTCAAATTCAGCTTTTTGGCAAACTTTCTGTTGATGAACGTCAAACCATGGCCATTTTTCAAAAAGCACATGCATAAACCACAATTACACCTCTACAGACCGAACGGGAACAAACCAGAGAAGAATACTCTTGAAATGTGCGAACTGCATACTGTTCGTACTCCAACTACGCGCCAGATCCGAAAAGTTTCAGTGCATTAGCGCTTGGTGTCAGTTGCCGCACTCCAGCCTAGGACACCGAGAAAATATCTCGAATGTTGTGAACACATTGTTTGCACTCAAGCAAGTTAAACATCATTTATGACCCCCCATAGTCTCTCTTCGATCGCCCAACGACGCGGATATCCCGACATGCCGTGGTCACCGAAAGAAAGGACCATCTGTTTGTACTCCAAAGGAACCTTGGAGTTTCAGTGCAGTTTTATACCAAGCACATCTAGAGGTAGGCAACAATTAACGTAATTTCTTTTACACCAGAAACCATACCATACTCAATGCTATCTACTAGGACTAACAGATCTGCAAATCTTGGTCCCCAACTCTATTCGAGCATCCGAAGCATACCATCACTTTACAGTGATTAACGGACATGTTAATACTTCATTAGAGCAGGGCTTGAGGAATCGACTCAAAAACACCGTTATCTAAACCTTCATTAGGGAAGCCGATTCAGTCCATAAATTCCTGAGAAGTAGAGAACAAAAGTAACGCAGAATAAAAACATTTTGTGCGATTTTAACATCCAATTTAGACCAAATAAGTGATGCATTTTAAACTGCTGCAAATTAAACCGGCAATGGTAATAAGAGCTTCTGGAGGGATACTTAGATAGATCTACCAAACAGCGGATTTGTGTATAGTATTAGCCAAAGGTAGTGTACCAGGAAAAGACACAACTGAGATGTGCTCTATATTGTGATTTCTGACAACAAAATACAACATTGTTGAGAAAATATGAAGCAGTGATTATGGGATGCTGTCATGCTTCCTGGACTCTGGTGAAGCCTTTATAAAAGTGGCTATAGGAATGACGGAAAAGAATTGACCGTACAAAATAATTTACATTTTTCTGGGGGAGTTGGTTCTTCTCAACTTCTCCGTGAGGTAGTTCAGTCAGCGAAAGCGTGAGGCACACGCCGGAATGCTCACTTGCGAAGTTTCTGCCAACATGGTTGATCAGCAAAAGTGTTCTATTCAGTGCTCATTTTGTTAACAATTAGGATAAGTACGTATGTTCAACGTTTCTTCACGAATTCGAGTATCATCCGTGAAAAATGCTGGCGTTTAGTGTAGCTCACTAACCGAAAGGGTTTCTGGTTTACAATAAGATATTACACAGACTATACCGGAAGTAACCAATCGAATACGGCTGTAAGGCTCAGTAGGGTTGTTCAATCAATACAGACTGAAAATCAATCATATGTGGTCTAGGCATTTGTATCCAGTTAACCTCTGCAGGCAATCACCTTCGCTTGTAAAGTAGAACTGATCAATGGTGGATATCTTCGTTACAACAGAGATCCGAACCCCAGTTCAGCATCCTTTAAAGACAATAGGTTTATCACTACGCTGATGGCTCCTCATAATCGAAACTGATTTATCAAATGCAAAAGCTCATACGACTTCACGTTTATATGATCCAGTTTGTTTGTTACATGTTCACTGACAGTGATGTAACACCCGTGTGACGTTGGTCACAAACTGCATCTGACTTTTATGTGGATCAGCCCAATTTTGAGTGTATTCATTCCAGAACAGTTCACTGAAAAATGATCATCTACAACCAAAGTCAGATTCTGTTGTACCAGTCCACAGTTTTCTTACCTCGGGTATTTTGAGCAAAGCTTTGCCAAAATTATTTTTCGTACTATTTCTCTGAACCATTATTCTCCACTAAAGCCCATCATAAATCACAACAGTATATTCCCAATTTTTCCACTATGTTAATGATAAACACTAAAGCTGTCTGGATAATCTGTCAGTCTTTACGGATCAGGGTATTCAAATCTCCTGCTAAACTTGCACGCTTTTGTTCTCTTTCAAAACCCAATGCAACTATTCGTGTTTCTCTTAGACCAAGCTCGAGAGTTTTGGAAGTCCAACTACTGGTAGTTAACTTACAAGCGAATGCTACTGAATAAAGTCGAACAAAACAGTGGAGATGCAAACAGCGAATTAACGCCATAATATGTCTCCTATTCGTCATGCACATCGATGTACTTAGTCATCTCAACAAACATAAATGTGTTTCCTACACAATGCTTGCTTAACCGGTTTCTGGTGAGGTTCATTTGTGTCACTAGCTGTCACGCGAGCTAATGATGTGAATGCTTAGTCACTGACAAGTTGGATCGCGCCTGTATTCACTAGTTGTGAACTTTCGGCTTGACAGACTATTGGTGTATTCAAGTCCTTTTGGTTTGTTGGCAACCAACACCCTGGTTGCTGGACGATTTTAAAAGTTTGACACTTTCATTTCGAATGGGTTGCAGTATTTTCCTTTCAGTTTGCGTCTAGATTAAATTCAACTGCATCTTCAAAAATTGATAGTAGTAAAACCCGTTTTATCTGGTTACCAGATTAAAGAACTTAGTCACATCGGTGCTCACTTATTGCTTCGATGAGACTTCTACTGAATACAATTACTTGTTCGACTAGCACTTTCTGGTAATGATTGGCGGGGAATCTGTGACATAACGTGAAACAAAATCAAGCTGCTTAAGCCGACGGTTTGAGTATTAGAATTGAGGTGTGGATATGATTACCCTTGAATATTGAAACGCAATAGACTAGGCCACAGGAAAGCGTTTAGTTAATTTGACCACAAAACTTCAAATGGTTCGAGACATATTTCCTTCAGTTCCAAGCAACCCCCTAAATTGTCAGTTGAACTAACGGAGTCCACCTCATAGCTTTAGTTTTCACAAGATCCAAACATAAAAAAATAAAACATGATGACCAGACTACCTTATAAAGCCTACCGTAAAATTTCTGCTGAGTTAGGTTCATGTTTGAACTCATCAGGTTCAGGCTTAATGAAGTTCGAAACGAAAATTTTGGCATTTACTTATAGGTGATGGTATACTGTTAAACTGGGTCTCAAGAGTAGGGTGTGTGAGCAAAACATGCGAAACATCCCCAACAGTAGTCGACCCGTTATTTTGGCCACTTTGGTTATTGGAATACATTTAAAGAAAGTTTAAGTATTCGAACGAAAGGCTCCACAACAGGGCTATTGGGAGTATACCCTGCATTCCACCTGCAGAAAACTAAACAATATGCGACCCACGGTGGGTATGCATTTATGGAATCTGAACGAAACCGATGTTATGTAACGCAAATTTACGAACTGTCAGCCTTTCGTTGATGCTTATCCAACTGAATGATATCATTCACTAATCCTTGCATTCTCGAATTCTTGGAACGTGGTGGCTATGGTATTTCATGAATGAACAGTATAAGCAAAACGGACTTTACAAGAAACCTTGAACAATGGTGGCCTGGTTCATAGCTCGGGTTGATGGTTTTGGTATTGGTATGTTCAACGAGCTGGGCATTTAGGTTGCAAACGTCTCGTGACCAATCTCCACGCCCAAAAAACTATACGCTAAAACAACTACGCAATGATGATGTCACCTCACTTGGCAGTGAAACGTTTGCAACCTAAAGGCCAAGCTCGGCGAACATACCAATATCAAAAGAAACCTTGAGACACTGTTGGTTGTATAGCAAGTTATCTATTTTCATGTTAAAACTTTTGAGTTTGGGAAGATCTACAAACCACGGCGTTCATGGTCAATCGACAGTACACAGGTAAAATATGGTTTTCCTAAGATTAACTCTGTCGAGTGCACTGGAGAAGTTGGAGAGATGATATCTGCTGGTTTCCTCTCAAGAAATAGTTCAGGATTTTCAAACTCGCTTCTCATATACCAGTATGAAAATCCACTGAGTATCGGTACCCTTGACTGCAGCTGCTTATGGAATACAAGCCAGTTGAATCCAGTTTGTTGTCTGCCAAACAATAAGTTAACAGCTCTCTACCACATCGCTCAGACATGTTTTAAATCAATTCAACAATTTTGTTACAAAAGCCTCAGTGTCAGGTATGGCTGTACGACGTGCGTGTGTAGCTTTTACGTTTGGAACATGATAAATTGTACTTGTCCGTGTTCAGTTGTCTGTCTGCATTTGTTGAGTGGTTTGTATGTGTTAGTTCTCAGACTAACAAAAATTGATGCGTTCACGTCACTTTCAATCGGAACTTCATTTATCCTCATATTCCTGTTGGTGCGCTATTTTGCTCATAAAAGTGTAATATCACTAATCGTACAAAAAATGAACAATTATTAAACCTGTTAGGCGTACCAAGTGAAAACTTTAGCGTTTATGAAACAGCTCAATGCTGTCAGAAATGTTAAAACATTCCAGATTTTGGCAATCGACATAAATGCCTGAAATGTGGGAACAAAAGTCGAAATATCTTTGTGTCTTGCTTTCAATTAACTGGAGATGCAAGTGACGAAAACTTATGTACCAAAACAGTTAGTACCGTACCACTTTAGAATTTACATGTTAAGGCTAGTTATGTGACTTCATTTCTCTAACAGTATGTTCGATCAATTTTTTTAACCCTGACCAGTCGAGGAATAACAATTCATTTTGCTGTATCACGGAAGCACTTGTAGAATACATGCAACTCTGCGGGGCGGAATGTGAAATAGACCAGATCTCTGTGCGCTGACGGTTGGTGGTAGGTTGAGGCAGAAATACTAGGCGATCTCCGTTCAAACTCTTAAGCCTTTAAGACAAGCGATAGATAGATTCGGGCTTTTTTGTCTAGTAAACAAGTGTGTCGGTGTTTGCCGTAGCAAAACGTCAAATAACTTCTTGGTAAAATTGGGGTGTGGTTATTCAATAATTAGAGGTTGTCATATGTACATCCACCAATAATAGAATGTCAGCGCACACACCATTCAGGCTATATTGGAGCAAACGCTGACATACGTTCGGTTTTGAAGGCTGACATACGTTTTGAAACAAACGGCTTTCCAATCAAAACACTCAGTTACCTTCGTAACGGTTTGCCACCCATTTATCGTTAACCACGCCGTCAAACCCGTGTGGTTTAACGTATTAGTGTACCTGCTATTGGAGCAAGCAAAAATGGTCTGGGTAATCTAGAAATATACAAACTAAAAATAATCATATGGACATCATGCCGTCTTGGTCCAAGTCAATTGCTTCATAACCCCAAAGATTTATTTGGCTCCCAGATTATTTTTACCTCTCAGAATCGCTTCAGTTGATCGCCGAATGTTATGAATTTCATTTATTTAGCAGGCGCACTAGGATCTGTCAGCAGAAATGGTCTCTACATTACAACTGTCTACTTGGGCAGATTAGACTGATCGTTTGCTTTCACATGTGTATAGCATGCACTATTCAATACAACGATGTGGTTCATCACCGTAACCCTTCTTAGTCATTAATAATGTCGAACAGATTTCCACATTCACGCCGAAATTCTGCTACTTTATTCTCTTTATCATTGTTGTGAGTCTTTGATGCTTCAGACGAGCGAGTTCACATCCCCGCACGAAGTGATGGCGGTCTGTTGAAAGACGTGGAGGACTGCGGACGGAGGCTCCGTTCTAAAAGCTCCTAATCTCAAAAATAATATTACCACATGGCTGTGCTCTGGTGACCAAATTCAAGTACGCTTTACAAAGAATTATTGGCAGACTTGTAAATTCTGGACTGACCATTGTTCTGAAAATCCTATGTCATTTGATTAGCGGAAATGCTAAAATTTATACAAAGGAGTGTATTTCAGACATGAGCAGGTAAAACGTCTAGTTCAAGTCCACTGTTTCGAACAACGGTTCCGTCGAAGTAGTGTTCAACCAAAGCACTGATTGAACAGTATGAACAATGTTTAGACTATCAACGAAGATAATAGCAAATTGTATGTTGATCACTAAAGTGAAACGCTATGCCAGGTTTGTTAACTCGGACAAGTTTGTACAGCGGCAAGGCCTTGACAACAAACACACGTCTATGAAACCATCTAATCGCATTCCGACGCCCTTCCTCAGGTGTTTTCGGAAGACGGTCGACTCCTCAGGGGCATGTTCTGCGTTGGGATGCCCATCGGTCCCAGACCCCAAGGAAGATACGTCTTGTGCTAAAAAGAAGTTCAAAGGCGTAATATGTTGATTGATAAGGTCATCATTACAGCGTACAAAAAAGTAGCAGACAATCACAGTAAGTAGTACATGATTGCGAAGGTACGTGGGTTCAAGAGTGACTGACGGATTGATGGACGATTACAAGAAAGAAGTAAGCGCAGGTCCCGAAATTCACCGTCTGAACGACCAACAAACAGTGTGATAGCCATTTTTTTGATTGCAGTAAAGTCTGTTACTTAGTAGTCGGATTGCACTGTCCTAACGTGAACTATAGGTTTGCTTCAAAAACGCAATAAACCAGTCTTACGAAACAGACGAATGGCACTGACTATTATTATGGAAAAAACATTTTATTTTTGATATACATTTATCGTGTTTATATTATTATCCGATACTTTGTTACTAGCACTGACAGATGGGTAATCACTGTGTTTTATTGAGTGATGTAAATTGTTGATGATGAATTCCCAAAAACAACGCAACGTCTCTGTATGATAAATTTTAAGTCACGACATTTGTCAAACCGAGCTCTTAATGTACTTCATCATTTACTGCCTATCTTTCATTCAAGATGGAGTTAATCAGAGTTGACTGGTTGTAAAATAGTCTAGTTCACTAGTCAGTTTCAAACCTTTCATATGAAGCGCAAATGCAAGGAACTAAAAACAATGGTCAATCCTCCGTTGCTCAGATAAGCTGAAGGAATGACAAGCCGCGTCGACTGAGTTAATCAGTCTTTGGAACTTTAGGCTTCTTTGGCTTTTTTCGTTCACATTACTGATGCCGATCGAACACAACTCGCTTATGCATTGACCCCAGGATGTATCATTAAATTGTATGAATGCAATGGTGAGAAAAAATGCATTCGCCTTTCTGAGCAGCTTACCTAGCCAACATACAACTAATAAACTTAGCTTTAGGCTTGGTTGAAGACGGCTTCATGCCCTACTACACGAGCGATAAGTTTCATCAGTGCTGCTCTTCAGCATGACTTTCAAAACGTCAGTGTGCTGAAGCTAGTTGAGATGTGAATTCCGTATCCAAGCACTTCATATTACTGGTTAAAGTGATGCAGTCGTTGGGACTGGAAGAAAACAAACAAACCGCTGCTTATCGATAATCTCGAAATGGTATCAGTTGCATGAACTTCTCAAAAGCATCAACATCCTTGTAGTTTTCAGCGCGTGTGAAAAACTTGACTCAGCGCCGTCCCACAAATCTGAAGTTGGTGTTTTGATAACATTCTCATTTGGTTGTTGTCTAGATCTTCGGAGCGCATCATTACTCCAGCCTGTAAATAATCATACTGATGTATGCTAAACAGTAACGTGTAATGAGTTCAGTTTGTCTTACTTATCATAATATACTGATATTATTACTGATTACTTCTGTACACATCCGGTCGCTGTTATATGACGGTTGTGTAATCACTGTAACAGGCGACAAATTAAACCCACTTGTTAGTGTATTTTTTATAAACAGACTGGCAGACTTCAAAGTAGTAGGAATAGAGGAAAGAAAACTGTAGTAGTAAGCGAACTGTCATCTCTGATGTTTCCAAAAGGGAACCTCTCCATATCCACTTAGTCACACTGACAATCATAGATTTTGTGGAATGGACCGATTTCCTCTTGATAGAAAACACCTCCACTATACGCATACTTTCATCTTCCCTAGAATGCGTTTCTTGTTGTGAGGAAGGTTGAAACAGTAAAAGCTGATGGGGTTGCTTTTATAAATAAGTATTTAACCCGAATTTTTCTGAGTGGATCGGACAAACTATATTTTCGCACAGTTTGATAGATATAGAAGATGCAAATACCAAAACAATGTGGTAGAGCTACTTATGTACAACCCCTGCGTTACCAAACATAGTTTGACGGACGTGTTCATATGGTGACTTCTACGACTAAACAGAATACTTGTAGCTCGGCGGTGATCCGGTCAAAGCTTCGATCAAGTAGTGTTCGAAACCCCTCAATCTATAGAGTAAGACATTGCGTTCATCCATTAATTTATTCCAAATCCACAACGACTGGCAATGCAGTTCACTCTGTGAAAACATGTGAGCTGGCTATTGTCTGAGCTATCCATTTCTTTCCCGTTGGAAAACAGCTGGCAGCCGGTATGTACCTTAAGCTCTATGTCCTTGCAGGATTTTGTAATATTCAGTACTGAAATATTCAAAGGATGTGACGTCGTCACTTTCTGTGTGTACCCGATAAATGGCAGACGACGATTAACATAATCATGGCCTCATGATGTCACACAAGTTTCAAATGAGGTGTTAGAAAATGCTTTTAGTTCGATCTATCGTATTCAGGTTCAAGAAAAACTTATTTCGACAGCAGACACAATATTTCAAGGAATACAACAATGCAGATAAACACGGATTGGTTACTGTATTTGCCAATTTTATGATGAGGCTTCTTCTATCCAAAAAATGTTGCTTACAGTGTACACCACTGATCACTATGGTGTAGAAATTTGTTCAGTTTGTCAATACAGGCAGATCATTTGTCAGTGCCTCAATAGCTTTCATTTACATTAACAACTGGAATTCAGATTAAATGGATCATGTTTTGCCTGGTGGTTGACTCTATCAAAATATGTGGGTTCGTTAAACAAATGGATGATTTTTCAAATATAACCCATAAAAACCTTTTGCACCAGATCAACACACAAGGTGAGTGTGGCGTATTCTACATAGTTTCCCTCAAAGATGGTCAGCGAACGTTGCGTTGGCTCGCAATCAATAGCTATACGCTATATTATCGGACACAGACCTTTATTAGTCCATTTTGTACGCCGTTGTATAATGTTTAGGACTAAAAAGTGGAGTTCGAATAAATCACACCAAACCGTCTCAGCACAGATTGTGGTTCAGAATGTTAGTAGTTTTTATTTTGTTCGAATGGAACTGAAGAGATAACACAAAGACACAGTTTAATCGATGCAGCTCAAACGGCGTCTTGGTTACTAATTTATCTATGGATTAGCGGAGGTTTCATGAGGTCCCAGGTCAGTTTGAGCAAAACAGTTACGCACGAATTCAACAATCAGTTACAAACAAGCGTGACGTGATAACAATGCATTAAGCAGAGATAAACACCGCAGTTCAATATACTAGAACGACTGGAAGACAAAGAATAAACTGAAATCAGTGTAGAAGACATAGAAACAAGCATGTTACAGTATGTGATCGAGCAATCACCAGAAATCAAACTCTCCTTGTACATTCGAAATGACGTCCAGACGTCGATCGAAAAGAAGGTTTATTGTAATCATGCACAATCAATTCTTCTCTACATTAGACCTGACTCACTACTCTGAGAAGTGCATGTAAACCGTCAAACGGACTAAGTTAGCAACTTAAAAGTCGTCAAGAGATGTGGAAGTTTGCAACCGATAACGGAGGTAATGGAGGTGCATATATCATGTGGGTTTGGTCATCCACTTCGTATGCGGACGAAACGTCTCTTGTACTGCACACGAATCATTGCCGGTGCTAATGTCTGATGAAAACCACTAGATAGCCAGACGACGACGTGGGTAGGAGTTGTGAATACCTATATCTTCTTAGTGAGAAAATTCAAGAGGTGAAGCCATCTAAGTTGTCTGGATCAAGAACGTGACTTGTTGCCATAATGGACATTCAGGTAACTGTTACCATATATGTTGCACCGGCGATTCAGACTTTTCCATCCCTATTTAGTTGTAGATAATGTTCACAAAATTACTGGAATAAATCTTTTCTTGAATGACCCAGCCTGCAACGGACAACTCAGCATTCGGTCTAGTCTGACGATGGGATGTCTGTCTAGCCGGCGGAAACGACGAAATAGCTTATGATGACCTAGCCCGAGTTATGCTGTGCACGGAGGGTGTTTTCAAGGATATATCAGACTTGTGAGAAGCATTACTTTCTCTTAAACTACGGTGAATAATGCACTGACGGTCGCGATCAACCTTTGGGTGACTGAAGTGCACTCTGGTTGGGATGTCTATTTCACCCGTGTTCACTGACATATGAAAGAGTACTGAGCGCATTAAGAAATATCGCCTCGTTTTATACTCACGAACAGATTCATCTACCTAAGGAGACATCAAGTGGCAGTAGTGCGAAATATAGCTTTACGAATATGACCGCTCGTTGTGTGGCTGTTCCTCTTTTGCTTGTCTGGCATGGCCGTACAGCAAAAAATTACAACTGTTACTGGCAACGCCCTTCCGGAGCAATGCAATGAGCACCTGCGTACCTTGCGACGGTATCCTCAAGGATCAGTTTCTCGATGTGTTGGACAAAATGACGGTATGGACTAACAACCGACGCAACACTCTGACTGCAAAGTCGTTCGTTAAACTCTTCTTGATAATCTTAAAGATAATGTTTACATCTCGATGAATTCTTGCTCAAATAACAGAATGAGTACTTAAATCACAGGACAGGAAAATAATGGCTGGAGTAAATAAACGAGCATAACAACCGTAAATCAGGGTTAGTTTCTTATATAACTCACAGTCTATCGTTCATCCAACTCTGGCTGTTCCTTTTTGACCGTCGAGGTTTTGATGATTGGCACGAATTTTGAGTTGATGTCGAGTAACAAGATTGTTGAAGACAAACCGGGTTAATATTCTACTGCTTTGTCGGAGAGCACATTGTGATTGTTGCTTGATTGCTGCTTGTTTGTGACGCTGATTATATCAAACACGTGGACGGATGCTCCGTCATCCTGTGTGGTAAGCTCCTCTGCTCTCACTTGATAGTGCGTTAGGCAATGAGGTGGACTTCAGTTAAAATCTCTCAATCAATGTCGGTCTTGAAAGCTTTGTGCGAGGGTTCCAAAAAGTGCTTAGACCTCAAACAGGAGTCATTTGGTTCCCAGTAGTAGTTAAACTGTGACCTTTCTTCTTACGAGTCCAATGTGGAACGTTCCATATTCCGCCTACCTCACGGAAGCTAAGTTCACATAACGTCACTTCTAGTGACCCCACAGATGCCGTCGCTGAACGAGCTGGAGTGAGTGTAGTTGTCAGCTCGACGGCCGCAGCCACAGTGATGGATTCTTGACGATAGTCGACTTCGTGCCGCCCACTTGGCAGGTTCTGTTAAGGTCAGCTCTAGATGCGAGACTTTCAGAAAGTTATTTATAGTATCTGCTTACGCGCCTATTGACTGTAGTGACGTTGATGTCAAAGACGCGTTTTACTCGGATCTTGTCGCTCTCCTTCGGTCGACACGTGGATCTGCTATAGTCGTTCTGGCCAGAGATATGAAAGCTCAGGTCGGCCGCCTTGGTGAGGCTGAATCTTGTCTAGGTGGCAGGTTTGGGATAGCGTCACATCAGCCAAATAATGGCGGGCGATTGTTGCAGCTATATGCAGAGCATAAGCTATCTTCAGCCAGCACTAATTCTGGACATCGTGCACCTATCTGATATAATTGGTACCCACCTTGTCCGCATCAGGCCTAGTATCAGAAAGATCACATAACAGTTTGGTATTGGCGGCGTAGTTCCATTCAGGACTGTCGTTTATGTTGAAGCACATACTTGGATTCGGACTGTTTGTTGGTACGTTGTCGTTTCGTTCATAACTGTGGTTGGCAACGACCTCACTGACAGCAACGGCTGGCTGCTGAGAAACTAGTTGCACCGTCGTCAAAGCCTGAGTATCAAACCAACTTAGAAAGGTGCCATAGTAGTTCTCATTCCTGTGATCCAAGACCTATTGCACCGAGATCTCACAGACGATTTGTGAAGCAGGTTCTAGAGCATGCGGCACGGGGGTTTGTGGGACGAACAAACACTGGATTACGGAGAAATCCCTGGAGTTAGAAGCTAGACGGAAAACTTTTCCTGGTAGTTCATATAACAATTCTAGCAGAGATATCCGTAGGAAACTGAAACGTACCCTAGAGGCTGATCGTGAAGCTTGGTTAATGGAGAGAGTTAAGGAAATGGAAACCGCTTTTGCTGCAGGGAACATCGATAAACTATTTAGCCTTATCCGTGCTACTGATCTCAGGCGACTGTTTATCAGTGAAGCTATCAGCCAGACAGATGGCAGATTCATTTCTAATGAGTCCAGAAGGTTAGAGCGTTGGGCGGAACACTTTGAGGGTCAACTTAGCTGACCTCCTGCTTATATTGTTTTACCACGACAAACGTGTAATGTATCCTCCTGAACGGTAGTTTTGGAAACACACTGAGACTGAAGTTCACAATTACTTTTCGGCTCCTAAACGTAATAGGGTTGCTGGCCCAGATGATCTGACGCCTTCTCTTCTCAAAAAAGATGGTGAGGCGTTATTGATGACTTTGACTCAGTTGTTTTGATTTGTGTGGACACAGAGACCGTCCCTCCGTATTGGGTCAAGCGATACTAGTTCTACATTCAAGAAAAGTATCAGAGGTTCTTGTGAAAACCATAGTGGAGTTAGTTTTACCTCAGTCATTTCAAGGGTTCTGGCATCCATTATACTTCGTCGATCTACTGCAGTTCGGGTAGTACACATTAAGGAAGAACAGGCAGGGTTCCGCCCTCGGCTGGGGTGTATAGATCCCATTTTAACTTTTCGTCAAATTTTGGGGCAGAGTCGCACGTACCGCTGACCAACACTTGCCGTATTTCTCGACTATAAAGGCGCTTTTGATTCGACGGATTGATCTACACTTTCAAAGTCGTTTAAACCCGGGGGCATACCGACTACTTATATGAGCATGCTGTCGGTGCTTTATTACCATACTTCAGCTCAGGTTAGGGTTTTGCGGTGAGATGTTTGACAGTTTCAGCACCAGGAGCGGCGTTCGTCAAGGGTGTCTCATTTCACCATTTTTGCTCGATTTTATAGCTGATGATATAATGGAGGAGTGTCTGTGGCGTTCACATGATGCCAACGTGAGCTTCCTACGTAGTGGAAGCCTGACTGATTTTGGTTATGATGACGATAATTTGTTGCTGTTTGACACTTTCAAAGCAGCACAAACAATGCTAGACGCCATTTCGCATTCTGCTAAATATTTCGGAATGCGCTTTGCAGCTTCAAAACGCGAAATGCTTCTGTAGGATTGTTGTAATTACGTAGATCACATTGTTAATGTGATTTCGATTACAACACTCCTGAGGAAGGCCACCCGAGGTGGTTGAAACGTAGAGTATTACAACTTGCTCGTAATGTTGTGTTACTCTCAATCCGTTTATCAGTTCACGATATAGACTTCAAGGTCAGTTCAGTGATGATCGGAAGGTCAAATTTATCGGCAAGCATTTTGGACTTAACATAAACTTGTGGTTAATCAGAGATCCAATAGCAGCCTCATCGGCTAGCCAGCTCAGAACCGACAAGTAAACGTTTGCCCCGCTTACAAGTGGTGATACATCAACGCGTGCTAGCTGACTAACCGTTTACCTGGAACGGGTATCATAAGTCATTTTCGATGTTGATTATTTCATCGTAAGAAATGGTTGTATGACTTTACTCCATGTCATCTATTCGTCTGCGGTCACTGGTGAACCATTTTGAGGGTCAGATTCGTTTCACTATCTTCCGCGACTCCGCGGGGTTGCGTCACCTTAAGCTCCGTAGGAGGTTCGTGTTGCATTGCACTAACATGTACATACCAGTGTTGTTTGCGAGACGAACAGAGGAGTATCAGTAGCAAACTAATTGACATTATCAGACAACAATTTCTCACTGTTCGGTAAACACTCTGGTCTGTGTTACATTTACATCAAACAAACCGATTTTTAAGCAGCCTCGTATGATACTTTTGGAGGGGCAGCTCACAGAGTTGAGTGAACGTTTACAGAGTCACTAATATTTTCACAAACGTTCAACTTAACCGTCAGCATCAGAAACGCTGAATACAGTTGTTTAAATTTACTGGCACAGAATGAAAGCTATTTGATACATTCTGTAAATTTCATTTACTGTCCATAATCTCGTGCCTATTAGATGAAGAACTTATATGTTTCAAGCATAAAGCAAGAACTCTCACATGCATTATTCAAGTTTACGAACTCGGGACACTGATTTCGCAGGTTCATTTTAACATTGCTTACGCGCTCGTTAGCTATCTCAATAGCAGAGACGAAACGCAAACTTAACTATACTACTGAAATTGGCCGGATAATTATTTACAAGGTCCTTCGGAATAGAAGCACTTACTTATATTTATGAACCTTAATATTCGACGAATACTACCATAGAATAAGCTAAATGATTCTTCACAATGAATAATTGTATACAAATGACACCTGGTTCATCAAACTGGAAAATATTCATGGTTTTTTGCCTTCTCACTGTCAGTTGTCTAAAAGTGTTCTATTCACAAGTATTGATCGAATTCACTGCCTCAACTTAGCTACTGGTGCTACACTAGCAGCAAGCTAAGTAAAAGCTTATATGACAATGACAGAACGAGAAAATAGTGTGATGTTCCGGTCACTCTGATTGATTCGTAAGCTGTTATACACACGTGACAACGAGAAAGTCTTTACAAGGCAGAAAATGGAAGCAACAGTGACGGTTAGTTTACGACCTTCTCATTGGTCAACACTGTCCATATTAGGGTGCTTATAAGTGACACAGTTGTAACTACTGCCTAATCGAGTGAAGTTTAGGCTGCAAACGCCGACAACTGTGTAACTACCGCTGGAGGCAATTTGTACTCACTTAAGTATACATTCATCAACGAAACTCATCATATGATGCCAGGTTCTACTGAATTGCTTCGCCCGTGTTTGACCAGCACAGTTCTTTTGTTAGATGTCACCCAGCGCATCAGAAACACGGTTGACATACCCTTAACATACCAATTTGCTGCCGACTACGAGCTAGTCCATTAACAGTCTCTCCATTCTAGTAGACCATGGGTTTAAGATACGTGCGCTCAGTAAGAATATTAACACAACTGAAGTGATGAGTAGTCGGGGATTTGGTTAGTTTTAAGTTGAAACAGAGAGAAGACATATATCGCGAGATGTTAACATTTCGATTTACTCTTATCAGGCACCAACGTAAAACTAACAATTTTTATACAAACTGCGTATAGCAACAACAATTGAACGAACCAACCACATAGTTCTGACCTTTCACGTTCTAATAGTTCAATCAAT
>JTDE01000158.1:58557-104990 GCA_014338405.1 Paragonimus skrjabini miyazakii
GTCTACATCGACCGAGTACATCACCTGTGGACTTACTGAATTGTTCTCCAATATTTCTGCTAGCTCAAAGGAACTACGAACACAATTGGAGGATAACAATTCACGAACGGGTTTAAGGATGTCCACTAACCATCGCGCCAGCTTGTGGTGTGCCGAGCTGTTCATGGATAATATCGGTCGTAGTAGGATACCCGTCTTATGGGTTTTTGGTGAACCTCTTATCCTCAGTGTTTTAAATTTCAAGTTGAACAACACCCACAACTGATCGCAGCTGTCGCATTCCCATAGGCTTTCCAGTCGGCCCCTTTCGATTGGAGTTAACAGACAGTAACTGTGTCTCCTCTCGAGACGATCGGGCAACCTGATCATTACTCACAAGCGAAAGCGGTTGAGCGTTTACATATGATAATTCGGTCGTGCCTAATGTGAGGTCAGTGGAGCAGTGGTAAACACGGTTGCCTCATGAACAGTGTGCCCGCGGTTCAAGTCTCGGCAGTGGCGATGATAAGCACTACTGTTGAGGTCTACTGAGAGTGGATCTCGAGTCTAGTGCTTCTTTTCGAAAGGGGCCGGCTGGAAATTCTATGGGAATGTGACAGCTGCGATCACTTTTGGGTGGTGTTCAACTTGAGACAACTGAAGTGATCAGTGGTTTAATCGATTACGGACGTGGTGCAACTGAACACTGTGCGCCATAGGGAAGACATATTTTGTTTAACTGAGGAAGAAAATGTGTGTTGTCATCACCAGCTGAAAAGATTAATCAACCAAGTCCACCTCGACTAGGTTGAGTATCAGAAGGGCACAAGTAGAAGGGGTCATTACGGTGAACATTCTGTTGGGGATTAAATGGGATAATTATGCTAACAACGGAAGGTCAAGGTTTGATAACTGTCGAAACCAGCAGAACAGAGTAATGGAAGCTGATGTTGCTGTTTGACAAAAATCACACCGAAGAATCTGTAAGTAAAAGGAATTACATAAAGCGCCTTAAAGCCTTTCTGAATCTAGGCAACAGAACAATTGTTGTCGGTAAAATAACAAATATTTAGATGCAAAACAGGTACGGAGTTGGTTGATTGTGTTAGTGGATGAGTTAGCCAATGTTTCCCAAATAGTTCCTAGTGAATGGGTCGAATAGCTGTAAAACATGACAAGTATGCCGAACTTAACTAAAACCAAGCCTTGCAGAGCGGGATATAGACTAAATCATTATGATGGAATCAAAGTAAAGGTTGATGTATTGCTTTGATTCAGTGCTGTAAGCAAGAAAATTTAACCAACAGTGAATAATTGAAGCGTCTATCTCAACTGCTTTAAAACAAGCGATATTGTAGTTGCTGAACAGTATAGCATGAATGAGGCACGGAATGTTCCACTGTTTGCCGAAAAACCCTGTTGATTTAATGACAGGTAAACTAATGTAAATCGTGATAACTTTGCATGACTTTGTTTCTTACACAAATGTCAAATTCAGTAACACCAAGTACAATTTAGTGCTATAGAATGCAAGGTTTGCACTGCAACTACTGGATGCTGGAACCATGGATATTGGAATTCGAGACATATGCGGTGTACCGTAAATTCAGGAATGGGCAGTAGTGGAGTTAGCAAATAGATAATAATTCCGTTTGGCTTAATGATTGAGGACAACTTTTGTGATAAATTTACCAGACGCCTTAGCCAATCATACCGAACACTATCAGTACTGCGTATTTTAATAAATATGGTCTACATGCAATTCAACTGGGTAGAAGACATCAAACTGACCTCGTTCACCTAGCGTAGAAGCGAACAGAATAACTAACTGGATGGACTTGTCCCTGAGGTATATATGCGGTGTTTTCACTCAGAAAGTGGAAGCTGTCTTGATTGGTGAAAGCGGGCTCTGAGATGGGTTCAACAGAGTACCAGGAAATACATTGGTAAATACATCAGCTAGTTTAAAACAATCACTAAAATTGAAGGCGAGTTCGAAGGTATCCAACCAATAGGCGAATATGTGTTGGAAAACTTTAAGGATCTGCTTCCAGAATTGGAAATGCTTGAGAAAACTCAAGTTTAAAGTTAACGAATAATGATATTTACAGGCGACGTCCTTTTAATTTTCCTTGGGGTTTCCCGAGTAAAATCAGCCTTTGCACTGTGATCCAATTTTGATTGTATTCCAGTTGGTCTTAGTAAGGAGATAACTGTGGTCGACTGCCGGTGGTCAGAACTATATCAGACACTAATTAAAATAAACGGAAGTCTTTGTCGGACCGGTGAAAGTAGGCAATCATAGAAGGATCATGAGCAATTGGAAAAGCCAGCATTTGCGTCTGGAGATCCGTAACTTATACAGACTGTTCCAAATAATGATAAATATTTCTTTACATCCCTAGATTAAAGAATCTTAAGGTACTAGTTTCAGCCGAGGTTTACCAAATGTCTTGTTGTGTTGGAAGTTAGGTACCTTATTAGCCGGTGTGTTGGATTGATCCAAATCGCCATCGGCGTCAACCACCGTGGGATGCGATCAGTCGTTCCTGGTCACAAACAAACATCTGTCTTGTGAAGGGTGGTGTCGTTGCAGATGCAATGAAGCAGCTGACTAGCACCATAAACGAATGGGTCGGGCTATTAAGGCACTTGGGCAAAGATGCTATTCGACTGGTAGATGACATCAGATGTATTTTTGTAACAAGATACGTATTTACTACGGCCGACTTTTCTTGTCAGCGATCTTTTTAGCCAGACGATTTCCTTCAACTAGTAAAACATTAACGTTCTTTTGACAGCTTACTGAGATCATACTTCCTGTTTGCCCTTTATGGATGCCTCCGGATTTCTTCATAAGTCCGTTTCCACCGAACTTTCTTCAATAACTGCCTCTTCTCTCTGAATCATTTAATTGTCCGTCTGCACCGGGAAAATTCAGGTTGATCCCAACGTGTTTGTGATTGACTGGTGCAAAGATGACAAACTACAGGCCATGTCCATGTAACATGCAAGCCGGCTGTTTCTTTTCTTTGATTGTCCGTTACACTTACGGATCAAATCTGGGGTAATGTGGAGACAAGGGGTTACAGCGTTCTTCCGAAGTAGGGGTTCCAACAAGTCCTGTAAAAGGATAAAACAAGAAACAATCATGAGCCGGAGGCCCAGTAAGCCACGCACACGACTTACACAAACGAAAACTAAAACGGCGTCAATAACACAGCAGCACGCCATGTTACACAATTCAAATTCAACCTGTGCGCGCCTGCTGGTTTCGACTGCACGTTACATCCACCTCAGATCGACATACGACAGACGTCAGTGCATGGCGAACAGTGAGTAAAATATCGGAACAGAAGAAAATGTTATTGTTCTCTGCTTTGCGTGACAAAAGAAATTCAAACTTTTGAGAGAACTGAGAACAGTTGAAATCGATGGCAATCCATTAAAAGTAAATAATTAACGTGACGTTTGAGAAAGTTACCTGATACAGCCTCAATGTGTAAGTAGTCTGTGCGTGATCCCAGCTGCATTTTCATTCGGTCTCAGCAACTACTCCAAGTTAGGCTTATCGGTAACAAAGTTGTGGTTAATCTAGATGGACACGTAGTAGGCAAACACTTGTATACGCAGCTTATACATCACACGTCAAATGTACGAACAGAACAATTCACATTAATTTTGTGTCGCATACAACGGTAATCTATGCATGTCAAAATCAACGGACTGTGAATCTTCTTATAGTATCGATACCATTTACTCTATAAGTTGACCACATTTAAAGGAAAAAAGCTTGTTCTCCTGTTATTTGCTGAAATCCTTTCAATCCACTTTGTGAACAGTCTGTCTAACTGTCCGTGCTGTCATATCCTAGGACACCCAAAACCGCCGATGCTGTCCTAAGTACAACCAGTCTTTAAAACCTCACTAACCTGTGACAATCAGCGCTTTTGTATACTTCTATGCTCTCAGATGTTTACTTTGATTTTTACTACTTCAATTTTGTGATCTCACCACAGAGGATGTAGTGGTGCTGAATACCCTGGATGAACAGTACATAGCTTCAGATCACGAAATATTATTGAGGACCTAGGGGGAAACTCACATGAGTTACTCTAATTTTCAATGTCACAAGTCCGAATCGAAATGGAGAACCTACTAATTCACAGTCCACCCAATACAGACACGATTTCTCCTTTCGTCTTAAAACGTCGCGTCACCGAGTTATCAGCAGCAATAACAGCATCGTTAAATCGCACCTAGCCAATTGGCCACCAACGGAAGATCTGGAAACGGTTCACAGTCACACATATCCTCGAAGGTAGCTACAGAGATGACCCAGCAAACTTTTAGTAGCGTTGCTCTCAGTGGCCTCCGAAGTGACGGATAGTTTACTCGATGACTCTCTCTACTTATCAAAGAGCAACCCGGCTTCCTTAATTAATATCCGTGCGTCACGAATCCTCTGATAGCTCGTGACTTTTGGATGATGGCTTCCGGTGCTGGACTGACCACTGATCTGATTTATTTCAGATTTTCCAGTGTTCGACAACGCAAGGTTGATAGGAAACCTCATGAATGATTGATAAACGGATTGAGAATAACACAACGTTATGAGCAAGTTGTAAAACCCTACGTTTCAACCACCTCGGGTGGCCTTCCTCAGGAGTGTTGTAATTGAATAGTTTGATTTCGATTACAACACTCTTGAGGAAGGCCACCCGAGGTGATTGAAACGTAGAGTATTACAACTTGCTCATAACGTTGTGTTATTCTCAATCCGTTTATCAATAACATGTTAAATACGACGCCCAAACTGTTTGACTTCATTCGTACAAAATTTGGTGTGGATATCTTACTCATGAATGATTACTTTCATTCTCCGTTACTCACGTGACTGGAAGATTATATTATTGAACATAGGTTGAGCGTCAAGCTAAATGAACAATTATTCGTGTGTTTCTGTGACAACAGTGGTGTTCAACAAAATCTAGCATAGAGTCATTGCTGACCAGTTTTTGTTCATCTACAACTAATCCGTAAAACCAAATCACTACGCCAAGTATACAAAACTCTGGAGAGTTCTGGACTGCCGGGAAGATGTGATGACTAAGTAAATCAGCTGATACTATGCAAATCAGTGGACCACAGAAATTAACTTGACGTTCAATGTCAACAAATGCAGTCATGCATACTCACTATCACATTTACGATGTCCTCTTGGTGACACGCAATTACTGTAACGTGCGGCCAAAACCAGCAAGAATGCAAAGGTTGAATTTGAATTGTGTGACGGAGCGCGCTGCTGTTTTGTTGACGCCGTTTTAGGTTTGTTTGTGGAAGTCGTGTGCATGGCTTACTGGGCCCTTGGCTCAGGCGTGTTCGTGTTGTTCCCTTTTACAGAACTGTTGTTTTAATCCCTACTTCGAAAAAACGCTGTCTTCTGGTTTCTCCACTTCGTCCCAAAGGTGGTCCACAAGTGTAACTGACAGTGAGAGTAAAGAAGACCGGTTTGCATTTTACATGACCCTAGTAACAAGCAGCTTATCGCTTCACAGATTCTACAGTTAGTGCTTAGAAGGCTAAGGCGACAATTCTGAGAAAGAATTTATTGAACAAGCATTCCTCTGCCGGAAGTTATAGTAAACTGTAGCCTATATGAGACGTTTCGGCGAAAGTCGAATGGTGTCATCCTTTTGTGGTGTTGGGAGTACAACTGTGTGAATAAAACAAACCGCTCAAAATGCATCCACTAGCGGTTGCATTGGACAGAATCTTTCTATTCTTGAAATTCAGTAGTTAAATTCGTTGACTTATCTAGTTGTGACTGTAAAAACTGGTTGAAATCTTATGACTGACTCGAGATTCACCAAAATCTATGAAATTTACATCAAATTACAAGCTTTTCTGAACAACATTGTAAGAAGCTGTTTGCATCGTTCGACTTATGTGAGATGGTGGCAAAATCATCCGAATAAAACGAATGAGTACCCTTTCGAAAGTCAATTTAATTTTGCGAAATTATCATGGCGGAAAGAACACTTATGTTGCAGTATACTAACTTTTTGTTAAATCTCATCGCGCGCAAATAGGAAACACATAAACTGTATACATCAGACAAATAGGAACACAATATCTTAGCACGCGAATCAGTATACAATCAGGACCAAGACATAGATAGCCTCCGCATTATTTGTGCGCAAAACGCAAGGCAATAAATTCTGATAATTACTGGAATTTGTTGAAAACATTCAAAGGGGTCTACTGGAAGGGTTATGGGACACAGATGCAGGCTACTAAGTTAACAGAACCGACCTGTAATAAAGGTCTGCTCATGGGGGTATATATTGCCCAAATCTGGGACCACGTTTGAATTGGTCGTGTTTAAAAATGTTAGTGGGTGGTATCAACGTTAAATTCCACATAAACAACAGTGTGTTCAGTAAGTCTTCTACCATATTGTCTTTAATAGCAAAATGTACATATCTGATAAAAATTTGTTCATATGACTTTCAGTATTTGTTGTTGATATAAGCTCTCCTTAAATTTTCTTCTGCAAACAGACGAACTGAAATATTCCTTGACCAGTGAACAGAAGGACGTTTTTTTAAAAATATATTTTTTTTCCATTTGGCAAAATATGGACTTGTAAATTACGCTTCCTTGTTTCACAGACGTCTTCACGCGGGATACGGTTGTATTACGAAATATGTTTCTAATATATTCATTGATGCAATCCAGTCCAGCTGTTTGACTGTTATCAGTGTTTCAAAGACCATGTTAATTTTGGAATTGTAATGAATTTCGTTCAATCCTAATGGGTTAGTGCAAAACTCCTTGATTTTTAAATGATAGTTATCCTGAACGTGGCCCTCTAAACAACGCCAACATATAAATAACAGCCCGCTATTCTGGCTTAACGACTTAAATCGCGTTTCTGTTAAAATTGTCGCCGACAGTTATAATGACCACAGTAAAGACCATACGATAGAATGAAGCAATATTGATCCATTTCCGTTGTATGAAACCCAGTTTCTTATAACTGAATCATTTGTGGTTTCAGTATGCCATCTGAATCCAGCGAGATTGTTTCACAATGATGTTTGGTTGGTGCATTTTAAGCACCTTTTCAGCAGAGTTCTAACCAGGCGAATCGGTATGGTTAGATGATAGAAGTTAACCACCATCAAATCGTTACCATTCCAATTTTTCTTCACGCAACCACTTCTTGGAGCCTTCCAGTTTTCTCGCCAAATGTGAAGCCAGACGATCTCATAAACTTCTGTGTTTTTGATCGCAAGTTTATGATGTAATTGTGCAATATTTTATGAACTGTTAATCGAAAACCTTAGTAAGTCACATGGATGGCCAATTTAAGTTTCCGTTCGTTCTTGTTTCTTCATTTGATGACCAGCGGAAAACGCAAACTTTATTATCACAGGGCTCACAACTTGGTTCAACTTACACTTATTATGTTGTGTTAGGAAGTAACGAAAAGTCAAAATATCCTGCGTTTTTCTTCATTAATAATTCCGCCTTTGATGCTAAATCGACACAAAATTAGGGCCCAAACACAGTCGTACCAAACTACGTTTACTTCTGTACAAAGAATATTAAGTTTGCTTGTACATTAACGTAAATCTAAATGAATTTGATTTCCTCTAAGTTAATTAGGCGTTTTGTAAAAACAGTAAATACGAGCCACTTTTTATAAAGCTGTCTGATGAGCTTTGCCAATACTTTGAAAAACTGTCATGTAAAATCTCTTACAGATCAATTGTACTATTCCAACGAGGACGTCAACTAATTACTAGAGGCAGGTCGACATCTAGTAGGTGGGTGGTTGATAAGTACATACGAGCAATTCAATTATTTCTGTGACACGGTGTATGAACATAACTTGAGGATGTAAGCAGCCCGAAAACTGACTCACTGAAATCATGTGGGGCAGAAAGTGCAACAGCGGAAGGATGTTTCATTTCTTTTGCTTTTGGTGGAGATAACTGGTGGAATACCGACAAAGGATGCCCGATCATACACAACTTCGAAAGGTTCGTAAGTGACACCGTCACGATGTAAAAGATAACCTTTTATTTTATCAAAAGGGTAGCGTTCATGTACCTCGGTCAGATAAAAATAAATGTTTATACATCGGCATCTTCAACCTCTTTGGCGACAGAAAGCTTAAAAACTAGCTCAGAACCTCTGAAGTAAAAGGGAATCTAAGCGTAAGCATTGTTGTTAATATTTTCCTGAAGAAAATAAATTCTGTTATTAAGTTTATGTGATAAGTGTATCTCCCCCCAGGTTGGTGTCTGCTTTCACCAAGGTGGCCTGTTTTGGTGTTGTAGAATTTGGTCAGTCAGATGTGAGAAATATTTTTTAGGAGAATTATAAATGGTCATAGAGTTAATCATTTGAAGGATATCCCAACAGCATGTCTTTTACGTTCTCTGTGGCGGTTGAAATAGAATGTTATAAGAAATTAGATGAGAGGATATGTCACTAGTTATAATGCCCCTGCCTATGGGCCATTTACTAAATCTAAATTAATCCAGATGGTCAAACTGCACACGAATTGAAATGGATGAGCCCGGTTTTATACCAGTAAGTAGCTTATGTAGTGAAAGAAAAGTCATATTTTAACTTGGGCAGCACTGCTTAGGGTTAATCTCTAACGACATATGAAGGTCTTTCCCTGCTTAGGATTGGTCCTCTACTGAAAGAAAAAGTGAGCTGCCCATAATTTCTTAACTAACTATTTGCGCTTTTGTGTTGTTTGTTGCTGATTACTGCTGATGCAATGATCTTTTGTTTGACGCATAAGTTTGCAACTTTTTCTGAGAACATAATAACTGGAATTGAGCTGAAGCAGTTATTTTTCAACTGATGTTTAGAAAATGATTATTTCTCCCCTCTAAGCTTTCTGTTTTCTTACTGTATTCCCATTGTCTTCTTAGTGGTCCTATTGTGCAACCCGTACGCTGCAGTAAACTGAAGCACGAAGTATCCCGTTCTCGTAAAATGTTAAGCTGTTTTTGTTCGCTTCAATACAATCTCTTGTTTTCAACTGATTTTGTTGTTCATAACAAAAGGACTTGATCACAGATGACGACCCCGACTAAACCAAAGGCTATGTAACCTGAAAACATTTTCCGTTGAGTTTACCTGAAGAATGTCAACCCCAAATTTCTCTAGTTCAAGTGTCAAATATATAAGAATGTTTTACACAACCGATTTGCACTTGATTTTCCGCAAACCGTATCGATCGAAACGTTGCACTATTTCAGAGTACAGATGCCACTACGTTTCTGAAAGTGTGTTCACAGTCTTACTGCTACTCTCAGTACCATATTGTCAATACCACTCACCTATTTACTTCATCAATTTTCACACTGAACTTAAGAAGACTTAGCTACTGCTACTTTAATGGAGCGAGAGGGAAAATACTGAAGTGCAGACGAGAAATGTGGGGAAAATTGCATTATTGTATTGAAATATAGATAAACTTTTTAGATGTTTTTAATGTGGTAGTCTCATGAACAGATTTTATACAAGATTGAACACAACATTCACACTTGCAAACCAGAACGCTTTCATGTAGCCAATAGTAGTTGACGACATGCGTTCATTGAAATACTATGCAAGAACTGAACCACGAGATTCTGCCGTTTGGTAGACTTGAACCATCTTCAGCTGAAATATCTGTCTAGTAAGCAGGAGTCCCGAACCTGTGCTGAGTTGATTATATCTGTTGCCAGTGTTTCATGGCAGTTGTCATAAAACTAAACAGCAATGTAAGAAAGGCCTCTAAGATTGGAAACGATATCATCCACAGTTGGAAGGATAACACAGTCACGAGGGTTGATGTACAAGCTGTGAGCAATATGTGTGCAATTAATAATTTATTTACGATTTATTGGTACTGTTCATCTTGGAATTAGTAAAATCTATCAATCAATGCAACTATTAGGAACAATTATAGGAAAGGTGCTGGTTGGCACTGCGATTTTACTTAGCAGAAAGCATAGGTGTTACGAATAATTGTGGAACCTCACTGAAATCATACGGCCTGCTTCCTGACGGTTTCCACTGTATAGGTGCGCACAACTGATGAACCCCGACTACACATCCTACAGTATTAACAAGAGATGCGTTAATCTATATTTAAAAATTTAGTCGCACAATATGTGCCTTGTGAGGACGAATCTTGCATATTTCCGATGATCACAACTAGACTCAGACTGGCTAGATTGCCGCTGTATTTCAAAATCAGATCATTGTTACTTACTTCGGCTAGTGATGAACAGAGGACCTTCAGTGTGCAGCGGTCAAACCATAAATTCATCCTCAACTTTTACAAATCAGTCAACCTGATATGGCTGCCTCCTGTCTGAGGGGCAAGCTTTCGGAGTGCCAAAAAGCAGTGATCATTTTCAAAAGAGCTTCAACGTAATTCTGTGACAGATGAAATCACAAACAAGTATAGGACAATGACTCAACAGAAGATAGTCAGGTTAAATGCGACTGAACAACAGGATGATGTACGCGCGCTCCTATATAACACTACAACAATTTCGTCATCCTGATTAGCAAACATGCAAAGAAAAAGAGTCGCGAAATTGGCAAGTTCTATCCTTGTACGTGTGTCCATATTTCCAAAAGGAAACTGTCGTACTGTACTGGAAAGAAATACGTTTACGGAGGAAAAATAGAAATGCACTGTTGCAAGAAATTCTAAGTTGAAAGGTTTTGTGACTTTATCAAGTCAGTGGATAAACATATGCTGATGAAGGTTAACGCATCGTGACAAAACCGTTGCAACGGTTATTTTTGACTAAATTTGTCAGTATAATGATGTGGCTGTATGGGTCCAACTTACCCTTCCCTCAATTTGTTGCTGATCAAACTAGCTAGAATTGATTCATTACGAAAGTACCATTTTGGTTTACTGTCCATCATTTTAAAATCGACCGCAACAAAGTTATGCAATTAACATGCTTCGGGAAGAACAGATCGTTCACTAATTTTCTGACTCACAAATTATGTCTTCACCGGGCTTCAAACAAGCATTCTGCAGGCGACAACACCTATGTTGTTCCCTTTTCGATCCACAGCTCACATCGATTCAATGTGTGATCTGAAGACTAATATTGCTCTATGTCTTTCGAACCAGTAGTTCCAGAAGATTCTCAGTCACACTGGAATTCGGACTACAAACTTGCCACAGCGAAAACTTAATAGCTTAAAACTGTAGCCATGCTCTTTCAACGTTCAAAGTGCGAACGGCTGCCTTATGCGTTAAAATAGTGATGTTTATGTGTTGCTTTAAACAGTGGTAGATGGAAAGAAACGTCCTTAGAACAGCGACATAAGCTGTCACTAATTGAATGTAATCTAAATTTATCAATTTATTTGAAAATGACCTAATAAAATCGGACCATGAACGATCACTGTTGGTTTATTCTCAAGGTTCGTGTAGTTGGCAGCCCTGGTCGACCATATTGTCCAAAATATTAAAAAAATTCATTGAATATAATAGGGCGTTACTAATATGCTCAAAATAAATTAAGTTTGCTTCACCTCCAGCATCGTTGGATTTAGCTCTGCCTGAGTGAGACAACCTACTTCTTTATTCCATAAAAATATGACAGTATTCTCATTTGTCCTCTTGCAGTTCTAACAGAAACTGTCACCTTATGTGTCCATTTTATTTCAGTGAGATTTTAGATTCTACTGATTGCTAATCGGGCAACTGAGCGATTGTCTTATTTTGAAACAACATGCGAAATTTTACTTTGTTATCGTTCTAGCTTAGTTTTTCTCACTGTATATGATAGTACGGCACACTGCAAACAGCGTATTACCGAGTCTATCGGTCGTTGGCCAGTAAGCGTTTGCGTATGTACAATCAATCATATCAAGTTACTCTATTAGGCATGACGGGAAACTTGAATGTAGGCGATCAATTTTGGTCTCGGTTGTACACATCACTGGTGTTAATTTTGGTCGATATTCTCACGACAGTTAAATAATGCTAGTCACACAATGTTTGTGACAAGTATGGTTTTACTGTCACTAGAAAAATGCATGAATTACGGACAGTTCGACCATGAGAGAACTGCTTTCCCTGTAATACTTTCAGAGGTATTACTGATGTTATCCGTGACGGCCACATGATTCGGCTCAAGCGGACACTCACTGCTTAGAACACAAGTGTTCGTTACCGCTGATGTTACACAAAAGTTCCTCCCCAAACAACCGTTTTGAACTCTGTTTTTACATCGTCAGATCGGTACCTTCTAGGATTTCTTTAAACAAAGACACGAGGTGAGACGTACATACATTGGTTATTGTAGAACAAATGTGCATATTCCAAGCGTACTCGCAAACATGGTTGCATGTCATGCTTCAACATACCGCATACCGTTTTGGTATGCGCCCGATTAAAATTAAAATCTTTGGCCTGAGAAGTATAGTCGATGGACCTCGGACAAGTAAATTAGAAAACCGTTAGGCAGATCAATACTAGGCCAACTAAAAACGCAAGTACATTTTGTTTGCTTAGCGGTAAACTAATCAAACAGTGATTGTAGTTCAAGATCCTACAATATGTGTGTTGGTGACGTTACAACGTTGCTGACGTCAATTCCTAAGGTTTATTGTCAGCTCTTCGTCGAACGAATTTCATATCTATCAAAATGCCGTATAGTATCAGGTCAGGAGTTTGCATCTAGTTTAACTACTGACTGGTTCCTGATAAGTAAAGCCTCAACAAAGCCTCTTAGAAGAATGAGTCGCAGGTCTTGAATATGCCAAGGAAGGTTAGTTCACTTTCCCAAAGAGGCTCATGACAGAGAACTATAAATGCAAAAAGCGCGTGAGGGGATCTTTTGAAGTACAGCAAAACGAGAAAAACAGTTATGACAGACGTCAAGTAGCTAGTCTTTCAGGTGGTATATTAAGTCATCAGCAACTGAAGATCACAGAATTGAATGAAGAGAGTGGTAAAATACTCACCACGGGTCTATATGAAGTTTGCATCCATGTAGAACTAGCTTAGCTGAGACGAGTGAGTTAAAAACATGATATTTGAAATGTAAAAATCAGTCCTTACAAACAGGGTAGTATTTACGAGACGAATCTGATGCTGTCTAAAAATTGGAACCTCGAGAACTGATATACAGTTTGCACTAATGTGCGTAATTCAAGTAAGATCCGGTTACGTTCACAAGCTTTACGTGATTCGATTGCATCACAGTATGAAAACCGTAGACGTTCACTTAGTGATTTATTTGCGTGTCTGTTTGTTGCAAAGTAAACATTGCTACCTTTTTTCTGCAATACTGTAATGCACGCTAAGTAAAATGAGTAATCCAAGGCTGGTTGCATTTCTTGACGAACAAAAACAAGGCAATCTCAGCAAGGAACTTATCTGTTTTCATCGAGTTAAACATGGAACGCTAGTAAACCACTAGAAACAATAATCAGATTTGCCTGTTATAATGCTGCGTTTAATTTTCAGAGTGGCTTCAGTAATTTGCTAACACATGATAAATCAAATTCAATATTGCTTTGATCCTGTAAGTCATACGCTCTCGTCTGCTTATAGTAATATTTTATGGTGCCATGGTGAGAAACATTCATGCATACACACAAATAAATCAGTCCAAAACAATACTGGAAAATTAATCCTTGCGCTAATCAGAAACCGGTTAGCTGAATAGATATTTTGGTGATATTTATGAGACATGAATTGACCTTTGTGTTTATAGCTGCAATAATTTTGGTAGTAAGTATACGTATGCACTCCGGTCATGAAGCCTCAAAATAATTTTCGAAACCCCCGGAAGAGCAATAAATTGGCACTCTCATAAAATTCCCAGTAAGCTGTTAAGTAGGCACATGTACCGGACGATCGCAGAGTGCTTATTGCATCAGTGACTTGTGAACTCGCTTGACAATAAACTGACTGATAACTTTGATAAACTGAACTAATTCTCTCAGTGTAGAGTGCAGATTCTGATGGACAATTTTGGGACACTCAGAGCTTTTGAATCATTGGCTGGAAGCTGTTTTTGGCACAGCTACATGCCCAAGCCACTGCTAGTTTGCATCTCCAAGCTAACCGACTGTTCGGATTAATGTTACCATAGTTTATCATATTCCACCCTGATAACATGACGCCTATAGCTTGCACAGTTGTTTCAAGGTAACTGGTAGCCGTATCCTCCTCACTGCGTGGTGAAGAACAAGCCTGGTTCAACAAACTGTTTCAAGCACCCCAATAAATGTGATACCAGCGTTTGTCCAATAAAGGCTTACGCAACCTATCCACTTATATTGTAACGTGTTCTGCCTTCCCAACTCGCATTCCACTGATACCAGCCTACCCAAAGGTCTTTCACATTACCAGCGAGTAGCGTTATGGATGCACTGTGTACTTTCTGTGGAAGATTGTTTAGTTAATAGTAGGGCAACCCTAACTCTGTCGGGAGTAATTTCAGACTGGATATACGTGATGGTAACCTTGGTGTGTGTTCTCGAGGTTTGTCTGTGCTTTACCCAAGCGCTAAGGTAGGACATTACAAATACCGTGTTAACCAGGATACAGTCAGGCTGCGTTGTGTGACCGTGGGCGATCAAGAATGCTGTTGTGTTCTATCTGCTCCACGTTTCTCTCAGCATGGGCAACATAATACAGGACTTGGCAGTAAGGTTTAGTGGCTAGCAATCCAGCACAAACTGGACTACCATTTTATATTTTACAGTCAGATACTTATAACAACATAACCTGAACAAAGTCGTTGAATGAAAGGGTGCCGTTTATCCACAGCTGTTTACACCAGACTAGCGGTTTTGAAATAAAAACATTGTGAGTAAAAGGAACATCGAAAGGTCTGGGTACGTGGTCAATCTGTTAGATATCTTCAGTTACCATAGTTTGAATAGAGGTTCCTTGAAGGAATGATGTTGCAGTTCAAGTGGTCGTTGTCTAGGACTCAGACATGTAGCCCAGCTTGATGAAGAGCTACATCCACAAGGAATCCAGATGAATCGACAGTACCTAAACTATGATGACCAACATGTGGCAATGAGAATTGTAATAGAGCAGTTGATTCTTGAAAACTTGTTTTAGCTAAAATCAGTTGTGGATTACGATAGCCAATATTGTGAACACAAGCGCCGTTTATTCATATATCTGCATAGGTGTTCGAACGAAGACAGTGGTTTACTGAAGTGAGTGTATGTTGGGTAGTGAGAATGAACATCGTCCATGCACATAAACTACGTTGGTGTTTCTGAACTAACAAGACGGCCATGGCCCTACATTACTTAGACCTCCGTCGAGATTTAGCTGACAAACGTGGAAGATAGTTACCAAGCCCATGATTATTAAACATATGGGACATGCGGAACTGATCATTTTGATGCCATTGGATGTGATGAGCAAATATAAACATCTTATGGTATATCAGCCAAAATACAAGGAAAACCAAGAAAACACCGAAACATTTAAGGTAGTCTTGGTGCGTATCCACTGTGAGAGCATATAAGTTTTCGCATGCACAAACTCAAAGGCTGGATACGACTCGGGGTATTTGACGCAAAGGTTAGTGTTGGATAATCTCATTTTTACCGTTCGAAACTGCCTCTTTCTTCGAAAAAATAATTTTTCAATTAGAATGAACAGAAATTCCCAAAACACTCCGGAGGTAACCTTCGCTATGTTCACACATGGACGATCTTTATTCCTCTTTATTCACTGGTGGCTTAGCTACCTCAACTACTATTTTTCTAATTGTCGTTCAGTCTTCTGATTCCAGAAGGTTTACAGACTACTATGGACTATAGAAATACCCTGTTTTTTCTCCCTCTGGCGCACGTTCTGAAATGGGGGAGGTGGCTTTTCGCACTCATCTTTTGATTTGATTTTGGAACTGTCTGTGGGGACATTCGCGTTATTCCCGGAACAATACTATCCGTTTTCTTTAATGCATGGGAGATAATTCGATTTCCTTCAAGCACTTCACTATTCTGCGGACCATCCAGTCTATTTTTTCGGGGGTTCACAACAGCCAACTGCATGAATTGGGGATTAAACATCACGTTCCTTGTCCAGCGAAAGTCAGTGAAAGGCATGTCAGCTTGACAGGTTTTCCAAAGCATTTAGTGTAAGCTTACACTGGAAAAAGAAATTACTTCGAAGTGAAAACGGATCTGTCATCGGACCTCCGGTAAATGAGGTTGATCCCTCTGTCTACTCTGCGTTGGACACGTTGACCAACATGAAAATTCATATATCTTTACGAATGAGTCTAATTCTCGAAAGTGTCCTCCATGTCTCATATGCTCATTTAGGCGGGCGATCAGTTAAAGGTTAATATGCATTTAGAACAACATCAATGGAGACCAAGTAAATAATTTAGGTTCTCCCGGAACGGTTGAAAACAAGGTTCCCCGCTCAACTTGGTGAGCAAGTGACGACCAATTGGCCTGGCTACAATTTTGGATTTCAACTTTTATCCATAAATTTTCATTGCTGTTTGAAATAGCTTAAAATACATTGTGGCGACCACATGTTGACAGCTGGCCGTTTGCGGACAATAGCACCTCATAGACACGTTTTCGTTGGCTAGAATGACACCAATAGAATCAATCAGGGATGTCCTGATTATCATGGTGTCATTGGCATGGCAACTGTCGAACAAGTGGGCCATCTGCGACTCATGCGCAGCCAAAAATAGCCAAAAGCCAAGGAAATAGCATGTGCCTATCTCACCTTTCTTAATGAATTAGCATGCGTGTTGCCACCTATGACAGTGTTTGTAATCCGAAATAGAACGAAGTCGTGAGTGTTTGCACCGCCCTTGGTTATCTTTCTTTTACTTCGTTCAGGTTGGCGCTTGGTCTGAGCTAGTACAGCGCTTGCTATTAGTCCTACAGTTTCACTTAGTGCACACTCGCACTCCCTGCTAAATTTAGACAGAAGTCACATGGAGTTCTGTTTGCAATGTAACACGCTGGCCGGCTCACGGGATCATTGAATACTGGATGTCACGTGTATCTCACAGCTTCATCTGACTAAACACCACTAACCCGGCACAAATTCACTGCTCTCCCATCTTTTAGCAACGGATTCCTCGTTATCTGGCCGATAGTAGTCTTCTTCTGCAATCGATTGCTAATCCATAATAGAAGGCAGTTGGCTGTCTTAACTAACACCAGGTTATACAAAAGACATGTCCCCAAAGTAGGTGACAGAGCTTCCTGCTGATCTAGTTGCATAATTTTCCAAACGTTCAAAGCAGGTTGCTCAAGTTATGTTGGGAGGGCACAGTAAGGGTTTGTGTCAATCAAGTAAAGAAACACTGGTGTTTACCAAACTCTCCTTCTGGCTGTGACTTCCGTCGCGAGCAGCAAATGAAGCAAGTACCTGGTGTGTGTCGGAAAACAAGATCGAGGGGTCCCCAAGTAAAGAGTTGATTGGCAAAAGAGACAAACCGGTTTGATGCGGTAGAATGTGATATGGGAGTAAAAACGGCAGTCCATATCTCGGTTAATGAGTTACGATGAGATGGTAAAATGACATTCACAACTAATATACATTTATAAGTTTACATTTGAGGGGGGCAGAATACTTCCCGGTTGCCTAGGTCAAATAATGAGATCACTTCGATGGTCCTCAAACGAAACATTTGGCTCAAAACACCTAACCCACAAGGGCCAATCACGCAGGTCGCAGTTCACTGAGGACCAGTAAGCAGCAGTTGCTACGGTTAATACGCCCTTTGAACGGAGTTCATAAACCAAGGAAGTCCTGTGCGCCCTGTTGGAGGTTTTGCCGGAAGTAGCGCGGCAGTTCGAAGGCAGGTCTGATTTGCTAGAACCATGCATCTAGGGAGCCGAATACTGACAGGCCGTTGCCGGGGTCCGGTGATCAAACTAGTTTTAACGTCATGCAAGGTATCCGGTATACCGTGCGTACCATTTGGAGCCGGTGCTCACCAAAGTGATCCGTACGCCTTTCTCGGGGGTCGTCCATGATTTTCGGAGACTAGAAATGTCCGTACTCTAGAAATACAGCATGTCATTCGAGGCCCATGTGATACAGTTTGGGTATCGAAAACCGTTTTCGCCCAATCGTAGTACTATCAAAGAACGTATGACTCAGCAAATACTTGTGTTTTTATGGAGATTATTCAAACAAACTTGCATTGGTGCAGTCATATTACTTTTCATTCTAATCAAGGTGCTACTTACGAATATGTCGCTGGAAGGTGATACAGTATGGTTCTGTTTTATAACGAAGGCTGGTTTATGTCTTAAGTAGAGCATTGTATAAAAAGATATAAAACAAGAAGAAATTAGGTTCTGAAGCTGATCACGAAGAGAGACAACAGACAGTAGTACTTGCACAAACAAATGCTATATCAATGTCCAGGAGGCTCATATCAGGGAGGTTGGAAGTCTGCTGCAAATTCTAACGGTTTTGTCGAGCGAAGCATCACCAAAAATAAATTGTAATAAGTCAGGGAGGAGATCCTAAATAGGATCACTGCATTCAGGCTTGACCATAAGCCTGGTCTCACATTTGCTTGCCGGCATCGAATGGGTTTCCACTCAAAGAAACCAGTTTTGCTTACAAACTGCAATCATCACACGTTTATGATATTCTAATCTGACTGAACTGGGTGGGACAAGATCCGGAGGTTCTCTGCACAGGGCACACAGTTGATTACCAAAGCTTTACTTTGACACTGTAATATCGGAAATGAACCAATCTAAATAAATGTTGAGTACACGATATCATGGTAGTTAAAACCATACAAAACCAACTCAGTCTAAGATTGTCTGCGGAAACCTTCAACAGCCTGTCTACATTGTGGCTGATTGCACCGTTTACGCTTATGTCCCTCAATAAAATTTAATTCTTACCTGACCTACGTCAGTCGGAACTGTATGGAACTAAATTACATCAAACCTATCCGTAAACACGATTTCAAAAAAGTGTATGTAAATTCGCACCGCTCATTCCACTTACGTGCACACCTCTATACAAGACGAGTTGTTCACAACGAATCCATTGTGTCGTTCAACAATAGCAAGAATACGGCCAGTCTCCGGCTGAATAGGTCGCCAAAATGATGCTCAGTCTTCAGGACCCGGTCGATGGCCCTAAATCTAGCAGGCTAATAAATGGGCTCAAGATGGTAATTGACAGTTCATCGAATACAGCTGATAAGACCCCTTGAATTACCTTTATTGGTGTAAACTCATGTAGAACACAATCTTGCTCGCAACCAGGATAGATGGAAGTCCAGTGAACCAAAAGGCATAGTAGCTTAGAGGTTAGGACACGGCTGGGGTGTGATGAAAGCCCTGACTTTAATCGGCTTACTGCACCCAGTCATCAGCCAGCTAGATCAACGCCGAGGAAACATCAGTTATAGTGCTCGCTCGTGCAACTAGCAAAGAACACAAACAGGCAGACTGCAGAAATACATTCAACAGTCTTTCCAAATAATGCAGTATAATATATACGAGCTATTCAGTAAGCCCTGGTTGCCCTCCGGCATTTCGTTTGCGCTCACAGGGCCATTGCAAAATTTCAGTAACACTACCTTCGACGAATTTAAGTTTGCATCCCTATCATTATCAGCCCCACACAGGAATGTATGAATGGAACACAGTTTCAAGCAATGTTTAATTCATTGTCAGACGAAGTTGTCAAATAAATACAAAGGGATTGAGCTGACACGGTTCCTTTTACTGAGCTTCTTAACGTGTGATCAGATGAGACTTTCACTAAGACTGATATTATGATGTTTCATTCCCTATGTTTCACTGACCGCTTCTCCTTCACACTTAGTTGGTGTGATTGGTTAGCTCTCTTCGTAATTTACATGTAGTAAGTAGCTTGGATCGTCTACCACAAGCATGGCGTTAAAACCTCGTTCTTCTTCTTGAATATATATAAGATATAATGTCATAATACAAAAACTTGTCGAAAACGAGCGACTCGAATTAAAAGGACCTACGTGGGAATACAACAATATGTTGAAAGCAACGTAATGCTAAAATTTAACTTACAAAAGAATAATCAATTCGAAAGGATAAAACAAGATTACTGATGAGTAGTAGTGGATTTTGATTTTCATATAGATTGAAAATTACCCACAATTGATCGCAGCTGTCGCATTCCTGTAGACTTTCCAGTCGGCCCCTTTCGAAAATAAGCTCAAGACTCGAGTTTCGCTCTCATTAGAGCCCGTCAGTAGTGCATATCATCGCCACTGCCGGGATTTGAACCACGGGCTCACTGTTCATGAGGCGATCGTGTTTACCACTGCGTCATTGACCTCACGTTAGGCACGACCGAATTATCATATGTGAATACTCAACCGCTTTCGCTTGTGAGTAATGATCAGGTTGCCCGATCGCCTCGAAAGGAGACACAGTTACTGTCTGTTAACTCCAGTTGATTACCCCTCGACTAGTACTTCTCTCTCCGGTTCAAGTCCTGGCAGTGACTACGATATGCACTACTGATGAGCTTTAATGATGGCAAAACTCGAGTCTAGTGCTTCTTTTTGAAGGGGGCCAAATGGAAAGTCTATGGGAATGCGGCAGCTGTGATCAGTTGTGGGTAATGTTCATTCTATATAAAAACAAGATTAGTTAATAGAGACGATGAATGCATGCAGACATTTTGTTAGTTTGAATGCCATCCAATTTTTGTTTCACCATGAAAAATATAAGATAGTGAAATGTTTGTTTTGCGGTGATTGTTAGATAGTCTGATAGTTTACTTAATTTGAAAACCAAACGCGTAAACGAATTGACACGTGATGGTTTTGTTTTGTGCAATGCCGCAATTAAAAATAAGTAGTGCACTGCAAATTCACAAACATATTTCACGCAACTCTCCAGCTGAAGTAGATAACGTAAATGAAAATTCTTCTGTACATAAACACCTACTGAATGATGAGTCACCTGATGTTCTCTAGTGTACACTTGTTTGCTGAGGCATTTAACCTTTTGCGCACAACTAACTTCACCGGACCTTCAACTGTGTCAATTACTGCGCAAATGACTGTCACGTGACACTTCCTGATAGACTGACTAGGGTTTTACCATACGATGTGAAGATGTACGAATTCCGCTCTTTCACTTACGCTGCAACACAGTCTATCCATCACTCGGTACATATCCACTAATTCTGGCAAACTCGGAATAGTATTGTCGTATTTTAATTCATTAGCTGTCCATTGAGAGCACGAAGATATAAAACGTAAAATGTGAATAACTCCAAACAAATACAGCAGGCATCACATATAGTTAAGCTGTGAATTCCTGATGGAATCCAGGTGGACTTCTCAGCTGACTGTTAACTGTAGTATTCTTGTCGAGATATTTCTCTACTGAGTAAAGCTAACATTCAACTAAGTAGCACGCACTTGATATCACGTTACCGGTCACGAGGAGGCTGTAATAAGGTGAGTGCCGTACACTTAGACAACGATTAGCTCATCGTATTTACTTTCGTTCAACGATCAGAATCTGACTGTTCCATAAACCCGACTCTAAACCGTGATTGGCCATAAACTGTATCAACCACAACGTGACCGTAGCAACCGTTCACAGAGAAATACAAAAACATACACAACCATGATACAGCGGTGTTTGTGATTAGTATATTATAATAAAAGACCGACCTTTTCCTAAATATGCAACGCAAATTTGTTAGGACAAACGTGGATAGAAAGCCGATAGAATTTCGACATCAGATGAAGAGCGTTCAGTGAACTAGCGATCGAAATTCCGGCAATGCCGTCAAATATAGCAATGCCTGTTGTGTTTGTACATTATCCCATATTTTAAATGGTCTTCGCAGGTTAGATTTGGCCTCAAATGAGATAACACCAATCGGTCCAAGTCCCGGCTAGCGCTTTCTTACTAGTGGAACCGCTCACTGCATTATGACGAGCCTACCGTACTTCAAATTAATGACGACTTTAGCATGGTCGGTGTGGGTTACCGTCCATCTAGTGAAATATACAAGAACGTTTGGATGTCGTGAACGTGGATCCGCTCACCGCACTCCGAATGATCAATAATAATAATAATAGCAATAATAATAATAATAATAAATAACTCTGTTCGACTGATTAGTGTACACGACCGAAAATTATACCATGGTTTTAAATCAGGCAGAGAAATCGCAATTCCTACGTAATTTGAATAAAATCACCACCATTGTCCACTTTATATTCTAGTTAGAACCAATGGTTTATTGGCCACACAAGAAAAAGGAAGCAGCGGCACGGTTGTTAACATGTTATCCTTCTTAATGATGGATGAACTCCTTGTTACGCTTCTAATTGTTTTTCTCTGTAGCAAACGATTATTCGCCACCTATGAAGCCAGACAGACTCCTACTGACTACAACACTGCAGTCCGACAATTAGCAGAGCGACGACCTCCGAAAACAACAATTCCTTTGAAATAGCTGGTTCCAGTTTCGTGTTGTGCCACTGGTAACTTCGTAAGTGTAAAACTATTTCTTACATAGCTGTTACTCGAAAAATGTGAATATACATATTTTGAGGTAACTGTTGCGAGAACTGGACAAGTTTATCCGTCTTGTCACTCATAAGTAGTGTTCTATCAAAATTCTTTACAAGTTACCAACACCATGTACAGTAGATTACGGAATTTGTGCAACCATACATTGTTTGATCGATATATACCCGTGATCCGATCTTTTTAATTTAGTTGTGTTCATATAAACTGTAGTTGCACCTATTTCATGGTTCTACACAGATGCGCTATGCCAATTAAACGCACAAAAATGGTAAAATTTTGACTCACATATGAATTTCGTTTCGTTTAAAATTAAATTTTGATCTAATTATTTACATAATTTCCCCGAGGACTCTAGCAGTCGCTCAAAAGTAAGTTCTCATATTGTAACAGTGAACACAGAGATGACCATCATCAGACCAACTTGATCTCTTAATAAGTTCAAATGAAATAATGCAAAATATCTAGAAAAGTTAACTTAATAAATCAAGGTTCGGTAAAAGTTTTCTGGTTCACATTCTGCACAATACGCATATAACTTCCATCATACTGCTCGTAAAAAAATCAACATATTTCATTGGCAAATGCCTAAAGATTTCATCTACGTAGTTGAATTTCTTGTATAAAACTGCCAACACTATCCAAAATATTCATTGCAAAACTTTTGAAGTCAATGCTAAAAACACAAACTTTGTGCTAGTTGTTACACTTACATGAATTTTACTAGGACCAGAAATATAAACATCTGTCTTAATAACGGAAATTTCGCAGATTTTCTAATATATTCTTGGGCCATCTTTGCAATTTGAAAATTCATGACATTTACTTAAAACTATCAAGACGTTTTCCATCCACCTCAATATATTTTGAAAGGTCTCGTTATGTCTACTACATGAAGACGAAAGATTGATAAGTGGTCTCAATTTCAAAGTTTTTAATTTTATTCAATTCAAAATCTGGTTAATTTTAGTATCTTGTACCAATATATTCTAGGTCCACAAGTAATCTGTGTCATTTGAATACATATCGGGTGCACACCCTGTTAACGGGCTTGTATATCAATGCATAAAGATTGCATTTTCAGTGATTTTATGGTTGAGTTTCGTCTACTGGGTGAATATCTTTGCGATTAATGTCGTCAGATACGTGTTCCAGAAAGAAAAGTTAAATATGTCTCAAGTTTATTTCATATCGACTTATTGCTAGTATTAGCCAAAGGAAAACTCGGTCGTCGTGACTCCCAACATTTGTAGGAAATCATAAGCGGGCACATCGCTTCATTCTGCGAACAATTAAACGGTGAGGGCATCGATTGCCAGGTTTACTTTTTCGAAGTAACATACTAGTTTACACAACAAACGGCCACCAAAGGGGTCTAATCTTTTAACAGTAACACACGACAAAGTGTATAAAACAAGCGATACCAATGAATCAGATTAAAATCTTTTATGCCCAATCAAATGTTAACGATAACTGGATTGAGAATAACACAACGTTATGGTCAAGCTGTAAAACTCTACGTTTCAACCGTCTCGGGTGGTCTTCCTAAGAAGTGTTGCAATCGAAGTTGCATGTTGAATATGACACCCAAACTGTTTGACTTCATTCGTGCTAAATTTGGTATGGATATCTTACCGCTAATCAAAAACATTGGAGCAACGGAAATTAATTTGTTTCTCACCAGAATGAAATATGCATTACGTTTTCCAGAACTACATATAGGTGCTTATTACCTAGCATTTATTTTTGCATGGTAAAATGTTGATACTCAAGTTGGAAAACGATTCCACGAGCTTCCATATGAGACTCACTTACACACAATTCGAAACAATGAACAGCACTGTCATGTTTGCCTAAATTTTGTTCGTGCTTTGTCAGTTATGCTGAAATTATTGCGTAGATGAATAACAAACATTGTAATCTTCGACAGCCAGTTTACGACGTATACTGGTATACTGAGTACAAATTGAGCCTTTCCCCAAAAGTGGAATTTTGACATTCGAACATTTCCTGCACTCTACAACTTCCAGTACGCAACATGCCTCGAAGTTGTGCATAGATTGTACAAGTCTTCACATAAGTTTGAGAAATCCAACTACATACCTTTAAACAGTCCAGTGATTATCGGCCTATGGGTGAAAATAAGGAATAACGTATACCCTTCAGTAGCCTCCATCATACAACTAGGTTAGTCAACGACCGCCTTCTTTAATGGAGACCAACAGCTAGTAGGTCATCTGTTTTATGTAAGCGCTGTTGATGTTAGCTATTCTTCTGTTCAAAGGGTAAGAAAATCTCCACCGCCTGCGAAGCTTGCACTCAAGCAATGTGTAGAACACAACAAGTATGCCGCTGCACTGAATATATCCGTTATAGAAGCTAACTGCTTAACATTTCGAAACTGCTTCTTATGTGTTCAATAATAAGCAACGTTCTGTCCCACACATTCATGTAAATTGGACTTTTACAAATCTGACAACTATCTCATTTTTCGATGAAAATACGGTGCAGGTTCATAACTTTATTCCAGTGATAACAGTGTGCCAGATAATATTATCCATTCATTAATCTGTGTGTATTTGGGGAATGAATAAAGAGCTAGCTATCCTAAGAAATACGGCGAAAATTGTTACGAAAAGTTATATGTGACTGACAAACAAAGAAGAATGAGAAGGAGAGAGATTTAAAAGGATACGGAATCCGTAGATAGAAGTGGTAATATTTAGAAGGAAGTGTACATCCCGATTATAGATTCACCGTGAAAGGGTAAATTTAATGAGTGGCTACCGAAGGAAAATTGCAAGTTCAACAAGTGGCTTTTGAATGAGCGAAGATACGATAAGCAAGCAGGGGTTGTTAGTACTAAGGTCTTGCAAAAAGGAGATAAAGAAAGTGGGGCTATAAAAAGAAAAGTCCACCAATGCAGCTGAAAGGCGTCGCAAGCCTGTGGGTCATTTACATGAAAAAAGCCAGCCTCCCAAGTGTGTAGTTGAAAGGAATTGTTAAGCGAAAATAAGCCAAATATCCCACATTAACGCGAATAGACAGATTGAAGTACGGCTGGTGGTAGCCGGTTTGACCTCAAATTTTAAAGGGAATCTGTTTAATTTTCTTTTATTATTTATTAACTCAACGCGTTTGACACAACTAGCAGGGAGTGCAAAATAACACATAGTCCATGCAACCAAACAAGCAGGTTGTTTATTCAGCTGTGCACTTAGGCAATTTAGAGAAGTTGCAACATCTATGTTTGAAGTCTCACATATCTCGATTAGATGTGCTAGTCAATGAAAAATCGCCCCTTGCCACGTCGACTTTTCACTGTAGCTCGTATTCCTATATAAAAGGTCGTTCAAATATAAGAGAACTGGGTTGTAACTGCATCTTAACTATATACCTCTCTATCTTCAGACTCTCATGCTTGGACATGACTGAGGGTCTGATAGCCTAAGCAGGTGAATAAGTTGATTTAGTTGGCTACAGTTACTAGCCAGCCTAAGCGAACAAAACCATGGTTCCAACCCATCTACCTCTAAGCGTGTCTAAGTAAAGAACGCCGACGCGACCAGGCATTAGGCCCTATATACAAATAGCTTACCTCACGGCGTTCTGCGTAAGAAGCCAATCTAGAGTATGTATACATTAGGAACACTTACGTATATATATATATATACTTAAGCGTTCCTAAGTGAAAGTTCGTCTGACGTCGGGTGTGTTGCCCTCCAGTTTACTGGAACCTATCGGGAAGAGTAAGCCAGGGGTTCTGACTACTGTGTATCCTGCACTCACCATACAGTCGTGGGTTATTGATGTCCGGTCCTAGGTAGGACAAAACAACAGAGAAAAGCTACACATGGCAATAATAAGCTTGCATGGCTTCGTATTACAATTATTCTGACAGTGGACGTTTTCTACTAACTTTCATTTTGCAGGTATAATGTTAAACCGTTAAAATAGAATAGAGCTGTTGGACACGTGATGTTCAGGAGGCTTACTGGTCGACTGTGTCGGATAAACAAACGAAGCGCAAAACTGACATCTGACCTGGAGTCCCGACGTAACTGGTTACAGACAATTATCGCCAACTGAAAGCACAGGAGGATAGTACCTTGACTTAAATGTAATACCTTAAACAAGTCTTATCTCAGCTGACGCCAATGAATAATAAGTAATACCTCCTTCTGAAGAAAAAGGAGGAAGCGGAATAGTGTAGTTGAGAGATAAAATCATCATTTTCCTAACCGAAATCTCTAACAGACGACCCAAAGGAAGACACCCCTTTTCATCACGGAGACTTCTCGGTTCCACCACGCATCAGAAGCGTTTGGGTTTTCATTCCTTATCTCGACAGTCTGCTCCACCATCGGACGAATATAGTTCCCATGTCCTACCATGGAAGCCAAATGCGTACATAAGTTTTTGATGACCGTTTGTTCCGTTACTTGGAAACGAGCCATGCTGTTTACGTTAAGATTACTAGTCAGAGATTCTACAGGATTTTTGGAAACACAACGAATATATTTCTCAATGGTGTTTTAAATATAAGTTAACACAACACCGCAACAGTTACAACTTCCTGTCCTTACATGAGATGTATTCTCAACAAACAAAAACTAAAAAAATGAGTGCTGAAATTAGTTTGTTGACCATCTAGTAGTGACATTTCGTGTTTTTTTTTGTAATCAGTGCAAACGAAAAAAACACATCAATAACGCCAAACAAATAATCTCAAGGGTAGTTTAAGTTACAAGTAAACAATATGAAACTTTGAACATATATGGAAATTTGTAGGGATTGATTGGCAAATATTTGGCAGTGCGCCCTTCTACAAGCAAGCACGGGAAGTCCTCTTGTGTGACCGACAAAGCATTTAATATCTTCTGTCTTGTCACCCCTTCTTTTGTTCGTTCGAAGAAACATGCATTAATTTCGAGCAGTTGTGATTTTGGCATAATCATGTTCCGTATATTTTATCAAAACTATGGTTAGGAAATATTCTCCTTGAATATTCCGGTTCTAATTACCGTCGCTGTCAAACACAACAAATGGAACAATTATTCGCTGAAATAGCATTGCAGCAGATTACCGTGCTCAATCATACTGTTTGCAATCGGCTTCTTTTTAAGTTCTTGTATGCAGCTTTACAATTCATTGATAGGCCAATGTTTTGGATTTTAAAAACGCTATCATGAAAATGTAGTTACTGAGAAATTTCAACTTAGTGCGTCGTACAGTGTTTAGTTCAGAATGTTAACTGCTAAAATTTCAAGATTTAGGGTGATTGCGGCGCGTAAAATTATAGCACCCCACATGGAAATAAAGCATACTAGCTTATTACTGAGGTACTGACCAAAATAATGAATTATTAGGTTTAAACTTGCAGCTCACAGCCTTAACCACACACTATAGGCGCAAAGCCTACAATTGAGGGTATGCGACTTAACTGAGACTGGCTATTTTGTTGTCAATGCTACTGTGGCATTGGGGCTCGATCATAAGATAAAAACACGTCCAGCTATGCCCCATTTACGAGCATGCATTCGACTAGACTGAACAAGGCTGTTGCTGTGGTCAGATATGTCAACATCGTTCATGTGACACTTGCTGAAGGCTGGACATTCATCTAGTTATCTTTGCTTACTTGTCACCATATATGACATCTATTCGGACATGTGACAGTGTAACCTAGCAAGTGAATTGTTAAGGGCGAAATCGAAAATTCAAACAAAGTCTTTACATGTTCAGCTTCAATCATTAAAGTCGCAAGATGTTAGTATATTCTGTCTTTTGCTTAAACATGTAGGCGTGTAAGGCTACGCTTAAGGCTGTGACAGAAGTTCACATTGCTGTGACCACTGATAAGTCAGGTATTAACTAAAGCTTGACTCACGTACGATAGACACCGAAAAGTGATTTGATGTGCGTGAAAGTGCATCGGGTACAAAACAAGAAATATGGGCTTATGGCATCTGACCAACGCAGATTAACTCCTTTCTTGTCTAACACCTCTTACGACCTGCATTTATGCTCACGTGTTTTAACAAACTGAAAGTACATTGCGATTACTGCTAGCAATAAATTACTTCATCACATATTGCACATTTGTTGCCTTCTTAAACGACAACAAAAACAGAACTTCTGGCATAAACTGAATCCTAGTTTTATTGAGTTTTCATCGGTTATTTCCTACACAAGATGCAACAGTAAAATAAAGAGTTACAGTTAGTGCAGCAGCCTCTGCTTTCCGGTTTGTCGGCTCGTTTCCAGTTTTAGCTTGTTTGACCTAACGTGTGAGATTTGAACGACCTGTTGTGCTCTGAAGCTCATTTTGACGAAACCTTTTGCTTCGCCAGCCTGGCATCCGAATTGGTCACTTCGCGGACATGTCAACTTTAGTCATCGACACCGAATGGCGGTAGCCATCCATGAATCACTGGTTGACCTCGTACCAATGAGCTCGCACAACCAAGTTCCTTCATATCATGCTGCAAATAAACGTGGAACACTGCTTCGCTTGAGCATCGAAGCCATTCTGGTGCCTTTGCCTGAATGCTGTCGAATGTATTTTTTATAGGCTATCCCAGTCTAATTCAGTTGTTGTTCTGGGATAACTGTGAACTAATAAGGGAGTGTGTAGTTCAACAGAACAGCGGGGAAATATTCACCTAAAACACCGAAGATAACCGGCTCTGTTCGGTCGATATGATCACTGCAAATATGAATGCAACGTAGCTGAACTAAGTGTAAACGAAATAATCTTGATGTTGTTTGGTCCGGATTAAAAAAGAACACAAACTCAGCTATCCTGGTCCACCAGTATGACTCTGATCAACAGAGACAGGAAGAAAGGATTTTGAATCCGCTTGTTTACAGCTCAAGCAGTCACAATCCAATTGAGCAACCTGTGTGTATGTTCACAAATATTTTGTTCACACTCGGGGATTATCATGACCAAGCATTTACGCCACGAAATAATTCACACCCGTCCACCAACCCACCCAAACTAACAATGGCTTTTGAAAATCTACCTCGATCCTGAACATAGCCGCAACAAAATCGTCTTTGTGTTTCAGTCAATCGCCTCGTGGTTGTTCTTCACTTGGTCAATAACTTCTCTTATTCTCACTCCATTTGATATGCGATTATATCAGCCTAAGATGAGAATCTTTTGAAAACAGTTATTTTTGCGTTAGAAAATGATGTTAAGATATCTACGGGAAATTTCAGTTAGATGAAATACAAAATTGCTTTACTACAACTCAAGTTAAAATATATGCTATGACGCTGTTTAATGGGCATCATGGCAAACAATCGTCGTCTAATTTCTTCTTAAAACAAGTATATGATTCTAGTCATGCACTTGCTATCAGCCTGATCCTCCAGTGACGATGTCACCATATCCGATTATGAAGTGACAATTTTGAAGAACGAGTGCACAGCGGGTGTTACCAAAAAAACGGTGATCACGTTGAAACCAGACAAAACCCAGCTACGCCTGAGGCATGTGAAATACCTTATCTACTGGACTCATCAGTTGTGAACTGTTGCAATCGTCGACGATAGATCTGACGCAGGATGAACTGGCATGGACTGAAAAAAGGACAGAAGATTTTCGCTGTTCAGAATTCTTATCGACGCACGGTTGGAAATCGTTTGGTGTACGCTTCGGATAGCTGGTTTTGATGATCTGTCGATGCGGCAATGGAATCAAATATATAGAATCAGATATAAAAGAATGCAAACTGATCCGCTGGCCCGATAAGAAGCCTGGGGCTGGAAGCAAATGATTCCTCAACCCTGTCGGCTACACAGACAAGTAACCGCGGTTTAATGTGAGTAACTGTAATTGATAGATAATTTTTCATTAGAAACGCTCAATGAAAATGGATAATGATGGATCTTTGTCGGCATATTTCGGACCCCGGTAATTCGGTGTATCACAATCTATGAGAATTGTCAGCTCAACTAGTCTCATTTTAAGCACTCATCGTGTTATAGATTAATGAACTAACGCAAACCCTGAAAGGCATTTCACTGAGTTTTCGCGGGTTGTTCCATATCATGCTCGACTTTTCGTTTATAGGTATCCCCGTGTAAAGCAGCTCACTGTCTCACTTAACGTCTCACGTCACCCAACGTTTTCTAGTATCTATCTCAGTTGGTTAGTCTAGATAACTCCTTCATTTCGCGCGCAGAAAACCTGATTTGAACTTCAGAAATACGCCTGCAAAAATAATCAGCAACTTAGCAGTGTGATATTCATTGGCTTTCTGTGCAGATGGATGGCTATTCGTCGTTTTTGAGTACCTCAATGCAACTGATATAGTGGTGGTTTATCAAACCGGAGGTACGAGTATTCAGACACCCGACGGAACACCTCAGCGGAAGGGAGGTACGTCTGAAAGCCCACAACGGGCGGATCGAGGACAGCATGGGCAACCGGACGAGTCATTGCTCAACTAGATCGGACCAACGGGCGAAATACTGCACGCAAAATGGGATGGACGACCAGATCGGAGGCATGATTATTCCAACACTAGGAGGAATATCTTGACACGGTCGTAGCATATGATCAAAGCCCACAGTGGATAGATGGCAGACAACACGAGCGGCCCGGCGAGCTCAATGAGACCGGACTAACGGACGAGAAATGCCAGGCGGAAAACCCCCCTCTAGCAGGCGTCGGTCACACACAAGCCGGGTGGAAGAGCACACGAAGTGTGAGCGGAAACCGCGGGTATTGTGGACCGAAATTCTGATGCATAAACGCGAACTCGCGCATAGCATGGCGACTAGCGATTTGGACAATGAAGATTGCGCTTTATTGGACGCCTAGTTGCTACAGTACGAGTAGCTTTCTGTCAACTTTACTTATGATACACCAACGCAGATTTCCGCAACTGTCGTCAAACGGAGCAAGACAATATATCATCAACGGCAGTTTGCATCAAGAAAAAGAGCTACTGATTAACAATCACCCACAGAAGCATTTAGCAATTCTTAGTAATTGAACTATTTCAAAAAGCCCGGGCTTGAGGGTCTCAGCTTCTTATCACCTGTCTTCCAAACTTGACGGCTTAACCAATGATATCATTCAGAAGCTATGGCCTTCCCTAAGACACACTCATCCAGCTATTGATAGATGGTTGCCTCTCTCCTTCAAATTAAGTGTCCTCCTTGAGCTTGGTCGTTCTGCATGCCAATTACTTGATCAGTTCAGTTGAGGTTGCGATGACGATGTCATTGGGTAAACCCAAAATTGGTATACACTTCCGTTGTCATGGAAGGAACTGATGCGAAATGTCAGCAGGCCAATTCAGGAAGAGACAGCTGGTGTCCGTGATCGCAAAACACGTCTGAACTATAATTTACTTGACTAGTTCCATTAACTCGTTCAATGTACCGATGGGTAATCTTAAGCATGGATATTTAGGGTCCATGGTGACAACGTCAGTTAAACGCGTCGTCTGATACTTTTTGTTTTAACCAGTCGCTCTACCATCGTTTTTTTTTTTACAAATAACTGTTCCTATTGTCAATTTGTCATATAATCATACCAGCCCAAGATGAGAATATATGGAAAACAATCCCGTTTGCTGAAAAGCTGGTAATGTGGTGTACGTTCATTTATATTTACACACTTGTACGAGACTCCCACTTTTTACATTTGTGTGTCTTTAAATTCGCGGGTGCATTTTGAAAATCCAGATATTCCGTAGACCTTCTATTCATTCGTCACAATACTCAACGGCTGAAGCTAATCTTTTGCCTACAACCTCGCCATAATTACTCAGTCGTACTCATCCGCATGAACATTTTGGTAGGTGTGGTTCAGTCTGTGTTTAAATTGCTCCTGATTTGAGGTTCCATATACGTGAAATATTTGTATCTTGTTGCCACAATTCGGTCCTGCTCATTTTGTGTATGCTAACCGTTAAACTGAATGTTATAGATTCATGAGAGCATGGGTTTTGATAGACTAACCAGTAACAGGTTGGTTTAGATTTAGCCTTTAGGTTTATTTTGTGTTAGCCGGGACCTCGGCGGAATAGATTTTGTGATCACAACTAAAGAAATGCCACAAGTGTACTTTAGCCTTCGAACTCTTACTTACATAGAATTTATTTGCATGAGACGTTGATGCGACTACTAGGTTCATGGAAAGCGACTAAAAACATGTCTGATGTTATTTTGTAACCTACTGGACTCTTGACAATAGGCTTTTCTAATAAATGTTTGCGTCCGTGCCATCTAAATCGCGTACATGGGCAAATCTGTTCGTGATTGCACGGTAGCGAAACTAATTAGTAAATCTACGTGGACAAAATCTGTAAGATCTATTATCCATTCTGTTCTAAAGTCTTTTTGTTTTCCCTATAGGATTTGTTCACCAACCATGATGACCAATATATTAGTGTACAAGGCTAATCTGCCACCGTATTTACCTAATAAATAAACATATTGGGAATTGGTCAGGTAAATATACGCAGCGTAAAAATGTAGACTATCTGACTGCATTTGACAAATGGAATTTGCTAGCTATGCACACATATCACAAAAGCTAAAGCAGTTTCAACGTTACATCGTCGTTTGATTCACATTGAACAAAATATCATAGTTTACGGATGATTACATTTTCTTTCCGTATCAGGACATTGAGTGCAACTAGCTGCCGGACTATGACTTTTAGTTCTTTTTGTCAAACATTCTGCTTATTATGTTTTAAAATAAATGAAAGTAAATGTTTTAACAGTTAAATTATTGTTTCCACACTGATTTCCGAAATATAACGACATGAGTACCGTCTGTCTGGTTCAGACGTGAAACAAGCACTGTCAATCTAATCCATACAAGCAAAACTATGAGTATCCAAGGGTTTAAAGCCGTTTGTAGCAATAGGGAAAATTACTAGGCGAATGAATCAGGTGAGGAGAAAATAATGTTAACACAACGAAGGAAATTCAGAAATAGAGTAATTCAGTGATACATTCAGGCTCTCGAGAAAGATGCCGTTGGAGTAACTGAAAAAAATACTAATTGCGACACAAAAATAATTATTCTGACCGCTGAGGGTGACGATCGAAAACATGAAAAATGGTTAGCTCTATTTGAACTTGATGTAATAAGTACGATTAAGTCTAGTATGTTGCATTGTTTTCAACTTGTGCACAAAATTAGTAATTGTACTTGAAAATTTGACTGGGAGGCCCGATAGTATGAGACATTTGTATTAATTAGTTTGCATTGTGCAAAGCTCCTCTAGGATGAAAAAACTCTGATGAGAAGACAGAAACATATCTGACCAAGTAACATGGTTCAGTCAAAAATTGGTATGCAAATCAAATGTAAAACACTGTCAGTCCACTGTGGCATTTGTATTAGTTGTTCGCTGGGAAATTTTGCTGAGTTGCGGTCTCTACGGTAGCTCTCTTCATTAGGAACCTGAACTTCGGTTTTACTTACCCTTTTTGCCTAGATGAGACCTAACTGTAAAAAATGTGGGCTTCGGCTGAATTCGAATCAGCGACAGAACAGCATGCCCAAACGCGGCAAGCGATGTTCCAGCTAAACTACTAGTACTCGACGAAAGCTGGAAATTTCAAATTCGGACTATATAACTCGCCGTTTACACTGTCTCGTGGAATCCACCGAATGATCTAGGGGATTGACTGCTGCAGCAAGCATTCTCGAATAGTTGTTGCTGAAAACCGTCAACGCCACTGTTGAACATAGGAATTGTATTACTATTGAAGGATTTGGCAAATTCGATTAGCTAGATAAGACCCATATGTGAAAAGTTGGGCTTTGGATGAAATGATTGCCGTTTTCATATTTGTGCAGTAGATTGATACCAGCTTTGTCCCTTGATGCTCACATAACTTGTTTTGCTGCAGCATGTGATTTGGATTGTACCTGCACTATTCATTTGGTCCATAGTGCATGTATAACGTTTTCTTCCGGTTAATTGGCGTATAGTAGTATGAATTCTTATTTCGTCATTTTGACCAGAATAATACCTGGTAGGATTGTACGGGCTGTACTGGTTTTCCCAACAGTCTGTCCGTAAACATTACTTATAATTTTTTGTATACTGAAACTTTCAGTTTTCAGACAAGACAGACATAAGTGTAAATTTGCTACTGTGTTGCATAACCTTTCCATCACCACCTCTTCTTGAGTTCGTCATCCGCCCGTAACTCATATTATAGAGTGGGATCAGCGCATACAGCTTGAGTGGTCTTTAAGGTGGAACAGAAAATTCCTGTTTTGAATAAGCGAAAGACAAACAGAACGATTTGTACACTGACAAACTTTGTTACTTATCGACAGCGTTTAATGCAAATAGTTAGAGCATGCAGAATTGTGAACCCCACCAAAATGATAACAAAATGGTCCCAATTCATTCGCCATCAGATTAGCATCAATTTCGTAAACAGAGTGTGATAATCTTGGATTGCAGTCAAATCTGCATACTGTGACAAATATATGGAGGCAAATTATTTGTTAAATCACTCATTACGGCTTCAAATGAAACTTGGCAAGCGATCACGCTCCTGCTTTTCAACCTCTAACTGTATAGAGGCCAGATTGTTCAGCCGTGTGCTCGATCCACTGAAGTAACTTCTCCGCCACCCTAATTACAAGCTGGAGATCATTTTTACCAATTTAGAATACACCGCAATCATTTTTGGAGGAAAATCATTGATTTTTTGACGAGTGGTGTGGTGATCCGATAGCTTCTGCAAATTAACACTAGCTTCGCAGCAGTGATTCACTAACAAAAGCGATTCACGATGACTGTTTACTTACTTGATGCACACAGTCTACTGTGAACTATATTCGCAAATATATATTATACTTTTTTGAAAGGTAGGTGACGTAATATTCTACACATAAATATCCGAATGGCCGGTAGCAATGAATTTCTATACATGGTGTAATTCATTCTCCTGTTAATCGTTTGTTCAAACCTGTCTCGTCCAGCAATATAAGGTAGGCACGATTTTACTTTGAATGCCTGTGGAACAAAAACTGTTAACTAGAACATAATGGTTACACCAGACATGCTTTCAACAGAAAACCAGTGCGTGTAATCAATCATTGTCTCAAGGCTAATAAGCCTTGGAAACATGTGTTGTCTTTCAGATTCATTTTCTAAGGCATGTTTCATGTTCGTGCGTAAAAACATCGAGTGATTATGTTAACTTTTCACTTGAACCCAAACATTCCAAACTCGAAGACACCTATACATTACCCGTGAAGCAGCAACAATTTAGAAGAAACCACTTATTTGCATGTATCAGCTATCTGTAATCGAGTTGGGGCGGAAAGTAATACGGTGCAAGTTATAAGATGGTAGTCATTTTATACCTTGTTTTATCACGACATCTTCGTCTTTTGTTCCTCATGCATATATTCCTGTTGGCGTTTTTGTTCCTGTAAGTACACATACTATACACTACATCCTCATTAGGGACCCACCAGCATGCTAACCTGCAGTTTCAGTGTCTGTACATCAAGCATTCTGCCCACATACATTTTTCTCGCGATCGAAGCAGTGACAGGAACGTGAAAATATAGTAGATATCTAATAGCTGTCAGAGGCATTTTAATCAGTACGAATCAATAGGAATTAAACTCCACTTGAATTTAATCATGGCTGCCCGACTGGTTGTGAATTTCTACCCGGCGATTTTTGATAAGATGCGCTGTAATCCACCATCATCTTTGTTAGCGTCCAGCATTATTGTCTCCCTTTATCTCGGTGTGGACTTGAACTGCTCTCACACTTTCTTGAGGAGATAAACGTGAATACAGCATATCTTTTCAAATGGGGTGACTGAGAATTCCGCGGGAATTCCATAGTCGAGATCAATTTTGAGTGTCGCGTAATTAACATATATAAGGAAGTTTATGGAAGTCTTGAATGTAATTACAGAATTGTTTTCTGGAGGGCTCGCAGATACTGTGTTTCACATAGAAATCATAAAACAAAAACTAATCCAATCACTGATTTTTGCCCAACATTGTAACATCTATTTAAGAATAACCGTGATTATGGAATGATTCCATAAATAATTGTGATCATTTATATGCAATTGCAAGTTTTCCCTGATAGCACATGATGTGGGACAAACTAGCTTGGTTGCGTAGCAACGTTCCCGGTTTATGTGCGTGATGTTGATTTATTTATAAAGCAATTAATTCCAATCGATTCACAGAGAAACAATCCTAAAGCGTGTAGATGTGCAATGTGGTTGAGTGGTGTGGGACATAACTCAATCGTAATAAACATAATTAAAATAAGTTCAGTCCAAGGTTAGTAATCAGTAAGACGCAGTGAGAGCAGCTTAAACGATTGATCACAACGTAGGGTTACCATTTCGAAACAGAGTTTGTCTTGGTTGAGCAACAGGATTAGGTTGCCAAAATCAGTAAGCCGAAAAATGTCCTCGAGTAAATCACTTAATTGAATTTAACAGTATTAATGAGTAGTATTCCGCTGTATTCGGAATCCGTTACGGCACATAGTGTGCTTGAACTGAATGTGGCGACAGATTTTCAGAACGAAATAGCACAAACGCATAATTTTCGGAAATTAGCTTATTATACTATCTGGATGAACAGGTTAGCGTAAAGTACCAGAGATTAGTTTTACTAATCCGTGTATTTGAACCCATGACCTCGTGAGTTAAAGACATTAGTTTCGATAGCTAGTAGTCTCGAAATGAGCAAGACGGAACTGCGGCGACAAAGTATAAAAGTTACATGTTTATGACACCCTCAAGTCAGAACCAATTTAAATATCCAAATAACCAAATATTCTAACAAGTTCATGCATATTACTATGACTGATTTCTTATCACAGGGCTAACGATGAAAAAGTAACACAACCAACCAGTATAAGGACAACCTACTGTCCAGATATTCAACAAGCGGTGAGAGATTAACTGGACATGACAGAAGGAATGTGAACTACCTACAACCTTGTAAACACATTAGAACCCACACCAAATTGTTCAGTCGTAACTCTCATTAAAATAGGTTACAACATAGAGTTGTAATTTAGAAAAACAAAGCAATTTTTCCCGTAAAAAATTGAACAGAGAAGTAAAGAAACAGTTCTCTGATCACTGTTTCTGTCGAGTACAGTTCGCTGCATATAATCAATAACTGAACTTTGCTATATAAGTAAACAGATTGCAGTATGTACTTGGTGGGATGCAGCGAAATGCGCTCGAGCGATACACCGTGCATGACGGTTTTTGACTACTCTGCTGAAAATTGTCATTTAATCTCTTTGAGACAGCAAGAAGACACACATTGCGAGATGCAAGCATTTCGTTTCTTCTCATCAGTCGATTACATAAAACGTTCAGTTATATAGGTTAAGCGCTTGGCGACAAAACAATGAGTGGGTAGTACCTACAATTCTCTTCATTCGCGCCCGTGGCTTACAAACGTAGTTTAGTGCGAACCATTTTTCACTGAGCAAGGAAAATATGCACGGCAGATCATCCAAAGGCTGAAGAGGAGCTCTTGAAGAATGTTCTGCTGGCGAATGGATATCCGGCCAAGTTTATTGAAATTCATTGCAAAGAACGAGTGGCTTCTCCTCCACCACACTTGCTGCCGAAGAAGCAGGTTTTTATCACCCTTCCTTACACAGGTGACCAAAATATCACCGATGTAAGTCGAAAGTTGAAGTCAGCCATTGATCGAGCATATCCCGCAGCGGAATTGCGCCTGCTGCTTTCAACCCGCAGGATGAATCTCCACTGCCCCGATCGTTCTTTCTCGGAAAAATCTGCCTCATGTTATCTACCAGTTCACTGGCAGTTGCGGTGACTCATACATTGGCAGAACGGACCGAAAGTCACGACAAAGGAAGGCGGAACACATCTCCAAGTGGCTATTGCGAACAATTACTCAATACGGGTCAGTATGCCAACACTCGAACAGAAATCCGGCGTCTTCGATGGCGAAACATTTAATCGCAACGGGTCATGTGGCTGCTCCTGCCACTTCGTTCATAGTTCTGTTGCGTAACCGCAACCCCAGGCTGTTGGCATTCGCTGAGGCATTGTTGATCAAGCGTCACGCACCGGCCCTTTGTTGGCAAAAGATGCTGACGCAATCAATTTCGTTACCGTGACAGTGAACCCTGATTGCTCCCATGTGATATTTTGTTCATTTCATTGTTTTGTCGCCGAGCCCTTAACCTATATAACCGAACGTTTTATGTAATCGACTGATGAGAGTAAACGAAATGATTGCATCTCGCAGTGTATGTCTTCGTGCTGTCTTAATGAACTAGATAAAGTGAACTCAACGTTTCAAAATTAATCTCTTCCTAAAACCAATATATTATTCTAGTCATGCATTTGCGATCCGCCGGAAATTCCAATGACGGTGTCGTCGTATCCGATTATGAACTGACAATTTCGAAAAACATGTGTACAGCAGATACTACCAGAAAGAAAACGGTCACGTTAGAGCAGAACAAACTATTATGTTTACTGGGCTCATCAGTTGTGAGCCGTTGCAATCATCGACGATAGATCTGACGCCGGATGGACTGGCGTCAGCCGGGAAACGACAAGTGATTTGTTCAGAATTCTCATCGATTCACGGTCGGAGATGGTGTGGTGTACGCTTCGAATGGCTGTTTTTGATGAGCTGACTGTGTAGCAGTGGAGACGAAATATAATGCCTACATCATGATGTTGGACGTTTTATTCTACAATTCTTCGAACCAATGGTGCTTGGATCTTTATTTGCCGAGAATATAGCACGCTAATCCACACACCCCACTCTTCAAGATTATGGTTGTTCTTCCATAATCTTACTTTCTTGAAACACCCATTTGTCACTCCAAATCCGAACGCAATGCGCAAAGTCGTAGAATTACGGTGACAGCTGTCGGAACCTTCGAGTTAATTGTCGACTCAAGTGATGTTCTGGATTCTTGTTGTAACTCTATGATCACTGCTGGTCGTGCACCGCTTGTTGGAAGCACGTTTGTTCTGTCCTATAACTCTATGGAAAAAATGATGGTCCCTCTTTTTATGGTTCCGTGCAAGCGAATGATGAACATGAATGTTCCTTTTGTTGTGTCTTCATCATTTCATTGTCTTCCGTCAACCGACGATGGTATGTTGCTAACGGGAATTTCATTAATTCTATTCATTGTCTGTTATGATGCACTTGTGTTAGAAACTTTTCATCATGAACATTCCTTTAGTTTACCCAACCACTATTTTTGATTACCAACTTGAAACCTTTCTGATTTCTGCGTAATTTTTTCACTTTGATGTTCTAACTGTGTTGACGTTTTGGTAACCACATGCAACTGCATGAGGCTTTTTGAGGCTATGTTCATACATTTGATTGACCGGTGTTCTTATTTATTTTGCTTACCGTTTGTTATCCCGTGAACAGTTTTATCCGGTTGTCTGAATGAAATAATTTTTTACTTGATGCACTAAAGTTTTACTATGTAACAAATTTAGCAGATTGCTGATCAACATATCCGCTGTTTCCCCGGGTGCACTTTAATACGTAAAATGAAATACATTAATATACGGCACTATTATACAATTTGAGTTTTTCGATTTTTATTGTGAATTTTAGATGAGACCTAAATATGAAAAGTCAAGGCTTCGACTGGGTTCGAACCGGCGACAGAAACAACATGCTTCAACGCGGCAAGCGTCCTACCAGCTGAGCTACGAAGCCATGCCAGGAGCTCGGAAATTTTAGATGCTGACTCGGTTACCCACTCGTCCCACTGTAACATATGGGATCTACCAAATGATCCAGGAGACCGACTGCCCTGAAAGGATTTGTCAAACAGTTCCCGCTGGAATCCATCAACGCTACTGTTGAGCATAGAAATTTTTTTTCAATTATCTTTTAGCCTATTCTAAATGATCGCCTCAAATGGTCATATGAAGCGTTACTAGAATGAATACAATCCAATGTTGAATTGTGTAGTTTCAAATGAACACAATAAGAGTAAGGGCTCCAACAAAACTAAAGATGAAAAATCATTGTCTGCCAAAGCGCGGCTTGCAGTCAGATTGTTGAGTCGATATGTTTGTTTTCATTATCAAAGCTCGACCATTAAATTTGCACTGAGCGATGCATGTAAGAGATTAGGTAAATCGAGCAGTTTTGCTAAATTTTTTAATTTGTGTTAAAAATACTAATCGACGGCGTTGAGAAGAGCAATTTTCGTCTGTTGTAATCTGTTGTTTACAGTTACTCAAACCATAACCAATTTATATAAAACGCGCTTAAACATAAACTAACATCGTCATTTGGACAATAATCGTTCAAGTGTCTAACACTTCACCAGCCTATAATGAGCTTGTTTCAAGTATTCATCTTACATTCTAAGCCACTGTTTTAACCCGCTGCAGCGTGAACTTACTCTGCTGAAAAGACATTAAAATCTACTACTCTAAAGCTGGATGGATTGTGCTTTTACACAAGAATAACATAATCGGGATCGATTTTTTTTGATAAACCTGTTTGGGGCATGATATTTGACGGAGGATCCAAAGTGAGACAAAATAGCACATGCTAAATTCGTCTTGGGGTCTGGTCATAATTGTGTCTGAACGCCTTTGGAAACTGATTCTGACAATTGGAATCATGGTTTTTTATATATATGCTAACTCCAAACTTTTTGACTAGTACATTTTTATCTTGAAGTTAGATGGAAAAGAACCAAGACATAGAATCGTAATTTTCATAAAAAAATATTTTAGGGTGACCGTGATGTTAGAAGTGTTTGTGTTGCTCATTCATCTCGGTTAAGTTATCGAATTAGCATTTTATGAAAAATGATATTAACAACATTTTCTCATTCGTGATAGGGTGAAACGGAGTAGAGGCAGAATAGGCAGTGAAATGGACGCTTGTTATTCAACTATCACCGTGCATCAAGCCTAACTTTAAAATGGGTCCTCGTTAGTCAGGAGGATTGAGGAGATTTGAAACAAGCCGTCGATCCATTCGTTCTTGAGGTGGCTATAGCGTTTTATAAAGTATTTTCTATTTCATAGTTCTCATTGTTTTTCAAGCTTTCTACTTTCCTCAGCTTCAAATGTAAAGCCCACGTTTAAACCAATCGAACTAATCCATAAGCAATAGATACAAAATTGTACTTCTCGGGGCGCGAACCTTGCGTTCTTTCTGCGTTCAGCATCGCTAGTAGACAGATTTTGGAGAGTTAGAAGCTAGCGGAATCAACCGGATACTGCGTTGTGGCCTTCCAGATTACTTAGAAACTACACGACAGATCACATCAGTTGGATACTCCATTCTGTGTGGTGGAACTCTAAACAACACACCTTCACGAACTACTGTAAGCCAGTTGTTTTCATTTTTATCACATTTTTGGTCTCGTATCCACACTTGAATTGTATACAACGTTTAGGTCCACTACATGGTTCGCCACGTTACACACTGAGATGTGAGATCAGTTAGCAGCCTGATCTCAATGATGTTGGTATCCGAGAGAGCTAATCGATTACCAAATAGTTAGCCGAGACCTAACTTTGAAGATGGGGTATTCCATTTTATGGTAGGGAATGTCTTGTGAGCTAGATCATATTGAATTTGTGACAGTCCTTCGTGATTGTATTTATGAAAAGCTTGGACGGCTGATGATCACAATATTCAACTGGTCACCTTAGTCTTCTACTGAAACATTTGCCTTAGCGTTGATTTTATGAAACATTGGACTACTATAGTAAACATAAATGTATAGGACGTTCACAGTACAGTTATTGCAGTTACATCCGAACATTCATCTGTCTGAATCGCTGATCTGCCAGAATTCCTCATTGTGCTATTAAGCTCTATTGTCCCCTTTCCTTTGTTTATCAGCCTTAACCGCCCAATAGAATTTCTACGGTTTTGTTAAACAAACGGCTAGACTGATGGTAACGGGATGAGGGAAAGGTATTTTGGGAATGTCACACGAGCCAGCAGTACCGAGCAGTTAACAGGAACTAACAGACGCGCATCAAACCTGGAGCGGGTGAACTGCATTGAGATTGCATTCCGGATCATTTTTATCATTTTATCCGAAGGTGAAATCTTAATGTTAAACTGGCCAACATCAATATTTAGTTGAACTGTGTGTGAGGCCTTTACCATAAGAACGAACTGTTTAATTATGTTATGTGCATCACTGACGCTAGACAGTTGAAGATGTCAGTTGTATACAGACCAGCCTGGCTCAGAAATGCAGATCAGGATGCTAAAGATAGCTGTGGAGTAAGTTATTATAACAGATACGGTGTCTCCATTCAAGTTACCCAATCAAACTAAGCACTATGCAGAAAAACTTGTGGTTTAACGATTGGTTGTGTTATAGGGACCTGACGCGCCTTGCACACATAAACACCCGTGTCCTGTTGACTGTGTTGATGAAGGTAAGCAGTACTGATAATGTCCAGTCAGTCAAAAAACGCCAGGTTTTGGTGTATTTGGGGGGTGAATTGTGATTAAAGACAACACTTGAACAATGGCTGTTTATTTATTTACAAAGTAAGGTGGGGCCAAATTAGTTCCAGTGGCTAAACGAAAAGCCTCTGTAGTAGAGAGTTCAAGGAAATTCGATTAGTTCCATCTATGATTGGAGCATACGCAATGCCAAACTCAATTTGATATTCCAAAATAAAACCAAACGCGTTTACAAACTCGCAAATTATCTGCTTATATACAAATCATTCAAAAACGAATCTGCATGATTAATCTAAAAACTATGGACGCTCGTTACTAGTATTCCACCTTCTGATGTAACTTGCTAATTACATTCACGTCGTTCTCATTAGAAATCTCTTTGAACGTTTCGTTCAAAAACCCTGCTAATAGTAATTAGCACTTTGAGCCTATGTTAATGGTTTTTTGTCTTATTCGTTGTAGCTGAATCCTAACGTATTTATTTTCTCTCTTACGATGCTTATAGTGACCATCTACCTAACTGGAAGTTTTGATTGGCAAATGAGTATAAATGCGGAAATTTTTTCTCACAATCATTCAAAGATAAGTAAGTGAACAAAAATGTCACCTGAAACGATCAGTTTACAATTACACAGCCCGCATTTGTGCATCCATGAATGATATTTTCAGGCTTCGTACCGTGGTTCACCACCCGCTCTAAGCAAACATCGAAACGTCAAAGATACATTTGTGTGTACAGTCGTTCTTCCTAGGATCATGCAAATTTTTGGACAATTACATAACAAGTGACATTTTCAAAACTGCAGATCAGTAGATATGCTTATTTGGAGCAATCATAGGATTTCCTCGCTGAGTTTCCAATTATGTCAAGCAACCACACAACAACGGATTTTCTAGTGCGACTCAATCAGAACGGCAAATTGTTTGATCAGTGGAATTGGGCGCTACACGACGGCTTTTCCTTGCAATTATCAGTCAGATGGTTTGTGAGTTGATTGCATGCAGTCATTTTGCTATAGTTGGTTCCGTGAGCTTTTCGAAAATAAAGCATCCGCGAATACACAGCCAGAGTGTTAAGTGGACGTCGTTATGTTGAAAGCTAGAACTAGTTTTGAATTGATTGCTGAATCAACATATCCACAAACGAATTTGTGACGTTTGTAAGATTGTTAGAATAGACTCTTCAGCAGTTTTATTGTATAATAATCACGATAGTGTGAGTAGCACATACTACACACACAGCTTAAATCGAAGAGGCAGAACGGTTGTTTATAACTAAGAAATTAGTTAATGTGCGTGTGGTTGGTTTGCATGACCTTAGCATTCACAAACCTTTCGTCTGTTAAGAAAAGTAGTTTAATGTTTATTGAAATAGGACAAGTATGTTTGTACCATAAAACTTAAATATAAAGTTCTGTTGCCAAGGTGCATTATCATTACTCCGTGGATGATCATCAACCAACTGTATCAACAAGTTGACACGTTAGTCGTGGAATTCGCTATGGTACGCTACTTAAAATTATTTTCATGTAAAGACTAGTAGCATTCTAACACCGGCTTACGTTTCAGTTTATTTTATGGCGCACCGACGACAATGATGTCGTTATGAAATCAGGATGTGGACTGTTAAGTATTCTGGTGGTTTCCAGTGCAATACGTTCGCCATTTAGGTAGTGCTGACCTCGAAATTAACCGAATCCCCGAGTATTCATCAGTGGTTTACTTTTCAATGAAGTTAGGCTGAGACGGTTGCTTGATTGGGGAACGCGTAGCCAACCAGAACTCACTAGGATGCCGTCGCAGGTACCAGCCAATGGGAGCAACGTGCAGCTGCTTCATTGATTTTGTTATTGAGGGATAGTACTTAAAGTAGTTTGTTTGGATGCGCGTAAGATTTAACAGTTGAAATGCTTGAGTGAGGGACGTGTAAAATAATAATGAATCAATCAATCAAAAAGCGGAATGATTACTACCCAATAGCCATCGTCAGTGCAAACACTGTTCGTCTATAAAAAAAGTAGTTTTTTAAGAAAGAGCGATTGTCTTGAGTCATGTTGTTCAAACGTTTTCGGTATGGTGATCAACTCCACGACAAAACTGATTAGCAGTCATGGCGGTATCATGTGACTATCAGGATATCACAAGCAAACGGCTTTGTAATATATCAGAAAATACGGCTGAACCCAAAGTCGGACGACTGCGGTGAGTATGGTCTGTTCAGTATGCAACTTTGATTACGAAACAAGATTGATGAAACATATCTCAAAAAAGGTATTCTCCAAAGCAATCCGTTGCATTTGACAAAGCAATCGGGTTCCCCTTACAAGATAGTCTATGGTGTAAAGAAGAAACTAAAGTATATACAGTCTCCTTGTAGTTTAGTTTGTTACGATTTGGTATACTGTTCTTGTGGCTATATCTGACCCAGCCGAGATTCAATTCTAAAAAGTAGGTCCATTCTAAACGAATCAATATACCCAACTACTTATGAAAAAAAATGCAATGACCATCAGTATCTTTGGTGGATTCTGATGTGAACTGGTTGATAAATCCTGTCAGGACAGTCGATCACCTGCATTCTTTGGTGGATTCCATACAATTCGGAGAGCTCGGAAGGTAACTGACTTTACGTGTGACCCGTTTTAAGCTCACTGTAAAACCTCGCTTCTCACCTGGTAGAGCTCATAGTGCGTTTGGACGTTTAGGTTCTGTCGCTACTTGAAATCAAGACGGAAGCCAGATTTCCAAAACTGTGTCTGTTTCAAATTACATGGCTTCTGTTTAAGGACAATTGTGCTGTTGAAGAAGTCAATCCTTGCATCATGCACTCACTTAGACATGCCGTTCTAAGATCTACCATGTGAAGTCAGCATTGTACTTGAAATATGTTACCAGCCCACTATCTATCAATGATTCCGTATTCTGGTCTAGGTTGCCATAGTGGAGTTAAGTGTGCCGGTCACCCGACTAAAAGGTTGCCGAAACGATGTTGGAAAACCACTTAGCTTGGATTGAATAGAATAAGCGAAAATCAACTACGGGCTATTGTCCCAGAAACCCATCAACAACAAACATCGCGTTGATAGCACCAAAACATTTCGAAACTTCCAAAGAACACCCTTCATTTAAACTGACACATTCCACCAGTCATTATGGTTGTCGTCCAGTTAACCACAACCAGATCACGGGTCGTCAACCTACTATCGCATGATACATTTGCCCAGTACTTACAGATTCCTAGATCACCTGTCAAGCGTAGCCCCAAAAACCTCACTCAGTCGCGACTTGAAATGCAATCAGTGTCTGATCTTTCCGTTTCCAATAAAGTCGACTCAGATGTTGCCTCAGAATGTAACAAATTAACTAACGTTGCGTAGATTTCGCAT
>JTDE01000158.1:105090-152354 GCA_014338405.1 Paragonimus skrjabini miyazakii
TCTTCTGATTTGTTTTGGTGAATTATGCCTTTAATGCTCAGGATCGTTTGAGTACGTCATCTGCCATGCGTTATATACGAGGGATCATTTATAAGCTATTGGTTACTGTTAGAAAAGGAAACCTAGATTGATTCCTGATCTGAGAAGCAAAATAGTTACTATGACACCATATAATTATACTGCATACTCAAGAGGCAAAATTCGGACATACTGCAAAGACGACTTTAATAAGCAATTTGACAGCACTGAAAATTCTACCAAAAGCGGGTTACTTGATCTCTGACAAGGCCAAGACAAAACCAATCAATTACTGAAACGAATCAACAGTTTGGCATATATTTCAATTTTGTAAGATCCGTGGGGGTAATTAACACTGCTCGATGATGTGTGATAATCAGACAGAGCAAACAGATATTCACCAGTTGCAGTCAATATGCAGTGTAAATGTGAAGCATCTGAACAAAACTGTGATTTTTGAATTTTGATAAAAGTATTGAAATAATTGTGAGATGAATGCTACTAATTCTCGATAGAAAAGTTACAAAACTTGATGACGATTTCCATTCCTTTACAAGACAGCCTGTAAAAGCAACAGACATGTGGTGCAACCAGCACTGATTAATGCAAACACTCGAATTTAACAATCGATTTCGGTCAGGATTAGCGTTATTTCGGTTGTTATATATAGAACATTAGTCTGCTAGCATCATTGAATACGGAGAGATTGTTTTTATTAACGTTTAGTCAGATACATATGAAAACGCAGTCGAGCAACTTTCATGCGAAGAACGAAGGCGATGACAATACAATTTGTTAACTACCAACTCCTAAAACAATGAATATGGTATATTCAAAGTTGAAATTTAGGAGGGATCGTCAACAGGAAAATCCTGAATAACGACGATATGCAATAATGTATAAATTACAGAAATTACAGGAGTAATTAATAAAATACTGCCTTATTAGAAAAAACATGTCGGGAATGAGTAGTACAGAAAACGTCGGAAAAAATAGCAATCTGCAAACCTGCGTATCATCGACGTAACAATAGTGAACTCAATCAATCTAGCGTGTGAATTGTGTTTCACCTTTTCTTTGTCGGGATTGATGATTTTGTTTTACTTTAACACTTCAGTAGATGTGTGAATGGCATGTTGTCTACTTGTTTAATTCTCTGGAATACAACTGAAGTAGATTGGCTCTGAGATCAGTGATTGATTAGGAGAGTCACAGTTGGCATGAAAATCCCACATTTTTAAAAGTTCACGCGACAACTAAGTAGAACTACCGAGTACCAAACCTGACGACCTAGTCATAACCATTCGTCTGCCCCACATCTCGTCAGCAGACTGCAACTTAGCTGTCTCATTTACGGACGCATCCTAACAACGACCTTCACGGTTTAGCGCGGGATCCGATATACCCGGTTTAGGCTCCGCACACGATCGCAGCTGCGCAGATCTCGGCTTCACTTGCCCGATTGTCGATGCTGAATTTTTTTCAACATTGTGGTTAGTCGTGCCGCACGCACGCGCACGCACGCAGGCCCGTTTCCGCCGCGTGGCCTTCGGGCGCGGTAAGCGGCAAGCCTGTGATGTCCACTCTGTGATGTGGGTAGTCTCACACACGCTGTAATTTACCCATAGTCGATGCCTGCGCCGGTTACAGGGAAAGAAGCGACATCCTTGAAAATCTGGTCACTTCACCGGCACAGCTCAACGACTCAAAACTCGTCTATTTTCAATGGATTGAGAATAACACAACGTTACGAGCAAGTTGTAACACTCTACGTTTCAACCACCTCGGGTGGCCTTCCTCAGGAGTGTTGTAATCGAAATCACGTTAACAAAGGAACAGAGGCCAATCCGTTCAGACGCAATGCAGAATGACCTAACCACGACAAATCCCATGTGACCTCTATTCCTTTGTTTACGTGATTTCGGTTACAACACTCCTGAGGATGGCCACCCGAGGTGGTTGAAACGTAGAGTATTACAACTTGCTCGTAACGTTGTGTTATTCGCAATCCATTTATCAATACCATGTTAAACACGACGCCCAAACTTTCTGACTTCATTCGTACTAAATTTGGTGTGGATATCCTACAACTCGTCTATTTTCATAACAGAAATAACATCGATCAATAATTGCTTCCTCCCTGAGTTGGCCCTTAGGTGCAATTTGGTCACGTTTGCCGTGGATAGTGTGTGTGGGAATTCCTTCGAAGCTAAGCATGCAGTTTGCTTGATATTTTGCTGCTTTATCTTGATAATTAGCAATAATTGGTACGTAAATTTGATTATATATGCATTTACGTACAGTTCACTGTTATTGTGGTGGGTTGTCAGGCCGGAGGGGCAAGTATTCAAACACTCAGCTGAATGCCTCAACGCAGGGGGGAGGCACGTCCACAAACCCTTGACGATCGGATGACGGACAACAGGAGCAATCGGATGAGTCATGACTCGGCCGGATCGGACCAACGGGCGAGACATGGCACTCAAAATAGGATGGACGACCAAATTGGGGGCTCGAATATTCCAACACTCGGGGGAATATCTGGACACGGTCGTGGAGGACAGTCGAAGCTCAAAGTGGATAGATGGAGGACAACATGAGCGACCGGACGATCCCTCGGTCAACAGAATCGGATCAGCGGACGAAGATTGGCAGGCGGAAAATCCCCGGATAGAAGGTGCTGATCACCCACATAAAACACGCAGACGTGCATACGACGCATGAGCGGAAACCTCTGGGTGTTGTGGACTAGAATTCTGACTCATAAACGCGAGCGCACATGTAGCGTGTGAACTAGCGTGTTGGACAATAAAGACTGTGCTTTATTGGACGCCTTTTCGCTACATTATACCTCAATGGAAGACCATTTTTCTGCTTACTCCATTTTCTAAATTTTGTTGTAGGTAATAGATAATTTAAGAAACCACTCAGAGTTATCTGCAGATCGAGAATTTTCACATTTTAGTAAGTTTAAAGGCTGGCTGGATAAGTAAATGGTGGATTTCAGTCTGGTCTGTTTCAAGTTGAAAATCAAGCAATGGACGTTTAAACTATGCTAAGATGAATATGCATGGCATTCAAGGTATGTGATAGTTGGCGTACCGGTGCATTGGATACAAGCGACGCAGGAGGGCAAGCCGTCGTTTATGACATGTTTAATAAGTACAGTTCACTTATATCCACTTGTTCGGATTTAATGATCCCTGGTATCGACCACGATTTTACATTGATAAAAAGAAAACCAGTCTAGTTTTTAGCTCTACCAATTTAGAGTACAATTATGAAGTAAGTGCCCTCTTGTTCGACGTACATTCTACAAATCGTCGTCTCACTGTTAGTGAAATAAACGATTCGATACATTCATTCAAATATACCACCCCAACTTCTGTTTTAAGAAGCGTACCCTTTGGTGAAACGTTATTCCTATGGAAGTTTACTTTAATCAAAGTAAACAGCACATGGATGTAGAGGTCATGTTGCAAATGTTCACTCAAATTTACAACATATTCACATGAACCTCTAATTACTTGCCTTCACTGTTACGGAATATGTTTTACATCAGTGTAAATGTTGCGATCATATCATCACATCAGCGATTATCTACCTAAGGTGCCGTCTTGGCTTTCTTGTATAGTGAAATAAAGAAGTCAACATAAGTATTATTATATAATTATAGTACGCAGGTACATTAGTAATCTGTTACTACTCCCACCAATTCACCAAATTATGAATTCCACCTATTTCAAAACTAACTGCGGTCAACAAATAGTCAGTTTTAGGTTTGTAACTCCTCCATAAAAAGCCATTAATTAACCTGTGGATGGATTCAGTCATCGCACAGGTGTAAGACATCACAAATTCCAACGGAAATTGAACACTCCAGCAATACCGTGAAGCAACGGGCATGAGGACGTGAGTCAAACCACAACCCCACAGCTGCACACTGCACCAAAGTGATCGTGCCTCTTCAGCATTCCCAATGCAATCCAACACTTTTACTAATCTGGTTATTATCTTACACTTACGTAATTCTCCATGTTTTATGCTTTTCATTCGTTTCTACGGTTTTGCTTAGTCCAATTACACGTATCACCACCTAACTCTGTTGATCGCTGTTTTAATTATCGACTGTTTGATCGTAGTTATTTATCATCAGTTTCATAGTCCTATACGTTAATATTATGTTCGGCATTGCCTAACAAATGAGACCTTGAAAACGATCGTACGAACGAAACTTTGAAGACTGTTGGATTATCACTTCTGCTAAGTTATTCCTCACGGTGATCTGACGCTGTTCTGAAACTTGCGGTCACCAACTCGTCGTTACGCACTTATCAACATATTTGTAGGTCACAGGGAATTCACAGATTTGAGGCGGTTGTGAAAGCATACCTAAACTTATCTTTGTGCTGGATGAACTATTTCAGTCTCATCAGGTTAGCAGTTATTACCTATCAAGCGCTCAATGTTGGCACGGCGACTTACACCTGGGTAGCGTCAATAGCGAGAGGTCAAGCATAACTCATCTCTGCCCCAATTATTCTGACAATTACATCGTTCGAAGTGGCGGTTCGGTGTCTCTGTTATGTGTATCAATTCTACGCTTAAATTTAGCATCATGACGCGGGAGCAACATGGTTTGTTGTTTCAGACTGAACATGCAGGGATTCTGTGTAAGACAAAAGTTTATTCTAATTTTAACTCTGGCAAGTTGCCTCTGAGGTAGTTACTTCTGTTAGCTAAACTTGTTTTTCTTACTGGATATCGGGATTGATGAAAGATCCGACCTGTTGTATGTCTATGCGCGTACAGCCAACAGTGAGCCTTACAGGCTGTAACAGCGGTCGAGAGAACACGTGACGCCGTAGAAGTACAAAATATATTGTCCCATTTACAAGGGATAACGTCATTCTTATGTGCCTGAATGAATGAGCCGTTGGTCGTTGGAGGCGTGACCAATCAGAACGCAGTTTTAGCCTCAGCACGAATGTGTGGCACACAGGCGGCCTTAACGCGTATCCAACACTGCATACTAAAATCAAGTCATTTCATACATCGGTGGCACATTCAGCACATCTTCGGTATGCTCAACCTACTTAAGAAACAAAACGTCGAACCTCATAGTGTTGCTCAATTTTCCACTTTCTCATTAAGGGTGATGCTACTGACGAAATGACGTGGGGATGGTCCTGAATATTTAACTTATGTAGGGGACGCGCTAGAGGGTTGAGCATAACAAAGTAACCTGACAAGTATCCAAAACACTGAATTAGCTTTCTTGCTTGTTGACGCACTACTGCACGGCAGGCTAAGGTCAGTCTTCAGCTGGTAGTTTTAGCCAGATTTGAGTCATCAGAAATGTACTATAAGCAGCCCAAATGACGGTAGTGCAATGGTTTATATTTAGCTTTCTAAAATCCGAAAACAACTGTCTGTGGATCATTGGTGTTATCGAAACATCATGCGGTACTTAACATTTCTGCTCAGATTGCTCCATGTTTGTTTGTTTGTCTGTCAAATCAAAGTCGCGTAATCAGACAGTTGAACACGATAGGGCGGGTGAAATGTACGCTTGTACGTGTCACATAAGGGATGACTCGATCGAAATGGAATTGAACAAAGAGAATGAATTACCAGTGATAAAAACGGATACACAAAGCGCTGTGTTTGCTGATAAAAAACAAAAATAGTAAGAAAAAATGGAGCCTGAGTGTTACGTTGGAACGAAATTATTTCGTGCAAGTGTTAGGAGGGGAATTCATCATAACAATCTGGTCAGGTCATCGGTGACGGCTGACGAAATCATTCACCATAGTAAACCAAACAGGCCATCGGTGACAGCTGACGAAATAAGTCACCAGCAAAGCACGGGCATGCAAGTCGGACCAACCAGGAGGAGGCGTGGAAGTAAGCGTGGGTGTCGCGCTAGCCGGAGGAACCATGCAGAGCGCAACGGCTATGGAATTGGCCCCATTTGGCCACATGGTCGTGAAGTGGCCTAAACAAGCGGACAGTGGTTCAACGAGTAAATGACCATTTTTGGCAACTATTTCAAGTTATATATTTACAGGCATTTCATTCATCTGTCGAACTGGAAGGTGGCTACGGAGCGTGTACTCCACAGTCGTGTTCTTCCTGATTCCGTGCAAGTGGACTGGGTAAAGCTGCATAACAGGAATCCAGGTATAACAGTCAAGTCGTTATAGAACGTTTGGCAAAGGAAAAGCGCGTTACATCAGTAATTCAGTGGCTTCTTCACCTTGTGCCTTGTTGCAACGTGCGTACTGGGTATTCGATTTAAACAGATGTTAGGGTATGGTCGACTGCTGGTCATCGTAGTGCTCGCGAGGCATTGAAAGTAACTCAAGGGCAAACCTGCTACCTTGTTGCGTTTAAGCTAGATGGTATATATGGATCCATGAGATGAACCCTTCGAAGGCTGTTGACCATTTATCCCGGTTGCTTATTCAAAAACTGAATTGCTCAGTAATACGGAGCCACATTTACTGCGTGATCGACTTTAACTTAGCAATAAAACTGGGACGAACCACAAGGCCTTTACAATAGCAGCTACTTGGACTATGTTCGAAACTCATCGAAAATTAATTACTAGAGAACAACTTACCAGCAATAGTTAACTGTGGTTATTCCACTTGTTGCGTGAGTGATGCTGAATGACACGGGACAGATGTTATCAAGTCACGAATTTAAAACGTTAGAAAATACTCGGTTGTCAGTCCATTCGTCTGGAGTCGGTAGGAAAGAGACGAACCTGGTGAACTGATTGCTCAAAATTCAACGTCATCGAATAACAAACATATAATGAGAACAGGTTACCAAGTCAACCCATTAAACGTATTCAGGATGCCGTTGAGCAGTCGGAACCCAAAGTTACTAGGTTTCTGCAAAGGAACGTTCATCCGAACTTGCTTGCTGACGTTATGTGAACAAAGGCGGTTGAAGTAATCTTTCAGGATCCCATGGTCGTGATTACGTTATGCTTGAAGTGTTTGTGGGCGTGTGTAGTCTCTATTTTTTCTTATATATATATATATATATATATATATATATATATACAAGAAAGCACGATTACGGAGCATACTTGGAGTTTTGAAATCCTTCTACTGCTACACATATCACAATCAATTGCATAGTCTTGCCATAATATGATTTTTTGGGCAACAGAAGTGATATTTCATGGCCAAATACTCACGTCTGAGGGGCTGAAAGCCGATCCAGACAAAGCGACGATGATCCGGAATATGCCGCCCCCGAGGATGCAAAATCCGTTTTGTGCGTCTCATTGACTACATCAACTACCTGAATCGACATCTTCCAAAGTTGACTGACATAATGCATCCAGTTGGGCAACTTACATATATCGTTTAGCGAGATAAAGTGGTTCATTGGGATAGCTGTTACACTAACATATTCTAACCCTGAATTTCCCCTGGTGATTTACTATGATAGCAGTCAGTCAGGCCTCGGAGCTCTGCTACTACAACAAGGCAGACTGACAGGCTTCAAATGCTGAAGTGTTTCGACTGTGAAGCACAACCACGCATAGATCGAACAAATTTTGTTGGTGGTGCTTCCCGCTGTGAAACGCTTCAACACCTACACATTCAGATGAAAGACAGTGGTGTACACGGGCTACAAAACTCTGGTAGCAATAATGGAGAGACTACTGAGTGTCGCGCCCCGATGTCTACGATAGACGATTACCAGGATACAAAATTATGACTGCGATCCTGTCTACCAGCCCTGAGAAAATTGTACATCGCTAATGCTCTCTGGCAGGCCTATACATCCAGCAATGTGACAGGTGATTTTGAGTTCAAAACCAATACTATAGTGGACTACAAGTTAATACTGATAGACAGGAGGATGGAGTTAAAAGATGCAACGGAAATGGATCAAGTGACTGAAAGCTGACTCCTTTGCACAAAGACGGCTGACTGCAAGATTAAAAGAATTTACCCCAGAAGCTGGTAGCATTTTTCAAGGGCCTCGACCAGGTTGTACAAGTTGCTGGAATACTTTTCAAGAAAAGGAGGATAGTTATCTCAAGTGATTTGCAGCAGAAGTTAACTAAACTAACACATGTGGTACATTCTGGGGTAGACAGCTGTGCTCGGATAGCGAAGGAACTTTAGTATTGGTCAGGCGTGCCCGGTAAGATTAGGGATTACAAAATGGGTTGTTACATTTGCAGAAAACACAACTCAAGTCACACAAAGAAAACAATGGCAGTGAAAGAATTTCCGGAAACAACCTGACAACCGGTTGCAGCAGAAAGGTCTACGCACAGCGGCAAACGGAACATTGCCAAGGTGTATTATTTCTCAGATTATTTTGAAAGTGACTGGCTAAGAATTATCTAGAGAGATGTAGTCGTCAATACACTAGGTGCTCAGTTCATTTTCTGTAGGTTTCCAGAGATGTTTCTTTGATACACGATCTCAGTTTGCGTGAGCGGAATTCAGGACGTTTGGAGATAAATGATAGTTTTGGAATCAACGAAGCAGTCTGCACCATCTTCAGTCAAACTGGAAAGTTGAGGCTAAAATTAAAGCTGCTAAAATATGTGTTACAGACTGCACAAGTGAATGGAAGGAGATCTGTATCTATTGCATCTAGAAAGAAGAAACACATCAAGCGAGACCACCGGAGACACTGAGACGCAGAGAACGTTTTGGTGTGGCAGGCAGACAAAAATGCCGAAGACATGTGAAATTTTTGACATATTAGACGAACAAAGTGTTCAAGAACCTCGGAAACTTAGTAGCCTTAAACCACGAGACAAGGTATGGGTCAAGGGTGTCACTGCGACTCCTACACAATGGACACGTGGTGTGATGATCTGAGGTTGTGGACATGAGACATACGATATTGAAAGGAAGAAATCGTGTGCACTTGACAGAGTGGATTTCACCGAAAGGGATACCCGTGATTCAAGCTATAAGGAGCCACCAAGAACCAGAAGTGGGCAAGGTTGCCAAAACAGAACGGATGTGATAAGGTTGTATTGCAACGGTGTGCTGATTGGAGAAGGCTCGGTCAATCACAACGCAAATTAGTGCGAGCGAAATTACGGTCACTCAGAGATAACCAATCAAAAACGAGGATCAACTGTCACATCGAATTTGTTTGTAATGGGTGGGGATTGGAACAAACTCTTTGAATGCGCGTCACAGTTAAACAACCGGAGTTGCTCTAGGCAAGGTCGTGAAACGTAGCAACGAATAGGCCAATCAAAACGCAAAACGCTTATCACATAGCATGTACCGTAGATACTGTTGTTCCACTATCAAAAGGGTGCCGCTTTTTTAATAAATCGGAATTGCTTAGTGGTGCCCAGATTATTTTTGTTCCGGTTTTCTTGACTTGATATTCCGGTACTCCACGGTTTCATTCTGTTTTGAAAGCATATTCCCTAGGTTAAAAAAAGATTAATTCAGTGTGTGAACATCGCTGGAGTACGTTCCACAATTTTATTTGTTCCAACCGTTTCGCGAAATAATTCCCGTTATAAGGCATCTGAATTAGCCCTCAGTGAATTGTAGTAACTGAACAACGAGAGTTCTAAACTTAAAATATCCGACTTAGCTAGCCTAAACCAAATTCTGTAAACTTTAAAAGTAGCCTGTTGTACCTGTAAACTCCCAAACCCTACATCCCTGTCGTCAGGAAAAAGAATAAACGTTGTCAACAGTAAGACATTATTGGGTGAACGTAATTCACAATTGATCGCTAATAACGTTTCTGCGTGGACTTTTCAACAGCCTGTTTCGAAAAGAAGCACCATAGTTGAATGTGGCTTCTGGTACAGCTCGTCAGCATTGTATATCGCTGCCATGGCGAGGAGTAGAACTCCTACCACGTTTTTATGTGAAGATCATGTTCACCATTGCACTGGGACTAGAAACAAACAAATAGATAATTTCTGCGATTCTAACTTGCATAGCAGTCAAATCGTGGAAAAATCGATTGAAGTCAACAGATAGATTTTGTATCTCTTCTCAAATCCATCGGGAAATCTGAACACTGCTGACAAGAGACTGTGGCTGAGTATTTGCACATGAAGTAATTCGGTGGTGTCTAATGTTAGGTCGTTGGTACACTGTTCAACATGGTTGCCTCATGAGTGAATTGGCGGGGGTCTCTCCCGGCCATGTTAATGAGATATGCCAAAATCTAGCTCCGGCAAGAGTTAAACTTAAGTCTGGTTCTTCCATAGGGATGAGGTCGGCCAGAAATTCTGTGGGAGTAAGACAGGTAAGACCAGGTGTGACTGAATGTTTGATTATTTTAAAGTCTTTTGTCACGCGCCACTAATGAAATAGATATGTCTTTCCATTATATATGTTGCACATTCAGTTAGGAAGCAGTGATAGCATTCCAATAATGTTTATTTCAACTCTATCTGAATAAACTGTATTCGTTTTGACTGCCTGGCGTATATGTTGTCTAAAAATTGAACGTGTCTGTTCCAATTCCTTTTCAGTTCAGTTCACTTCAATTTCTACAGGAAGTGATGCGGTCATTGACCACAAATGCTCAAATTCTTGCGACGGTGAGCCTCGATTGCCACATTTTTTACTCACAAATGAGTTTACCTTCACACGGATGGCTGTTGGAAAAGGAAATAGGTTTTACAATGCAGTGATCGGACGCTTCATTTGTATTCTGTTTACACTGACTGAATTCACATCAATTTGCTGCTGTTATTCACCACCCATTGTTGGCCATTTCATACGCACACTGTGCGCGCCAAATTTTGCTGGTTGGTCCATTGACCCAATTTTGCATTGGGAAGATTAGAATTCTCCTGAAGTAAAAAATTAACGAGACTCCTGTCCTAGGTTTACGTTAAAATACACTTATCCATTTATCTTCCAGAAATTCCCTCATTCAGGTTGACAACTTTCTAACCCTCCATTAGTTGAAATATTAAAGTGAAAAGCAAAGTAATGGAAATGATAACTGACGAGTAGTCGGGGATTTGGTTAATTTCAAGCTCAATTCCCGGCAGTGGCGACGAGCTCCAATGGGAGCGAAACTCGAGTCTAGTGCTTTTCTTTCAAAAGGGACCGACTGGAATGTCTATGGGAATGCGACAGCTGCGATCAGTTGTGGGTGATGTACAACTTGTAATGGAAGTGAGTTAAATATGGTAAAGCAATACAAACGGATTGTCGCGTAGATGCGGTATCTCAATTTGAGTGGAAATTTTCAGCAAATTAAGTTTAGACAGCTATGGCGAAACATACAATAGGGGCACGGTATTTCATCTCAGATTATACCCCCAATGTTAAGTGTATCGTCTAATTGAATTGTAGCTTAAGTACATTACTACCTCTGGCGTTTTGTGTAAATAGTTCATTGCAAGTCTTCACCCTAATGTTGAACGAAAAATGTCCCAACTGTTCAACACAGTTAGCTGAAGCGACTGAAATACTCAATGCATTTCTTGCATATGACTGAGAACCAGATGGGTTGTTACATACGTACTATACTATTTGTGATTTTAACATTTGATTGGTCCTTCAGAAGCTTTTCCAATGTAACCTCCTGGTGACTTACATCCAGGGCCTCAAACTCCGAAACTATATTTGCTGATTGTTGTGATGAATGTGTGCCTAGGATAGTACACGATTTGGTTATTTGCAGGCATTATATTATCAGTGATACGCGCATCCGAAAAACATCTGAGTGACACTTTTATCACCGTATAGTTGATAAAATAATTAAGTTGACGCAAACAAAAGGTAAAATGCAGAGGATGAATTATAACGAAAAAAGACAGAAGAACCTTCATCACTACTTTCACATTGCGTACATTTTTAATCGTAAGTTATTGTTGCTACTGATTTCACCCCTTTTTAAAAAAGGTTGTTATCTGGAAAGAAATATGTTTATGAGTGGACAAATATGACCACCATAATGGGCATGAATACACACGTCACTGATCCTGGCTTAGTCTCATATGTTTTAGTGTTTTTAGCTGGTGGCTCTTAAATCCTATTGGGCCTTAGTAATGAAACAGATTGAATAAAATAAGGCCAAACTTGATGTCTGTTTTTCATACCAACAGAAAATGTCACGAGCTGTTCACCGTGGAGTTTAGATCAGTCACACTCACGGAGTTGAAACGAGCCACGATATTGTCTTCGAATGGTGGGCATGTGTAAAACGCGTCTGATCAGCTTCGACCGATTTAGGGAAACTGTTTTGTATGAAATCAACCCCTCTCTGCTCCTAATGCATGTCATCATAGGTTTTCGTCTCACTGTTGGCACCATTTCCACAAGCAAGCAGTCCTGTGCATAAAACGACTGTCAGAATTAAGAAAACATCATTGAAAACATCACTGACTGCGCAACAATAACCCGTCGTGTGTTTTAACTACCCAAAAATTATTGAACCGATAACCGTCAAACAATTGATCTCGCTGCTATTCATTCACCAATAATCAATAACCCTCAATTGATTGTCTTACCAGATGCTATCTGCATGATTTAAGACAAGCTAGACTATATGCAATGCTCATGATAACCTATTTTGTGACCTCGCTGGGTGTAATTCGTTAGTAAATGAACTAGAGCGTCGTTTGTCCGCCTTGGCCTATGCTCGTTGGCTTTGGGTTCATATATTAATACTGTTTTACGGATGAATAATCAAGTGACTAACCGAGAGTACAGCATTGACTCCATCCTGCTAGTTTCAGGGAAATCATTCTTAGTCTGAATTGTATATGTATACGCTAAATTTATACGGCATTTGATTTCTAGTTCAATGTGCTGTTACATGTACAGCATATCGCTTCACAGAATATAACTAACTTATGTAACAGGTACATCTAGGTGAGGTAGTTCATCATCTCAATGAATATTATTTTAACGTACAAAACTGTCACCAATGTGTTACTGATAATGATGGGAAAATGTTTACGGCAAGAAACAGTCTTCGAAAGAAAAAATATTACTGGTCAATTGACCCCATTTCTAACAATAAATGCAACATTAGAATAAACTCTCCCGCACAACCACTAGCGACACTAACACTCGTTCTCCAACACTAGTTGAAGAACATACAAACCCAAATCATTCGACTTATATCGTGGGCCTGCGCTCTCAAATTCAGTTTGGTCTGAAACAAAATCGGCGCAGATGTTTCATAATTTCGAGACGATATGTTTACATCCTACGGCGGTCCAATAGCTCTCTACGAAAATAGATTTCCTACGTAGTACACATTACATATAAGGTTATGATACAATACAAACCAGTCACACCAAAAAAACAAGAAGCGTTTGTCATTAAATGCTAACGTTTCATGTTTTGTTATCGTTGTCTACGTAAAACATCTGATTCCGTAAAACATCTGGGTAGCTACAACGGAAAAGGTCAACATTCACACTTTGCAGAAAACGAATGATTATCATTTATAAGGAAGATCAACCGCCCGTGTCAACAATCGGTGTGCAAATATGGTCGGGCTGCGATAATTTTAAGGTCTCAGAAGTGTAAGTGGATTGCAGGTTGATTTGTCCCACCCGTATCTTCCGGTTGCATGGTACATGCCACTTTTAACTCAGTATGGTCCAAAGTAATCAAAAGCACGTCGTTTACAGCTTCCCAGTCTTTCGTACGATCTATTAGTGCATATGCCGTTGGATTGACCTCTGTCTCGATTGAAAAGATGGGAACCTTTGACAGAGAATGACTGAACGTATAACAAAGTGACTGTTGAACGCGACAGTTTAACAGACAACGACAACAGAGCATGAGAGCAAAAAACGGATCTCATCTAATGCAAGGAAAATAATGGAAACGTCACATTGTTGGCCAGATCAGCTGGTGGAGCGTATTATTGCGCAATCCATACCCAAAGCCACTAAATCTCTTTGGGGTGGTGTCGATCAATACTAACTGTCTGACCCCACGGGTGCATACACTGATGACTCAAGCAGTCTCCTCACCGTTGGTCCGATTACAAGCCGTGTTATAATGTAGGGTCCAGAGGTCAGCCGTACCTGTTGTTGTTACCTTCATGTTTCATGAAATCGAACATCTTACATCCATGAGCGATAATAGTAGACCAAATGGTATCACCTCGCGGCATATCTCTTCATTCATCATTGATGAATTGAATCGAAAATCTCAGTGCTTCAAGTCGATGTGAATAAGGATGTTGGAGACTGCCAACTATCAGTTTGGAAAATTTATCTCATGATATAATTTAAGTGGAAGATTTTAGTAATTGTTAAGCAACGATAGAGACTAGTTTGGAAAGTTTGATAATTTGCACACCAGTTTCTCATTAGGCAGGTAGCCGTATAATTTACTTAAAGGTTTAAATCGCGAGCGAAATCTGTTGAGGGCAATGGATAAAAGATTTTACAATCTAATGTGATTTGATATTAAGCAACATTAGGTGCACTGCAAACGCGTTTAACTGTATGACAAACCGTTTCGTTAAATATACTTATCAGAATGTCGTCGTCGTAACACTATTTGACGTTCCCACATTGAGACGGTTTGATAATTTGTGTTATTCCATTTTCTTATATAAAGGTTTAGCATTCACTGTGAAATTGGTCAAATGGTAAGCTTAATTTCTATCTTTTGCTTTCACTCAAATCAGGGTAAATTTGGTCCTTCTGAATAGTCAAGATAAGAAGTCTTTCAATATCAGTTTGACAACAGATGTGTGTGCGTGTGCAATATCCACACGAAACATTTTTGTGATTTGAGTTTCGTTATGCGTGACAGGTGAACAAACAAACTCGACAACTCTGATGCTGAACCGACGTTGTTTACAATGGATATCCATTTAGGACTACTAGCCGTGAAACATCTCTTGACTGCCATGGTTTGTTTTGTCCAATGTGTTGGACGATACGTGAAAATAATTCAGCAATTCAATCCTTTTCAGTAAAAATTGGAAACTGCTCGTTTGTTGACAAGTTCGCATGTTCATAAGCACACAGCCATAACAAACTCTACGCTGAACATCCAAGACGTCACAGGTAGATATTTTCGCCAGCCTTATTAGAAAACGAAACAAGTAGAAATGTTGGCAGCCCAAGTGGTTAAGCGTACAGCACAATTCGAGCACGAGACAGGCATGTGAGAAACAGGAAAATGGTGAAAGGAGTAATAAATGGTTAGCAAATCATCACACCTTATCGGAGAGAGAAACGCTATGGGCAATAAGCGGTAGCTATTAGTTCGTTCATGTGTCCATGTTAAATGATGAATCTATGTGAAATGCTGGAATATCGCAGACTGTGAAGTGAGTGAACTGCACTACTATGACACCCGTTTTCCAGCCGGCTAATTTGTGGTCCGATGGGTTACACAGCTACCGATGAGTAGCCACCGACAGCTTCGAACCTGTGGTGATATCAAACAGATACGTTGTACTGTAAAACTGCAGTAAAATCACTATGGAAACCCCGGTAACGATTGTGCCTTCTTATTCCCTGATGTGTTCCGATGTTCGGAAAATTGTAATATTCGTGCAGTTTCGTTCGTTATGTTCTTCTTTACTTTTGATCACTTGGTCTCACTTCATTTGAAATTATCAGATACACAGGTTGATCACCTAAGAACTGAAGCGATGTACTGGCGATGTAATCTGCTAGAACATGTATAACACGCGGATAGCAGATTCTTCTAAATCACTAGTCTAATACTGTAATGACAGTTAGATTTTGCAGTAGTACATTTTCAATCGTTCACTTAGTAAACTTAGTAAACTTGACAAAATGGCTGAACGAATAATCCCCGTGCAAATATTCTGGGACGTTTTTCCATCAAACATCGATGGAGCTCAGATGCACTGATCCGTTATGTAGTTCTACACGAATGAAGAATTGTCAGGTAATACTCTTAACAGTATCGTGGAATAGGTGGACCTTCTGGTAACAGCGAACTGGAGTTATTGATATGCTCTTGATGATCTTAGGTAATTAGGGAGAAGGAGCTACGTTCGTTTTGATATAAACCACTTTGTAAGCTATTGTAAATGCGTAAGCTAAGTCAAATTTTCGTTTCAGTGCAAGGATGTCCAACGGACGTCCGAACTTCAATGAACTAAGTTCAGCTGTTTTATTTCATCAAACGCAGTGTAAGGAATCATTATTAAAAATAAATCAACTAATTACCAAATGTACTTTTCCGTAAAACTCGGATATCTGAGGTAGAAAAATGATATCATCCGTCCCAAGAGCTCCGGCTACATTTAAGTAATTTATCATTGCACTATTACGTAGGTTCATTGCGCTAAGTGTTGTGTTACCATATAGATGGCTTAGTTGGCTTTAGGAGGAAAACCCCATATCATTTATACAGAACAAATGTGACTGGGACTAGTCGAAGGTCTGACAGAAAGATTAATCTGCTTAGATATGTTAGTGCGTACAACACTCGCATAGGGTGAATATGTGTGTGTGTGAACCAGAGGGATATTGAACACTTGTAACCAAACCAAGTATAGGGTGTGCTTGTTGTTATAGTTATGCGTGAACAGGAGTTGATTACTGAATTAACTCGTGGGGCTTCTCTGCGGCGGAAGTATATTCATTGAGTTCTAAGGGCTAATCAGCCGCCTTCATTATCTGCTTTACGACTGGGGTGCCCAATCAAAATGAAATGTATGTGACCCTTATCATTTAAACCATCTGTTACTTACATACGTTGTGTTTTTAACTATTTCTAGTAGTACTGGGACAAATCGTCCAAAAGTAACATATTTCACAGAGTTGTTTGTTCGGGAGCAATGCTGAATTATCAGACTCTATGGTCGTGTAACACTTAATATTTTCACTGTTCTGACGTCAGTACAACATAACACTTCGCGAGAGCCAGAAAGTTGAATCTTACGTTTAATGAGTTTTTAAAATGCCATCAACCAACAAACACGGTTAATAAAGTTCGGAAGAATTGGTTACTTGTTCCAATTAGTTTCACATCAACTCATTTTCTTAAACATTGGGAAAGCTTGTGCGATTTACTAAAAGTTGGTTAGTGCATCATCTGAATGAAGCTTAGATGAATTTTCCGCTTTGCGCTCCTTCGACCACAATTACTGCGGACGATAAACTCTCTCTTTTCCGTCACAACGCAAAGACGTTCACTAAATTTCATTAAACCATCACGTTTAAGCGCCAACCTAGAGATTGTTATATTAGTTCGATTTCAAACGATTGGCAGCCGTTCAGTCCGTTGAGGGGATTACCAATTACAATTACGTTGACCTTCCATACAAAATATGAGATTAAAGCAGTTAAATATCTTACTTAGCTCTGCGCATTGACAAACCAGCCTATCGAACATGTTGCTTAAAATTGGAATCTTGACGGATGAAGTATTATGAACAATTTATTTTATACGGCTATTCAAACGAATACAATTTATGGAATCCGCTCAGTGCTAATTGTCAATAAATGGAGCACTATTGGCTGACAAGTGCATTGAGTTTTGCATTTTTGGGTTGTTTTGCAATGGGTTCTTGGACCAGCATCATCACTGAGTGGAAACAGTAAGACTACCCGACTTATTGGAGCTAATGGATGCTATTTTGCATCCTGTTGTTTTTCAATAAACTAAAATTGTTTGCGCAAAAACGTATCCGTTGGCTCACTTGTAATTCAATTTTCTCATTTTGCTATAGATTCCGCGTTCGGAAATACGGTGCCTAACAAAACAATAGCACCATTTCTTTTCCAAGAGCATTTTGGTTAATAAAAACACAAAACGCACGTTTCACGCATCGAACTGTGGGAAATTGGCACACAGCAGAATTTTAAAACACTGCGTTCCCTTGATCCAGTTCACCAGTAACGACAGAAGACATACGTCGCGAGAATGATTGAAGTAAAACTATCTGATGCTATGGGTGGTACCAGCCTTTATAAGCGATATGTTGATGATATTTTGATTTTTACCACTAATATTCAGTTTGCTTCACTTTTAAACCTATTTAATTCGACTCATCCTAATCTTTCTGTTTTTCGTGGAGAGGAAGCAAACAATATTCTTTTCTAGAGATTTCACTCACTAGATGACAGGACGGCTCACTACAACGCTCAGTGCACCGTAAGGCCACTTGGAGCGGTCTGTATTTGCAATTTTCTTCATTTGCACCAATCACTTATAAACGAGGTCTCGTGAGAACCCTGTTTCATAGAGCCCGAGAGATATGCACCGACGACTGCTTGCAAGGAGAGGAAGAAAGATTAAAGAAAGTGTTGCTCGCGAACGGCTATCCTGAGAAGTTCATCGATGTTGACAGCCAGAAAAGAATGATCAAGACTCCCGTGAGTACGGTCTTTAAAAAGCAGGTCTTTTTGAACCTTCCTTTCAAAGGCGATCATATCGCAACTGATGTAAGGCAAAAATTACACTCTGCTCTAACTCGTACATACCCGGCGGCTGGATTGCGGTTGCTACTCACAACTAGGAGTGTCGCTCAGCTTATTCACAATCGTATCCTACCAAAATGTTTTGTCTGACATGTGGTCTATCAGTTCACTTGAAGTTGCGGTGACGTCTATATCGGCAGAACAGATCGGGGCCTACGACAAAAAATGGCTGAACATATGCCCAAGTGATTGGTGCGCGCCATGACGCAACAGGCAATGGCAACAGAACGAGTGAGACGAAATCCGACCTCATCCATAGCAAAACACATCATGGAAAGAAGTCACGTTGTTGACCCCACCAAATCGTTTTATGTGTTGTTGCGTAATCGGAATCCGAAGTTCCTTGCCTTCTCCGAAGCTATGCAAATCAATACTCGCAGTCCGGTCCTGTGTGTGCATAAACTGTTGACTGATGCAGTTTGTCTGCCCTGGAACTGATAGCAGTCCTTGTTTTGTGTAAACCCAATTGTTGATTGTTTCTATTGTTGGTGCTATCCGCATGTCCTATATATTCCAATGTTTTACGTTCGTGACTGAAGAGAATAAACGAAATATTAACATCTCGCGACGTATGTCTACTATCGTTATTGGTGAACACAGCAGAATATCGTAAATTTCATAGATCACCCTTTTTTAAAGCGCTACCTTTGCTGCAGCAAGGTAGTCAATGTGTCCTGCTCTGAAACTTGAGTGAAGTAGGACAGACTCCCTGTGATGGTTAAGCTACATAATACATGTGATATTGTAAGCGTTAGTTCAATTGAGCTCAGCGTGCTCTCCAGCTTTAACAGAAATTAATGCCATCAGCTAGAAGTTGTAATTCCAAAAATTCCAAATACTAGGATGACAACTATAGCAAAGGTGGCTCTAATATCAGTCGCTCGATTCCTCTGCTTGTCTGTCGGTGAGGATGAATAGTTGCGTGACTTTGATTGTTATTGTTGCTGGGACGTTGCGACTCGCTCAATGGATTCGATACAGGCCTGCCTGATCTCATCACCATGACATACTGTAGTCTCCGTACCATAGCGGCAGCAAGCCAGTTACTCCTACAAAAGTGGGTTTCTTAGCCGAGGCATAGGAAATGGCATATCGCCGTATGAAGACTGCGTTGATTCACAGACTGGCGTGTTGATATTGTGTATATAGGAGGGCCATGACAAAAGTTGATTTTAAGAAATGAACCTATTTACCGAGATCGGCTGACTCAATAGGTGACTATAATTTGAATGTGGATCAGATTATCAAACTTTCGCTTTACGAGAGGAAGCTCTCATAGACTCCACCACTAATCCTATGGGCATCCATTGTGTTACGGAATTTGCAGATAATTGAGTTTGAACTTGTTTTTCCTCTTTGTCAGTGCGGATCGACACAGTCCACTTCGACATGAACAAGCGATAACTCAGTTACAAAGCAAATTGTGGTTGATTATGTTGATGTCGTTAACATCTGTGCTTCGTCTTTGATTTGTCCATAGTCTATTGTTATGGAAGAAAGAAAAAGAAAAATGGAAAGATTTTATTGGGAGAAAGTCAGTATCGACTTGGGGTAACATAATTGATTCCGTGTATTATCTGAAGATGACTAAACATTTGCATGATTCCTATAAGTACCAAGGACTGGTTGTTCAAAGTTGCTACGATGATCGCAAACGAGTTAAAGTCACGTAGTTAATGCCCGAAAGGTACTCCCTTGAATCAAAAAAGCCAATATATCGATCGAGACGCGACTATACACAACAGTTGAATCATAAAAACGATTAAGGTTATGTGGATTGTGTCAGGTTGCAACAGACTAATTGTCGCTATTGTGTAAGCGCAATATTCACAACTGTAAGTTAGTGTTAATCAATGGACGGCACTCCAAATTCCTATTTAGTAATGAGCATACCAGTCCGGAATTTTCTCCAATTATAACTTTCATTGGTTTTATACTGTTAACTAAAGTTAGTTTCGGTTTCCAAAATGCTGAAATGTGATGCAATGTAGAAACTATACATAACGTGTGTATTACACTCACTGCAGTCGTGAATTTGTCAGATTGAGGATGATGGCCATATTCGGTCAGTGAATTACGCAAGACCATGGATACAAACCGCAGGTTAATGTCTTGGGTCTGCAAACCTGAAAGTGGGTAATCGTCTTTGCTTTGATCTATCGCAGGAAATGGTGTTACAACAAACTCAAGGATCATCCTATGTGTAAATATTTGATCCCTTTACTTATAGATATTTTTATTGTTGCCGTTACTCACTTCACGCCAATAAAATCTAAATCAACTCCATAGTAGTACGTTTAACACATACATGTGTATACATGTATATTTGAACCACTTATATTGAACAATTCACAATGACTTCCGAAAACCGGAGTCATGGACATCTTGTTACACAACTTACAATCGAAAGTCATATAGCCTCGTCGTAAACAGCAAGTTTGCGCATGGTTTGCTGGTAAGCTCACAAAGGGTCTAAGGGTTTAGTTCCAGTTTATTCAGTTGTGCTGAAGGTTTGCTAACACCAGAATGTAGACGATTCCTACATTTTAACAGACCCACATTAGCAATCATGACATATTTGGGTAAAATTTCATAGAAGTTAAAAGTGACGGAGGCTCAATTCACAAAAGAATCTTGAACTGAGTATTCGATGCGTCAACCTTGCGATAACGATGGTGATGTTCCTGGACATGCTTTCATCTGTGGCATTTTCTACTCGAACTCCTATATATAAATGATTACCGTAAACTGAAAATCGAGTACTCTCAACTATACACCAATTGTCAGTGGCCTGACTTCAGCGATGCATTTTCCCACTTAATTGTAGACGCAAGAACTCCCCGAATGGCTACCAGATGAGCAGACTTTTAATCCCCATAAAATTGGTAACGCACGTTTTGCAGTCGAAAAATCTGTCACGGATACAAACTCTAACACTGCCCGTCATATAGAGACGACGAGGATATCGGACTCAACAACGGACCGGCAAAAAGTATCAGTCGTGAAGACATATGACATTGTCACCTCGAGCGAGAGACCGAACGGCCCGTTAGAGGAGACAAGCGTCGAACTGTGGAGACACACTCAGGTTTAAAATAGGTAGCCCTACGTTATCACCGAGAAGCATGTGTTATACACAAGAAAAAACCCGCCCGTCAGAATATTCACTCTCTTGGAAGCCGTCCGAAGCCTACATGTATTCCGTTGTTCAAGTTTGCCGTTATCTGGGGTTCACCGATGTCTCCTTCCTTGTTGTATGTAGATTATAGGGACAAACCTGCGTTCTCAGAGTTCACGATGTAGATCCATGCAATAGATATGCATATACAAGGTGCATTACTTTATGTCCCGACTAGCCTGAAATCCGGATGCATGGGACCTAGCTTCATTCACTGCTTGTTAATATATGTGTACGCTATGCAACGTAGTACAGGCAAAGCAAACGGTGTGTCCATGAGCCGACTCATATGTATATCAGCTGTAAGCTTTCGTGTTCATTGTACGACATGCACTAGAATCAGAAACTCTTTGACATAACTCGAACCGGAATCGAGTTAATGGATAGTTATATCAAAAAGGTGAAAATTACTGAGTGCAAGCTGGTGACGACAGCAGCATGAAAAACTAATTGCCTCAGCAGAACCTAACAAGTTTGTCACTTTATTCTGGCAGCCTCATTCAGTGAGCTAAATCATTCACATAACTATCAAAAAAGTGAGCGGTATCAGCTGTGGGATAACTTTGAATTGATGAAAACAGTGAGAATGAGTACTGCTCAGCAAATGGAATTGACTGCCGGTTATTCTGAATTTGGCGGGGATGCGGACGAGACCATTGGTTTGTTCTTTTCTATGCGGTTTGGCATATGATCAGTTGCTTTGACACCTGATTAGAAAACGCCTCAAAGCGCACGGCCCTGGCTTTGTAAATCACTAGTACAACACTTTTCGTTAGTTTTTATTTCTCAAGTTTTTGGATGAGGATTAAGTTGAAGTAGTTCGTCGAATGGAATTCAAATTTAGCTTCAAGGCTAGGAAATAATCCAGTTGGCCGCATCGCAGTAAATGCCTACTCATTTGATATCAGAACTTTTATTTGAGCTGAGGTTTACGAACACAAAATGGAAAGTTCGCTTCCTTCAATTATGTCTACGTTTGCTCCGATGGTCAGTATATCATCGGCCACCATTTGATTCGCCTAGGCAGACTAAACATTCGAAGCTCATTGTGATTACTGACGCCAATAACAATAAACTTTGTAACAGATTCGGTTAGAGTATAAATTCTATGTTATGGGACGATTGTAGTCATCTAGAACCTGAATTGGATTGGAGAATAATGGCAAAGTAACTCTTGTAGTGAACCTGTAAAGTAATAGTGGCATTCAGTTTTTAAAAATAAATGTGAAACTTCATCCGAGTCTTAATAGTTAACCAGTTTTTAACACCCTATCTTGATTTGCCGTGATAGCGTTATCATCATATAGTTTCAAATGATGAACTGGTACACAATTTTGTGATGTCATTATTGGCTCCCACGGTGCATGGTCATCTGATTATATTTGAAGTGATGTATTTCCTCTGACAGGCTTAGCTATCTGCGAGTGTTCGTTTTGTCCCCTAATTTTCATGCCCCAGCTAGGTTGCCTTTTTATGTTCCTGCTTCTTTGCGCGTTGCTCTGTAGCAACTAAACATCGTTAAAATTAATTTTTCTATGTTCTAAAATTTCACCGCTCACATCCGAGAGGTGTTCAAAATATAACTATTAATAGCAAGTGGTACACTAGTTTGGTTAGTATAAGTTGAAATTTACTCACAGATGATTGCAGCTTTCGCATCTCCATAAATGTTTCAGTCAACTCTTTCTAAATGAAAACACTATATTGGTGATTACCTCGTGTCACACCTCGTTAGAATTTAGGTTTACCAGCATAAATCTTGTGTTCTTACTCCAGTCTGTCCAATAATCCCGACATTACTCACAAACAAGTATCAATGAACGTTTGTAGATGATAACACGGTCGAACCTGATATGAGAACAGTGGCACCACGGGACATCCTGCAAGATAAACAAAGCAAATGTATCACCGCAGCTAGCAGGCCTATGAACAATATTTCAAACCATAGTGTGCAGTGAAGAGAACACACAACTGAAACTACAGTACACTGAGAGTGATATATATTGCTTGCTGCAAAAAGAGCATATAACGGTCGTGAAGAACTTTGAGTGAACCTTTTGGACAAAAAAGGCCGAATTTCCAAAACAGAGGTTCATGATGGAGAAGTAGATCGCGGTCTTAAACAATGTCTCATATATGTACGCAAGACATACATAATTCAAAATTATGAACATAAATTTTTTGCGCAAATAAATGACTGATGATTGAAAGCAATTGAAGCAACATGCAAAGGATTAAGGGTCAAAAAATCGCTAGTTATGTGTCGTTTAAACCACTGTTACCGCGCACATTTAGGCGAGGACTGCTGCAGAAACTCCCACTCGCATATAATTCCACCGATAAGTGTCCATCTTTGCTCCGCGCATTCAGTGGAGATGACGGCGGGGAAGGCAGACGCCGACGTGTTCGCTGCGCACCAGATGCCACGTCTTCTAAGCACGAACTGTGACGTCTCCAGTTGGAGTTAGTGGATAGCTGCGCACCGCCGTCTGCATCTGTTGTTCCGTTATGTGGAGTTCCGTTTATCAGAACCGGTGGCGTGTGGATTTTTGGTGTACGTCGGTTTTGATTCTCTGACATATATGGAGTAGCCCCGGAACTGCCTACCGTGGTGTTGTATAAACTGCCATGTCGCGTTTGATTAGAAGCTGACCGAGAGATGTGCGATGCAGATGATAGCGATCGATTGCGTTCAAAAGGCTCGCAACCGGGTTGGTAGGTCACATCATCTGTGGGTACTGGTAACGTGTCTGTGCTATGTTGTTTCGAGGATCTGCGACCACTATTCGCATCCTTTTTGCAGCTGGTCAGGCGTCGTAGGTCTAATTTTTGAGCTTGAAAATCTTGACTGTAGACATATTAAGAGTATAGAGTGAAGTTATTTTTGAACTACGATTAAAAAAATACCGTACTTACTAATATGATTTGATTGGAATGATATTTACTGATTCACGAAACTATAGATACTGTAATGATTGGTCATCAAACATCCAGTGTGGATTGATTCAAAGCACGTAATTTGTAGCCTAAAGAGGGTGAAACAACCGGTTTGTGAAAGCAAACGGAATGATGTGTGTAGCTCATATTATTTGGCTCTATTGTACTAAACGATAAAGCATTGTTTAACTTCAGCGCATCCCATGAAAAGTGGTTCCATGGGCTATTTGCCTTCTAATCTCATATAAATTTATTAACCCCAGACGTAAATTTTACAAGATTCACTAGTAATCTGCCATAATTATGGCTTTCTCTTTAATCGAAGTCGGCGTTCATTCACACCGCAGAGTATACACCTTACAGGCCACGCCTACAATGGAAAGCATTCAGTGTTGTGTACTAAACTTTTGACAATGCCAAAACAATCCTTATAAAGGTTAAATTCTCTGGTCACCAGAGTTGTTTACAAATTGCTCGGTGTTTTGCATTTCACGGCTTTTAAATTTACTCCGTCCAGCTGCAACAGATCAGTGAGATACAATATCTCACAAACGGTTTAGGTCAGTGTGATCTGAGTCACAGGCACAGAAAGAACCTCAGTGGAACCTTTGATGAGCAATGGTAACTAAAATATGCCGCACAAAGACTATATAAAAAATTTTTTAACATGTTGTGTCACTAACCTTCCGGTGTCAACAATCACATTCGTATAGATGATTGTGTGTTTACGACTCTACAGAAAGTTACCATGTTTACCACCGGGTTTCAGTCACTGTCAACTGACCAAAACGTAGTTGAACGTAACCCTACAACTGAATACCATGCAGCTACCGACGCGTTTAGACTTCGAGTTCTATGTTCAACTGTAGTGCGTCAACAAGAATGAGGGTTCTCTGTTGAAGCTGAACTAGTGATTACTGTAGCTATGCCAACATGCAATAGACTGGCTCACATCTTACCTGACGCCAGTTACACAGAGTTGTTTATCGTTGATAATATTTAATCATGTCCAAGGTGGAGCAGACTTATCAGTCATAAAATTCCGTAACATTTAAATATATCAATATCCAGCTGATCCCAAACTTTTGCTAAAATATATCCCCAACGTAATTGAGCTGCTCACTTGAAACATTAGGATTTATCCAAATCTCACTCAATATAATGCAAATTGGGGACATGCTTCTAATAAATACTTACAGAACCATACAGCACTTCAGTAGGATAGTGTAAGTTGCCCACTTTACTCACACAATACAACTAAATTGAATTCACCGCCCCCAACTCCAGTTTATTCCACAGTTTCGTACGCTACAGACTTATTAATAATTTGTCGTCGCATGTTGCTACTTGGTGACATCGGACTGGTTTGTTTTGTCTGCCTTTAAAAATGTGTGACGATTCTCTGGTTTTCATACACACGTGTGTATTTCGTGATCTATAGTGTCGGTCATTATTTCAGCGATTTCCGTGACATGCCCTATCACAAGAGTTGAGTCATAAACCATTTTTCCACTGAACTTCTATACGAGCATCCTCTGTTGAACAAAACGAATTTACAAGATGCTAGCATTTCGTGCATGGGCAAACCAAGGTGAATGGTTGTCCTCATTTCTGAACGTGTCCGAACCAATTTAACCAAAAGGGTATCGTGTTATGTTTCAGCAGGAGACAGAAGCCGATGAATAATAATAATTACTGACTGGCAAGGTCAACGCTTGTTACATTCAGTCGAAACAAAACTGTTTACCACAGATCCAAAGGACTAAACGCACTGCTTGTCTCTTGTCTATTCCGACAGCAACTGGAAGCGACGACAGAATACATACCACGCACCTAAAATGCGACCGAACCCCAATAGAAAAGCAGACAACGACGGTCGCCGTGAGCTTGATGACGCTACTCTTGTAATCTGTGGCAACTGGATGAAGTATTTGGGATTGATATACCCTTTTTCTACCGTGAGATGTTTGCACTTGCTTTCGAGAAACAATGGTAACAGGTTCAGACCAAAATATTTGGTAACGGTAACGGATATCTCATCCACATATGAGCCGACATTTTGATGAACACAAGAAGGAAACTGGCAATCCTCAAAAATACGGCGAATTGTCCGACATATAAGAATGTGCCGTTTCACACCGTCGCTCACTGTAATGACCGGAGTGTGGAAACAGATAATGCATCAAACCTGTCAAGTTACAAATCATCTAATGGAACTAACGTGGGTCCGAACGTTATTATTGTGACCCGAATGCAATCCTACCGTTACTTCCCTATACGTTATATACATGCATATAATAACATTCGGCAGTCGTAAATCGATGATTTTGAAGGAATTTTTACCGGAAAGGTGGCTTTTGCTATAAATACCAACAGGTTAGTGAACATATATTCAACGGTGGAGGTTGCAACTGCAATGAGCTACATTCAAAACATTGGGTGTTTCTAGGATTACATAACCCGTTGGGAAAAGCGTCAAAATATTCCGGCACTGACTGATTACTAAGAGAATAAAACTGGTCGGAAGCGACATACTAAGCCAATATTGCTGGTGGCTGGTGTTATGACATTGCGATAACATCGTTTCACGTGCTCTTTGTTTAATACGAGACAACGTCCCAGTCAGGATTTTTCACTTAACCGCGACTATGACATCTATTAATTCATTCGACTCAACGAACTATGAGCTTGCTAGTCCTACTGACCGTTCAATAATAAAAACTTAGTGATTGACGGGAGCGTGAAAGACAGATTAGTAAAACTAAACGTTACCAAAGACTGTTCAGTGGTGAACTAAAGGTCGGGAGACTCTGAGCTGAGCGATTTGATGATTGCACATGTTTTTCTACAACAAAGGGTACCCGTAATTTTTTTCATCAATAAATTGCTTTTTGGCTAACCAAAGAAAATGTGTTAAGGTTTCCGAGTCCCACGGTTAGCGGTTAGATCCTCGAAGACGAAGTATAAAAATAGTTAGTAATAATTGTACTCTGCAGGAGCGACCGCATATTTGTTGTAACTTCTGTCCACCCCCTAATGTTACCGTGCGTGTACATGTATGTCATCCCAACCATGATTGCCAGATTCAAGCCCTTCGCAAACCTGATATCAATTCTACAGGAACGTTCTGCAACCTGATTCTCAAGGCTTGAAAACCACGTTTGACTTCAAAGGGGTGAAGGACACTTTCAAGTGCACCGCAGAAAATATGACTGGAACACCAGCATATAAATAAAAATAGACTTACCAAAGTTACCTCTAATCGGCATCAATAAACTTGTTAAGACATTGTTATTTAAAGGCAAATTCGAGCATTTTCTGTCAGTATCCAATAGTATACGGTCTATAGCGTTCGGAGTATGATACCTAACCAAGATAAGCTGGAAGGGTTGAATAAGCGCATGTAAGATTCAACAAGTTTACTCGTTATTCAACGAGAAATATCCATGCGTTTTACCTGGAGAAATGAGTGAGACTACTTAAAAGTGCAGCAAATCAACAGCGTGATTGTGATTGAGCGACGAGGGCTACTGTCTTTCAGACCTTGATTAGCAGGATTGCTTAGTAACTGATCAAGTTCGTTAATTCAGGGAACCAACTACAATATCGCGTGTTCAGTTTTGTTTAGTGTGATCCTACCGAATCATCAAGAACTTGGAAGCAAGCTGACCAAGAACCCTCACAAAGACCATGAGCACCAGCTAATCAAACAAAAGAAACAGAAGGAACCGGCCTTTTGATCTTGGAAACGCAAAAAGCTCTTTCCTCCGATCCGCGGTCGTACTGGTTGTTGAGATCATATCTCAAGAGGATGGTTCAATTGTCACTAGTAAGTCGGGCCGAGTTAACAGGTGAGTTGATCATTTTGACGAATAGTTCAACTGGCCTCAACCAGAGCTTGTGGATGACGGGAGCCGATTGGTCAGTTATTGCATTCCAGACGGACCTCCGTCCGAAGCAAAAGTGGTCCTGGAGCTTAAGTTATTAAGGCGTAATAAGGCTCCTGGTCCAGACCTCCTCCCTCTTTCTCTTTTCAAGGATGGTGGGGAGAGGTTGATATCAGAACTGACAAAACTCCTCCAGGCGATCTGGGAGACTGAAGAGATACCTCGTGATTGGTGCCTATCAACAGTCATTCCCGTTTTCAAGAAGGGGGTCCGAAGTCAATGTGACAACCACAGAGGCATCAGTTTGGTGTCAGTTGCTTCCAAGTTACGCACTTGCCTCCTTTTACATCGGCTCAGTAAATCCAAAGAAAGTCAGATAGATGAGAAACAGGCAGGATTCCGATCCGGTAGGGGGTGAGTTGATCATATTTTTACCTTGAGGCGGATCTTGGAACATCGGCACTGTTACAGACAGTCGACAGTCGTGGTCTTTTTGGACCTGAAGGCTGCTTTCGATTCAGTTGCTCGTAACGTTCTCTGGAGCAGTCTTCTCTGCAAAGGAGTACCATGGAAATATGTGAATCTGTTGAAATCACTGTACGCTCACTCTGCAAGCAGGGTGAGATTTTTAGGATAATTGTCTTAGGCGTTTACCACTTCTAGTAGTGATCGTCAGGGGTGTCCGATTTCCTCCTTCCTGTTCAATTTTGTCAAGAACGACATTCTGGAGGGTGCGCTTCGGGAATACAATAGGCTTGGTGTTGAGCTTCTTCCTGGCGCTAGATTGACCGATCTGGAGTATGCGGACGATATTGTCTTACTTAGCCCCTCTGCCGAAGACAAGCAGACCATGCTGAACAAGATGAGTGACCGGGCTGGTTAGCATGAAGTGCGCTTTACATCTTCAAAATGCAGAGTACTGCTTCAAGACTGGGGCATTCCCACTCCAACTTTCTTCATTGCAGGTGATCCGCTTGAGACTGTGGACAGTTTCACATACTTTTGTAGCACCATCTTGTCAGCTGGGAATACTGCTGATGAGATATCAGCAAGGATAGCAAAAGCACGAATTGCGTCTGCCAAGCCGCGTCATCTGTGGAGTCAAAAGACGTTCAGTTGTCGCTGAAGGGAAGAGTAAATAATGATTATGTACGTTCTGGTTTGCTCTATGAGTCGGGAACGTAGCCTGTTCGCAAGGGAGATATCAACAGATTCGCTGGTTGACGATCGCTGTCACTGAGACCACGAACGGTTGGGTGAAACCGCGTGACTGTCACGAAATATGAAGACCGCGACTGCTTTACTGAGCAAATTGGGCAGGTATCGCCTGTCTGGCTAAGGTTCTTATGATTGCTGGACCCATTGGTTGGAAACGCTACCAAAATGGCAATCTGCCACTGCCAGGGATGTATTTGGATTCGTACCGTCTTCAGTTCTTCCGCTTAGTTTGCTTTCAGGACCTCTTCACCTCTCCATATCTGACGTTTTCTTCTCCTGGAATATTCCAAGCCATTGCTAAGATGAGCGGTAACCCCAGCTACAGCACCTTTTGGCTAAGGCACAAGGCCGTTGTGATGACGTTGATGATGACAATGTCTAGACCAGGCTGTCCAACCGGGAAGCATGTTGTAGGCATGACCAGTGCATGCACAGCAACATGCACTTATAAGTCATATTCGCTGCTATGGATTGCTCAATAACAACTATGTTTAACCAGAACTTTCTCTCCTTTTACCAATTTAAAGATTTTTTTATAGTTGCCCACAGTTAAGCATACAAGGGGATCGCAAATCGATAGCTAAAACCCTAATCGTATTCTTTAGTTAGTTTAATACAAAAATGCCCTGCTTATTTACTATATAGCCTCTGCTGAACCAAAGTTACTGACTTTCCTTAGTCACCTTTCAACCAGAAGTGTACTCTTTCCAATATTGCTGTGCACTAATTTCAAGAGACAGAAGAGTATGAACCCAATTCTCAATTCAAGTCAGGACGATAACACAAACGTACGTTGGGTGTATTCACAAGTGATACAGCACTGCAATATTTATCCTTTGGCATTCATCCAATACCTTTTGTGTCAGTCCTACAGACATAAATCTTAACTGGATATGTGAGGACGTTGGTTTTCACTAAACGTATAGATTCACATATACCATCATGTTTTAGTGTGCGTGGAAATGATCATCCTATTAGCCATCGATATTGGTTTGCAAGTGCCTACTACAAACGTCGGTAAACAGTCCAATGCTTAACATGAATCGGAATGTACGAATCGATCTTAACAGTTCACGGCCGTATGGCTAGTACATAGAAATAAAACGTTTTAACCTGGCTTGCCGGAACAGTGCATCGTTTAACAGCCCACGGTTTTAATTTGCCACGTCCTTCCAGCCTTACTCAAATCAATCAGGAAGAAAACGCATTTCACATAGCTGAGATAGCCGGCAACCAGTGTCTTCGGGCAGCCGTTCGTCCACCAGTTGGATTGTTTAAGGTAGTTTGCGTTCTTCGCGAACATTTGTTGATTTCATTAAAGCCAACAAACCCACGTTTTAAGTAGCGCGTTGTTCATGGGTAGTTTGTCTAAAAAGTATCATATTATTTTATATTACTGTTTTGGCAAAAGATTGGGTACTGCTTGTCATCACCTGTGATAGCATATACCTTTACAAACTCAAGGTAGCACTCTACGCCAATTACAATGATAACCAGGCTATATTGAAGTTGTCTACCCTTGTGATTGTGTGGATAACACTTTACTTCAGACGCAGAACTCTGGGTGTCTCTCTCTATTATCCCAGCTTGCTGACGAAACATTCATGAGTACGGACCTTGGTGTTAGCCTACAAATAAGAATGGAAACTGTGAGCACGGCCAACGATGATGTAACTCAATTTCAAACGAAACGCATAACAGAACGTCTCTTACTTTGTAATGCACACTGACGGGTTGGGGAGTTGCACACGCTAAGGGCAATGAAAGTGACTAGACAGTAAGAAACATTACAAGGGATTATTGAGATTTCGTGAGGGAGATGTAGTAGGCCTCATGTAATTTACAATCACTTGAAAAGAGAGTACACCACGGGGCTAGGCTATCTTGTCCATTTTGGCCATGTATGCGGCATTATTTCTTCTAAGCACTAACTATTTCTATGTGTATCTAGACGGAAAGCATTGTGGACAGTATAAGTTGTTTTATGAATGTGTCGCATTTTTCCTCATAACTGTTCAGTTTTCCTTCAGGATGCCAGTCAAACAAGGGTACAAAGCATATAATTGACATTTACAGACATGGCCTTCAAAGATGTAATGTGACAACGCGGAATGGGGACTTGCCACTACTCACGATAGTTGATAGCGTTGTAGATCCATCAGTTCTCCATAACCTCGCGATTCCTCATGATACACGTGACAGATGTGTAACCATTCCAACCGTAGTGTGATGGAATTATCTGTTGGACGTGAATAGCCGAATTCTGCGCTACAAACCTGGGTATGATCGCATGTTCAGGATTCACGCAGGCAAGCGATAGTGACGGGGATGTGGATGTTAATGGAGAAAAGATGAGAGGAAATCTGTGTTTACTAACAGAAAATGCTTTTTTCTAGTGATCAAGTGCTGAACATCTTTTCTGGCATATCTCTCAACTCAATAATACAAATTGCTTCTCATTGAAAAACTCGCCAAAGAGGGCTTAACCAACAAAAACAAAGTGTATGAGACTCTCCATTTGTCGACCAGGTTTACTACCCACTTGTGATGTCTTCCTTTTGCGAATACTATTTTACCGAATATTAAGTGCACGTAAACAGCAAAAAGTGGTTTGTAGTCAGCAATTTATTGTTTTATCTCTGAATAAAATGCATTCAATCTATGGTTTCATGCAGGCACTTATAGATCGACGTTCGAGTAATGCAAGACGACGTGGAACTGCTTGGCTGCGCCAATTGTTAACTTTATTAGAGATTAGTGGGTCCTAATGTTTGTAATATTCAACTAAGGATTACTTTCACTTTAGTTATAAAGAATGTTCAATTTAGACGACAAAAGTAATGTTTTGCCGCTCTCGGTAAAACCTCTTCCGCGTGAATGAAACATATTTATTGGAGTGGAAATTTTCGTGAAGCTACTTTAGTATTCTTTATTATATCGTAGGTTTCCTGTCGGTATTGAAGAATAGTACAGTGCTCGCAGGCACCCATTTAAAGGTTGAAGACTCGTAACTTCGTCCTGTCGCGGTAGGATATCCTCTGTACTGTACCTAGTTAAATAGGCTTGGTGTGTGCTGCTAAGATTGCAATTTGGCACCGAAGATATACTGCGAAACAGTTTCTCGTTTGTGACTGCACCATTCTAAGTCAACAGAGTGTACAAATCTGACCACCGAGAAGAGTGGACGACGGAACGGTGAAATTACACATTCATCCACAAAGCGACTTCGCAACGGTTTGCTGTTAGATTAATCATTGCGACGTGATGTCGAGTATGGGTGAATTGACTCACTATTTTGTTTTTAGCTACGGACGAAATTGTAGACTTACCAATGAGAGTGCACGTTAGCGATGTATGATTCGATAGTCAATCGATATGCAGCATGTCATCGGATGTCTGTATTACAGTACGTGACAGAAAATCGAGCAGACCCGAGTATAAAAGATGAATTTAATATACGATCGGATGAGATGGTCTACCGGATTTTACAGCTTTCTTTTACTTCAACGAATGTTAAAGAAGCTCTGGACATAATATTGACGGAATATGAAGAAGGTAAGAAATCAACCGCAAGAACCTTCATACAACTAACCGGTGACGCGTACATTGCGTGATGTCGATCCTGGCACGTTGTGCGTCCATTTCCAATGGAGCGATGCATGAACGAAACTCATTAGGATATTCAGGTATGCGTACAGTTATTATATAAATGGTACCCCGTGTGTCTGATGGGGAGACGTTTACCACCAGATTATTTACGGAACTTCGCTTTCATTTATATAGAGAGAACGTTTTTACAACTACATCACTTACACCACAGAAAACATAACCGGCTAGCCATTCTAAGCTGAGTATTTCATTGAGAATAATGATTACATCCATTTATTCCAACAGACAGTGGAGTACCACACCCTCAGAGCCAAACCACAGCTCTCGCTGTGGATTCGCAATCAGATGTTGGAAAAGCAAACTCTACCGCAATTAAAACAGTTCGTGTTACCTCTGTCATTGTTAATCTCATGAGCTTGCACATTGTTTTCTGTGTCACAGCTGATTGATATTCCGCTCAATTTTGAACACGCCTGTCTCAATATTTACCTCTGACTATGTGTAAGTTGGTATCACTGCTGCTGTTGGCAGCTTTTAGAAGTAGTAACAACCGGTTGGATGTATTGTGACCGCCCAAAAATGATGTCCATAATTGGCCTCTTACCAATAAATTGGTTGAGCGTTATGTTGAACCGAGAGTAGTATGAGATCGTTGACTCGAGGTAGAAAAACTTATCCATCATTATCCCAAGGCTTTCACCAATGTGAATGTTCACACTAGGTCTTGAGTTTTACATATATATTCGGACGAATGGCCAATCCGATGCCTTCGCACACCAATGTAACTCTCTAATACGCCTCTGTAAAACTTTCTTATATTGCACCCTTGAGATATTGACACCAACGAATAGTAGCCCTTTGTTAAGAACTCGCGGACCCTGGTGTTTATTTCTAGTGGTGCAACGGGGAGGGACATTCCAACATATTTTAATTACAAGTGAACTCCTTCGTATGACGTGGAATAGCCGCAAAACTACAGTAATCATGAAGACAATCCTGAAGACTGTTAGAAGTAGTACAAAACCTTTTTTCATTCCATTGGTGGTCACTCAGAGCACAGACCTCAGTAGGCGCGGTCATTTCAAATTACTTACAAGTAGCTGGTGCTTTCGCTAATATCAGTTTGAACACACCTCATATTTGTTCGAAGCCTTCGCATTCAAGTAAAACTTCCAGCAGGCTTTTCTCGGAAATAAGCACTAGCTTCAGGTTTCCTTATTGTAGGGATCGTCAACAGTGTACAATCCTCCTACGATGGGGATTAGAACCTCATCACTGCGTGAAGTGCCGCAGTTAGCAATAAGATCTACAGCTCTGGGGGGTTCCACGGTGATGGGTATGCCAACCGCGTACTCCAGGACGGAAGAGTTCCTGATATTTACAAATGTAGCTTCGTGGATCCTGTTTCATACTGGGAAAGACTGCCAACAACGAGTGATATGACTTTCCATAAAATCGATTTAGTAGACAACACATGCCAACACCTGACTTCAGTGTGATACGGTTTTTAACAGCGTGTGTCCAAGGGCCTTTGTAACTTCACCATACAAGTGACGGGTATCACGATAATCAAGAGTCAGGAATCGTTGAATAATCAATTAGCGCTTCGTTGTGGATAGGTTCGTGTCCATACGAGTGCCTTTAACGTAATAATGCTAGGTGATAGTTTTTAGTTTATCATTGCTATTTGTCTAACTTCGATCGTGGAGTTCACAGCTGTAGTGACAAATTAACTAGGGGTTTGTCATTGATTACTGCCAAAGTTATGCCTTACGGAGTTATGAATTGCGATGCATACAACTCATCTTCAAAGTCGATATTTGAACAATTCATACATAATGTGGCCTATAGAACTTGTGCACTGATCACCCGGTGCTGAATAATATCGATTTGTGTGTTTGCTTGCCTCTTTGCCGACGTACGCGCTTAGTGTGTAGACAAATTTTACTACTAGCTAACAGTGGCCAGTGTCACTGTCAGTGTTGTGACAACTCTGTGTGATGTTCATCTGGATCAGATTAATCGACGGAATGCAAGATAGCTGCAACAAGCGTTGTGATATATTTCGATGGAATAAAATATAATCATGCTGCTGTTGGCGTTGTAGGAACGTAGCGCAAACAATCCCTGCCAAATTTTATATCTGATCCTGTCAAACTCGAAAGTTGCAACCACTGAAATGGAATATGTGCTCTGCATTGGACATGTTTCTGACGGCAGATTCCGAACTCACGGAGAATTTATCACCAGTTTCTGTGGTAAAACTAACTGTGCGGGCCTAGACTCTCAGAATGCACGTTTGATCTGACGAGTTAAAAAAGGGGGGGTGCAGTGACTGAACGTTTGTCTCTCTTGGCTAATCTATTGAGAACACTAGAAAGCTTGTAAGTACGAAATCCTTTCCAAGGTGCTTGATTCCATTTCTTTACCGGAAGCATGTGAGATCGCCACTTGTGTGGTTTCCTGTTAGGCCACTCTGTCATAATTCATTTATTTGAGCCGGTGGCCGGTGTTAACCAGCTCGACGTACACGTCACACATGGCGCGGTGCACGGCCCAACAATCCGAGCTGGTACACAAAAAGAAATTGAATATGTCAAGCACTTAAGTTTGTTTGGTGTGGCGTTCGGTAAGTTTATTCGGTTAACGGTTGTAATATCATGTGTGTAGTGAAGCTGTAAGTCTGTAGCTGGTCGGCATCATATTAGGTGGTGTTTTTGGTGCTGTGGTTGACTGTCATTGACTGGTGAGGTGTAGCGATACGTCTCATCGTCACGGGCAACTTGTCACATGTTTGTTGATCGGTTTTGGCCAATCAAAATCACCTAATATCTCCAGTGTGGTTGTTGGTGTTGTAAAGCGCGACAACAAAGTGAGCTGTCTAGTGCAGAAACCAGAACAGAGCGTGTGGACATAGTAGCTTGTCCACACTCACACCCTCACGGATTCACATATGACAAATCCGAGAACAATAAATATAATATCGGTTGAGCTGCAGAAGCTTTAAATTTCGCATCGAAATGACTGCCAAAGCAAGTTAGTTTTCGATTCTTACTTTGTTGTTGTAACACCACAGAGTATACGTAACTTTCTGTACGAAATCTGGTTGTCAGCCGTGAAGACATCACGCTCTGGCGACGTTCGCGACAGACTGATGATTAGACACGTTCTTCTGTTCTGCATTTGAGCTCAACAATACGGTAAATTACCAATGTAACAACTGAGAATCAGCGCAGTGGCATTCAGCTAGCTGGTTCATTTACCCTAAATCAAAATAAGTAATTTTTCGACCATCCGAATTTGTGAATAAAGTGTAGTGGAATTAAATACTATACAAAATTCAGGTATGAAAAGAGTTCACTAAAATGCTTTGATTTAGAATTCCACTACATCAAATGCAGCATCCAACAGATACAGTCCGTCGCGTCGTTCCTAATTAATCTTGGAGGTCAACAACTGAGGTAATTCCAATGACAGATAAATAAGGAACTTTGCGGCAATAGTCGCTTGATTCCGTTAACTTGTAACTCTCCAAAATTCCGTGCACCAGCGACCCGAACGCAGAGAGAACGCAAGGCTCGCGAACCGAGAAGTGAGTGAGTTGTATTTACTGGTTATCGATTAGTTCGCTTAAGTTGGTTTAAACGTTGGCTGTATACGTGAAGTTGATGAAAGTGAAAAGCGTGGATAACAATCAGAATTTTGAAATAAAAAATAGTGTACAAGACGTAACAAGAGTTATCGCAAGTAATGTTTTTATTCAATTTGCTAATTGTACAGTCTGAACCTTTTAGGCAATCATTGACCTCGGTAAACCTGAGCTCATTTTTACAGATAGGCTGTACGTTGAACGGGTAACAAGTTTAAGACCAGAAGCATTCCTCGTTTAATCAACTTCATGGTCTGAACGATAAAATTAATTAACACCGAGTTAATGTTCTAACGCTGTTTACTGTGACATGTAAGTTGAGTATATGAAAATAAAATTGTCCGTAACACAGGACCTAATCATGACATCGGATTTATTACAGTTTGTGATCACTAGCTTACGTGTGTTGGTCGGTGTGTTAGTGTACACAGGCTTTTACGGTACTACGGCAGTTTTGTTGGAATGAATGTTCTTCATTGCTCCTGATTTCATTTAGTTGTTGGTTAAATTCAGTTACCCCATGTTAACCATAACCATGGTGATTAGACAGACAATTGATTCATCTTCACTGGATGATCCGGACAGTAAATGCTTAATTAGGCATTCAACCTCACGATATTTTCACCGGACGAGGACAGTCAATTTATCAGAAAAACAGTGAGGTATTTTATTACAGAGCGTATAGATTCAATTAATGCGGACTGTCAATTAATATGGGCCAGTAATCAGTTCGTGTGTGCAGACTACCGGAACGTTAATTTTGCAGTTAAGATCGACTGCCACGAAATGCAGATTAGAAATGGATGTCCTTTAGATCGATGGATATTTTTTCTGACAGTCTACTGAAACTCGTAGTTGGAATGTGGAAAACATTTGATAAAATAGTACGTAGGTGGCAGTTGGTTAAATAGAAATCGCGGAATTAGGTGTGTTCATCTAACATGGTCGTAGCCGTCTGAAATCGATTGCAGTGTTCTTGTGTGTTTCGTGACAAATTTTACTGTACGCATTTTTGGATTTCTCGTTTATACGTTATACATTTATACGTTAACACACAAAGCCTTCAGGGGGGAAACATTGGGATTAATTTACCTTCACTCTCAATGAGTGCCGTGATAATTACAATTCAAGTGCACTCTCCATAAAGTTCTTGTTACCAAGATCTAACTATGTTAAGTTACTCTGACGGTCATTTTTTTATATGTGGTCAATGGCGCAGTCGTCTACAGAGTTATAGGGCATACTGTTATAAAACCTTAGCCAGTAAACATCAAGATTGAATGACAACCCCGGTTTGGGAAAGAAGATTCACAAATGCGAAATCCAAAGCAAATTTCAAATATATGGTTTAGCGGCTTCGTTTGAAGTGGGCTTTTAGATGCATGTTTCTGTACAGAACACGTCACAGGTGCGAGAAAACGTCATGGTCGTCAGTCATCAATGAAACACTGGTCAGCATGTCGTGACACATTTTCTACGGACTATCCTTCATTTAGCTTCACAAAGGTTATACTGCTATTGTCAAACATAACAAGGTAGTGTTCATTTTGTGAAAATTATTAGACGATGAAAGCTTTACACCAATTAGTCTGCTCATTGTTGTCTGATCGAATTAACAGTCAGTTTCACAGTAGAAACCTACATATCAGAAATTGCTAATTCGTTGGGCGTTAAGTGTGGAGACATCTCGTTTTGTCTTCAAGTGACCACCTTCACCAACTTCTGAATTTTGTTTTGAAACAACATCCAAAGCAAATCTACGTTGTTGACTGCATCGATCCTAGTTCTGTCTGAGCCTCCACATTTTCCATTTTGTCTACAGCATTAACCGGACTGTACTATCAATTCCAGTGTTTTTCTTCTTGGCCCATGACCTGCAATTCTCCAAACATTGTATTGATACACGTCTCATCTTCCTTTGAACAGTGCCAAGTGTATGACCGCATGCGCTTCTTTGTCAGAGATGAAACGTCATCATCAATATTGATAATGAATATAAGTAAACTGCTCTCAAGACAACTAGTTAACTTAAGTGTCTTACAGTCAGATGCGTGTGGGAGTCACTTAATACAACCCCTTGACCATCCTAGTAGGGGGACAGGCAATTTGTGCCAAAGCCAAATTTCCGAAATCTAAAGAGTTAATCCCACGGCATGACTTGCTTTGCCATGAACAAAGTAAACTGAAACATTAACGTTTTAACGTTTATTTAATTGATTGTTTGCTGCCAGAAACATAGAATATTTAATTTAACTTTTATTGCGCACGTCCAAAAAGTTGAAACGACTGACACATCATTTTCTCTCGTTTGATGCACTTCAGAGATTTTGCAATGGTTGTAGGTTGCCTAACTACATTCACAACTAACCTCGAAAGTGACTAAATTAGATAGCTTTCAAGGCGTTTTTAACCAACATCTAATTACCCGCCTCTATCACTAACACATTATCCCACCCTCTACATAATCCGCTAATGGGCGTAACGGGAACATGACTACTTCAAACAAAGTGGATGCAACATATGCAGCAACTACACTTTATTTATCAGATAGGTCGGGTGTACCTTTAAATTGGCTTCCTTTCTGGATAACGGTGAACAGTACTAATGAGATAGCTGATGATTCTAGATAACCTCTACTTCCGGATACTTAGAGGTGGGATGTGAGTTGTCCCTGATATATCGTGTTTACTTTGGCTAGTTAATACTGTAAAATATGTAGGTTGGTGGTAACGGTGACTGAAATCTAAACGGAAGAGATGTTAGTCCTTCTACATCATACTTGGGTCAACTTCAGTGTACTCATTTACGGAGTACACCTCACTTGGGCGTCTCCGGAATGGTCTCCTCCTGGAACATCAGTGACCATGATCATGATTTGCTGATTTTACCACGTCTGTCAAAACGGTCTTTTTTATAAAGTGTACACATCCTGTTTGTTTGCTGGATGAGTTTCATTCAAGTAAGTAGTTTACCCCAAGCAAAGTGACATCTATAAGAAATTCCAGTCCGACATATGGGTTGGTTGTTTGTACCACAAATTGTTAGTTTCTAAAGGTATACGTCAAAAAACACAGGTTCACACCGCAGTAAAGCAAATATATTTGGCTTGTTCATAAACGGTTGGAGAACATGCTAAAACTCACTGGTTCATTCTCAGCCGGTTTGCAAAACTAGTTAACCGCTAACGTTTTCCTCAGTCGTGCATCGTTCTAAAAACAGGGAACAATTTCTATTCATCTATCCGCCCCCAAATCCTATTACCATTTTGTTTCATCTTATCTATTCCGAAAAATAATGACAACTGCTTTGCGACACTGTTTTGCCGACTTCATTCGTCCTTTTAAGCTCCAAATATCAGCTTACTCACCCCAATTCTACAGGAAACAAAACTCAAGCCATAGAGTATACATGAACTTGATGGATTTTGTTCGACCAATGAAACACTGGTCAGCGTGTCGTGACACATTTTCTGCTGACAAGCCTATATTTGACGTCGCAAATGTAATCTTGCTGTTGTCAAACATGGTAAGGTAAAGTGTTCATTTTATGACAATTATTAGACGATGAGAGGGTTACAAGAACTAGTTTGCTAATTTTTGTCCGACAAAACTAACAGTCAGTTTCACAGTAAAAACCTACGTATAAGACATTACTGGTTCGTTGGGTATTACATGTAGATACATATCGTTTTGTCCACTTTCACCAACTTCTGAAATGCTTTTGAAACCACATTTCAAGCAAATCTACTTTGTTGATTACATTGATCATAGTTTTGTCTGAGCTTCCATATTTTCCATTTTGTCTACAGCATTAACTGGCATGTAGCATCACTTTCAGTGTATTTCTTCTTAGCTTACGACTTGCAATCGTCTAAACATTGTAATGATACACGTCTAAGCTTCCTTTGAACAATACTAAATGTACGACTGTTTACGTCTAGTCTATAGGCGCTTCTGTTTCAGTGTTGAAACGTTACCATAAATATAATTGTCGAAAGTTCGTAAGTTGCTCTCAAGACAACACATCGGTTCTAAAAGTTAGAGTTAGCTCCAATTGTTGGTCAGGCGATCGACGTTAATTAGTACAATTCCTCAACAGTTCTGGTAGGGGAACGGATGTTCTCCGTTACAACTAAGGCATAAAAACTTGAAGAATTGAGTCGACCCTTTAACAGGCTATTAGTCAGCTATTAAAAGATTAAGCATGGAAATTTCACCGCTCACTTCCTTGATTTTGTAGTTGGAACACTGGGATTATCTACTTTACTATTTCACTTGGCATTTTCAATAACTTGGCATAGTTGTCTCGTCATTTTCTGCATGATCACTTAATAAGATAATGCAGTCTCTAATGTTACTGTTTGCCGACGCTTAATTACATTTGTAACTGACTAGACAAATGACTGAAGTGGACAGTTGTTGAGAAATTGTTATCTTACGTTGAATTGTCAGATTCTGTAACTGTTGTACCATTCCACTCTTCGTAATAACCGCTGCTAGACCTGGAGTGTGCGAGCCAGATGCAACCAAAGAACCTACGTAACAGTCAGTAATTGCGTTACACCAGTTACTTCTTGCTCCCACTACACACTTTTCTTCAGACGATCTGATAGCAGTTGTAAACTCTTATGTGTACTTCTGGATAAAAAATAAACACAAATGGAAAGAAAACTGATAAGTTTAACTTGCCATTTGTTACAAAATAACCAGAGACGTAAGCGTGGTTGTTTTATCTCCGCCACTTCAGTACTTACTGGCACGAGTTGAGAGGCTTGTCGGTAACAGAGAAAAAATATCAAACAGAGGGGATCCTAGTCCTAATTCCGTCATATCCGGTTAATGTAGTTTGATTTAATTTCAGTGCACACGCGACTTGGGCGTGTCTCAGATTGACATTTATTTCCCTGATAAACCCTGACCATCGCATTTGTTCCGGTCATTGCTGAGAGATTTCAAAGTTCAACCCAATTAAGCTTTTATTTGAAGTAGTTTATACCAATCTCAATATCTGTCACAGTTCTGGGATTCTTCTAGAACTCTGGTAGCTGTTAGGTTCAGTGTCTGTCTTATCCCTTAATTTATTTCGTCAATTCCTTTTTACTGGACCTACGAATATGCAAATTTAATTGTAACTTCACGTGGGTTCTATGTTGTCTATCTGACTACTTTTTCTCGCGAGCTGTGTTCACCAAAATATTCCGAATGAACGATAGGTCGGTGAATTTCTAGTCAGTGATTATTTACACTAACATATCTTCAACTTCGTTCAGACTTGACTGCAACTTTTATATTCGAATACGCTATTCGCCTGAATTTTGTAAAGTTGCCCTTAAAAAGACCCAGTTTATTCAGTACATTAGGAATAAACGGGATGGGTACTTCATTGAAGAAAGAAAGCCTTTAACAGTACGTACTTTCCAAGTAATACGAACCAACGTGCCAACTACCGAATTCATACTGAAAGCTGTCTCGTTTGCTACTTCAACCTGATTAGAAGTCCCAGTTGTCAGATTGATAACTCAAGCCAACAGGACAATTACGCTCTCTGTCCTGGGGACTTTGTGATAATGTGAGTATTTCACAAATGTAGATGTAGTTCAGCACAAACTGAGGACAAGGACACTACGTTCAACGTCGTTGTCTGATCAGAACCTGGTTAGAGTTTATATACCGGTCGTGATACCATTGTGGCTAACAAAGTTGAAGCCCGGGTGTGGCGCTTCTTTTCAAAAGATTTTCGTTGAAATCTGGGAATAACCGTTGCGACTATGCATGTGAAATCATTCAATTCAGTGCTGCTTACCAGCATTCTCACTAATTTTGCAGACTGATTAAGTGTTTGCTCGTTGCTTTCAAGCATGTGATACAATCTGGTCAATGTTATCTCTGGTCCATCACATCAATTTTGTAAATATTCCCCAACTTGTTATTTCTCAAAAATACAGGAATATACTCTGAAAATCCTCTTACACGCACTTTTTAATCCGTGTTTGCTGTCGAACACAAAGTATTCTAGAAAAACGGACAACAATGAGCACTCCAGTGGCAAAAGGCACTCATACATTAACTTGCCATACTCATCAATCTTTGGAAAGTGATTACACCAACTAGCTTTTCAGTTGTTAGGTTTAGCAACTTTTCATCAGCGTGTTTTTTTCGACACTTCATTGTCGGCTTTCAGATAAAACTTAATTTCATGAGGTGCCAACATTACAAACTAATAAATGATTTTGGTTTATCTGTTTCAGTCATATCTTCGTATCGGCTTACACCATAGCATTCATTTATTCAAAAAGTTCAACATAAAATCTGAGGGCTTACAGATGATGCGCTTTACATATTTTTCTGAAGTATTCTCACCAGTTCAGTAAAAACAAAACAATGAACCCGCACATTTAGTTTAGAAGTAAACCAATTTAAAATAAATTTCGACTTCCATTGTGTTTTTGAGCAGACGTCCGGAAAGGGTACCTGATTACATCTAGTTTACAAGTGTATAGTTTAAACCAAGATACCACGACCGTTATGAATGTTCCAAAGGCATCAAGCAGTAATTTACTTGAAGCATAACTGTTTATGTGAAACGAACAGATTATAGACAACTCGACAAACAAATCGTCCGCCATCTTTTCGCTAACAGAAACAAGGAATAGAATTGCGTTACTCTTAAGATTATTACAAAGTACTTCACGTTTTCTTTGCAAGCATTCTATCAGAGCAGACGAACGTTATGGTAATTAATACTCAGTGTATTATTCAACATGCAAACCACAGTCAACTGCAAGTTTCCTTACTTATTATGATTCCATTGGTTAAGCCTAGTAGAACTGCGGCATGAGCACATGAACGACTGATCGTCGCATACCTTTCGTTTGATATCTATGGCCAGAGGTTCCATGCCATTATTCAGCATAAACTGATACAAGTGAGTTGTGTCAGTGCCGTTCAATGATCAGCCGCGCTCGATGGACTGTTTTCGGAAAACTTTTCTTGTTCAAACTTCATTTTGAATTCAGCGTCAACTTTGAGCATTCTCTAACACTTCTCATTCCCCGGGTTTCGTTAAGATTATACTCGTGTTCATAACTGTTTTTCCAGCTGTTTCCACCTTGTTTCCCTTATCTCATATGATAAATGATGTAAAACGAACGACCTCATTTCTAGTAATTTCTTATCAAACTAAATACAACACATTCACATCACAAAATTTACAGGGGAATCAATAAGGGGGTAAACGGTGAACTGGTGGTTTGTGAGGTCGGTCAATTCAATGTCACACTGCAATCAAGTACTCACTCGACCAGCGGGTGTTGGCAAGCTAAGAAGGTGGGGTTTGGCCAAGGCAGATCCAAAGTCTGAACAAAACTTTCCTGGTCACGCAGGAGTGGATTTTACAGGCGAATTTCAGTAGTTTCGACTGTGGATAGAATCCCACACATCAATGTCCTCGACTGGATAGCCTTAGTTCGGCATACTGGGCGAAATGTCCCCGTCATATTGACAGAGTGATTCGACCTCACCAAGTGCGATAGTATGACACTGTTGACAGACTTCGTTATTCTTCAATTGAGCCAAGCTAGATGGTATTCACGGACTCGTGCGGTCATGCGGCTAACCAACTGGTCTCGCACGAACACGTGAATGAGTATACTTAGAACGAAGCTGCAGAAACAAGCACTTTCTCTTTCAAGCGTGAGCACAAAACCTGATTGGATGTAAGGTGGGTACGTAATTTAGCAGCGCAAAATGTTACGTTAACGGCATTTTGGAACGTACGCGTTATGGTTTTGGTCAATATATGGCTCTTGAAGGTTAATCAGATGTATAATGTTTCCTTTTCTGATACACACAGTTGGTCTTTTTCATTCCGCCCTTGCTTGACTCTGTCCATGGATCTTTCAAGGAAGTCATTTTATGTTAATATTGTATATAAGAATGCCAGTACTTTAGCATTGATATCATCCATCCATATTCTTACTGCTGTGCCAGTCGAACAGTTTATTATTTGCTTTTTCAGGACGAATGATACAACACTATTGGAACGACCATTCGACATACCATTTCTGCATATCACGTGCTGAACTGAGTTATCAGGGCGGCGACTTAAGTGCGCATCCGAAAGGCTTAATTGACTAGTCTTTTCAGTCTTTTAGGAAGATCGCACATTTTGGTGTGCGCAGTTAATTTTGGTCTAGATGTCGGTCGGAATTGCGTTGTTATCGAGTAGGCAAAATGTGGTCAACATACCTCGTAAAAATTGCCTTGGCTTACCGCTGAACTCAACTGTCAGTTTTCAACTTTCGCCCTGAAAATAACCGCGAACAACTGTCCCAGTGACGATTCCATTGTGACATTTTCCTCCTGTCCATAATTTCCTTCGCTGGGCCTAAATTGTTTTCTGTGAGTGCACAGATACAATGGCCGCTCGAGTTCGGTCGACAATATCTGACTGTATATCCTCGATGTAATCAAGTGACTAACCTTTGTTCTCCGTTAGCGTGATGTTGGTTAATAAAGATTCGACATCCAGGGGAAACATCGAATGGACAGTTAAATTGGTGTCTTTGGCTGTATTCACAAGAAAAACGAGTCGAGTAAGGCTATCCAGTCAAGGACATTGATGTGTGGGATTCTATCCACAGTCGAAACTACTGAAATTCGCCTGTAAAACCCACTCCTGCGTGACCAGGAAAGTTTTGTTCAGACTTTGGATCTGCCTTGGCCAAACCCCACCTTCTTAGCTTGCCAACACCCGCTGGTCGAGTGAGTACTTGATTGCAGTGTGACATTGAATTGACCGACCTCACAAACCACCAGTTCACCGTTTACCCCCTTATTGATTCCCCTGTAAATTTTGTGATGTGAATGTGTTGTACTTAGTTTGAGAAAAAATTTCTGAAAATATACTTGTTCATTATACAGTATATTTGTCACCTTACACAACAGACTGATTATGTAGAAAGACAAAAGTCCTGCGTTCTTCGTGCAAACATGCTAGTATTTTAAACGTATAATATTATAGTTAACGATATGTACACTACTCTGCAGTTTAACTTGCATCCGTTCAATGGACGGCAGATTTCTTTTACAATAAGTTCTTATTTGCTGGAGTTTTAATAATCAACTTCGCACTCACATCAACTACGTGCTTGCAGTCGCAATATCGTTAAGGATAGTAAGTGATGTAAATGAAGCAGTACAGTCAATTACTCTGGTAACTAACTCTCGAGTAGTTTATTTACAAGACCGGAACACTGAGAATCTAGGTGGTGAAATAATGCAAGCTTCGTTCATCAGTGAAATCCCACATGCGGTTACTAGACGGGGCAAAATAAGCCACACAATACGAATTAAATAAAAGTGGATATTTCAAACAGCGAACGTGGGTTTTGGTTTTATCATTCCGGACAAATAAGTTATACTTAGTGCAGGAGATATTAATGGAGCCCGGAGTCGGGCTAAACACCTGAAACAATCTACATCTGAACTAGTCATTAATGCCCATTCGTGAGTGAGATACTCATAATCACTGATCGGGACATTAGGTCATATTCCCACTTCCGTTGCATCATAGCTGACTAATAAAACGGACAAAAAACGCTTATTAAACGTTCATGTTGGCAAAACAGTATATCATAGCTTTAAGCACCACTTGCACAGAACGAATATTTGTACATGTTAATTTACAAACTATACTATTCATGCTTGTTTACGATATCACAGCACTTTCAGCGGTTTACTGAATCAGAAAACGTACGAGATGTATCCCGGTGACAAGATGGCCATTGCACTAACATGCGCAAAGAATAGAATCTATGATAACGATCAACCAAATGGTTACACTGCTAGACGCAGTACCAAACAACCAATAGCACCAAGTGCAAGCGAACAATAGGCAAACTTATGTTGATTAGAGTATCAGTTAGGGCTGAAAATGGCTCGGAATGGCTGGCAAATAGACTTATACAGGTATTCCGAGAAGTCTGTCAACGATGAGTTCCGTATGTAAATACTCATGTTTACAGTTTGCCAAGGTTTAACAAAACAGTCTCAGTATAAAGTAGTTTGGCAGATTTTTAATATTAGATGAGACCCAAAGACAGAACTGGGTCACACCTAGAATCACAAGTGTGCCAAACTACTAATTCGTAGTACAAATGCTATGCCCAGCAGTGACGTCGCTAGATTGCAGCACGAAGTTCTCGAGTAATCCTGCCGGGATAGTAGATCCCTTGGATCATTTGGTGGATTCCACATGATACAATGAGACGGAGTCTAAATGTGAAATTTCTGAGCTGCAGGCGTGGCTTCATAAATCAGCTGGTAGTGCGCTGGC
>JTDE01000158.1:152454-171537 GCA_014338405.1 Paragonimus skrjabini miyazakii
CATATACAAACATTCTGTTGGTTCAGGCCTCATCTGCTTAGAGTTATTCCGTCGTTTTTTATAGTAGCTTTTGTTAGTGAAACACCAAAACAATTTTTTGAAAAAATAAAGGACCACTATTCAGGCAGTTTTGGGAGCAGTATAGAAGGCTGTGCACCGAGTTGTTCCACCTCATCTGTTAGGAAGTGGGCATCAACCAAATAGCTTTAAGCCACACATCGAGTCTGTCCTGTGCTGAATAGTTTAGCAAATACCAACACTGTCTGTCTGACATCAAACGCTGTTTGTTCAGGCATCGCACCCACCAAGTTCGTTCGAGGGTTAGCCAAGAACAAGATCGATTTAACGGACCTGCAAGACTCTCTCCGAAGAACTGACGGATAATCTATCCCACAAACATTTAGTCCGTTTGATTATTTTGCTTACTTTCCTCACCCATATATGCTGATCACGGCTGGACGAGGAATTGCAAAAATGGGCTTACCTAAACATTTTCTTTTCACTGTTTTACAGGACGTACTAGGATCCTTTATAGAACTGCTTTGTTTTCGAGAAGCAGTACTTGGTATATACATATAAAATTAATCAGTTATTTGTAAAACCTTAGCTTATAGCTCTATGGGAGGAATATTTCAGAATAAACCATAATCTTCATGTGGCACTTAGATTAATTATTCAACACGAGATCATACGGCGTGCTTTTTAATTCTAGTTGCACGTAAATGCATTCCTGATCAAAATTAATCTTTTTGTGCGTGAGTTGATCAATATTAAGCATCTGTATTTCACTGAACATTCATTCAGGGATGAAGTTAAACTGAAAATTAGTTGATGCTATTTGTTTACCGAAAGTAATCCGGGAAATAAAATCGGGATCCTAACTGTATTATACCGTGTGCGTTCATCAGAGCATTAACTGAAACGATGTGATATATTTTCAGGAAACCTGGATGTATGCTTCACCTGCATAGAATTATCAAGCAAAGCTTCAGCACAAATGAATGTTGGAAAACCAGTATTCTAGCATGGCTGGAAGTTAGGGTGACACCATTGTCTCAAAGGAACACGGAAACTAGTGCACAAAATCAACTTGTGCCCTAGAACCGCAATTAAGCACTGCACTGTACTGATTTTCACATTGCCTGATACACAAGCGTACATGTCCTGCAGATTCATTCATTTAATTTGATTTGCATTCAGTATCAGGAATACTTTGAAACAGCGATTAATCTGACCGTTCAAACTGATAGATTCTTACTTTGTATTAGTGTTAGTAGGCTCCGAACTGCCTCACATGTTGAATGTACTAAATTACTGCTTATTTCCTAGTGCAACTGCATACGTTTTTCGTAGGTGTTGATGGCATATTTGACTCATTAGTAAAATTGCTATTAGAACATTCCTTTCAACAGCCCGTCATCTATAACTCCTCAGTTGTTTTACAATACAGCAGCGTACTTCCTTCATTTACTTATCATACGCAGATTGGTTATTCCGGCTATCCATTTGACCTCTTTACTGGAACCCGTTTCCTTGTAGCTTAGTTCATTCTCGTGTGTGTATTTCTATTGCTTATGTGCTAGAAAAACGTTGGCTGCAATCTACTGCATAGAATCAAATCTGATTTGTCATCTGCATTGTATACATATGTAAACGTCTATATGCACACCTACATGTGTTATGTGTAGTAAGTAGTGTCGTGAACCTGTTAATTACCAAGCGATCAGGTTGTGAGAAATCTGGGCTTCGACCAGATTCGAATCAGTCTTAGCAACTACACGTCCCTATACTGCAAATGTTGTTTCACCTGCGGGGTTATGAGGTCACGGTTGTCACGATTAGCACCTAATCTGAAGTCCGTGCCTTTCCAATGTATCAAGACGGACCGCCGTGTTAATGTCTTCGAGTAACGAACTGTTGAATTATTAGGCGCAGGTGCTCAGCTACGCTTGTGTATAGGTCCCGGTTGTCTTTGACCCTCATTAAAAGACAAGAGTAATTTCACTTTTAGCTCCACCAGGCTGCCAGTCAGGGCTTCTTAGTTTCTTAATAATTTGCATGAATATTCAATACTGATGGACTGTAAATGCTAGGACGCATTTTCGACATTTTCTTGAGAAAGCCTGACTGAAACATCTATCGGAATTGGACTGTGGCGAAAAACTTTTGATTTCACTGAACTAGCTCATTAATATGTCTGAATGTTTTTCAGCAGTTCATTTTGTCCGTTCTTACTTATCCATTAACCAAAGTCCACTTGGTGGCCGCAGACAGGTGTGGGTGTTCGTTGACATGTACCTATACTTTCTGGAGACGACCAGCAGAATTGCAGCGGTGGTTAACATCGGCTCATGGAAAGATCAATTAGAATTCAAAAACTTTGACCGAGTGGTCAATGAATTATCCAGTATGCTCCAGATGGAGTAGACGTCGACCTTAAAATGGGTCACCCGTACATTTGCCTAGCAATGCAGAGCCATAATTTAGGACCGTTGAATGCTGGTTAACGTAAGATCTAACTTTGAATAAGAAATTGTGCCAACATAATTTCGTTTAACCTTTTTGATAACTGGCGACAATTCATCCATAAATGACCTACCGATACAAAGTGCTTTAGATAGGATGTCATACTATGCCCCCCCTTTATCCTAATCAAAATAATACTCGTTTGTGAGATTCAGCAGTGAGCGAGTGGACACTCTTACTGTGCTAAGTGATAGTGTATCAGCCTATTTCTCCCGTACATCTTAAAAAATATACTTCACATTCCTGGATTGCATTTCAAATAACTTGGTGATCATGGATTGGTTGTCAGAATAGTTACAGTTAATTTTACACGTTCGAAATAACAAGGCGTTTTAAAGATGTTAGTCTCCAACTGAGCAACGAAACCTTATGTGCATTGTCAGCAAAAAACCGCAATTCTGAGGAAGAATTCATTATCAAAGCATAGTTTTTCGTTCCATAATTTAAGGACGTAGGATTATGATCTCCTACCCGACGGAGATAAGCGTTTCCTTCAGCAAACATGCAGTAAATCGACATCGTCGGATTCAACAAGGCCAACCGACACCAGTTAGGCCCGGCTGGTTACTATGCTCGTGAGTGCACATATGCGTGAGCAGGCCGAACGCTCACAAACGACCCGTCCCATTTTTTCCCTAAATTTGTGGATATGAACCGATCCATTTGAAATAGGGAACTGGCAGCTCACACGTCTAAAGTCGAAGTTTTGGCTGAAAACTTCATAGAACCCATTGAGTCATCACGAGAACCCTGGTTTCTACTATGTTTACGAATATAGACTTGGTTCGGACTGTTAACGTTCCTTTTGAACATACACGCTTGGTTGATTTGTGTTGATGTTTATCCAGTTTTATGCTTATCTTTTTACCACTAAGGACTTTTCAGCTCAGGAGATTCGAACCAGTTAGACCATGTAAATATTCAAGAATACTGCGCTGATCAATGAAGAATTTCATACAAGAAATCAACTCATTCGTTTAAACCAAAGAACGAACGTAACAGGGAATTTGAAAAATGTTACAAATAATTGTGCTCTGACGTTTGATAAGTTCTTCGATTGACGCTAATGATGAAATTTTACGATCAGAAAACTGACTTGTAATTTGTGTGAAACAAGGTCAGAATAATAAAAATCTGTTATCTTTCTTCGGTTTGAACAGAAGTTTTGAAAAGTCCCTTGATTATTTAACATAACTTTACAACTCAGGTTAAGATGTCAAATAAACAAAACTGAAACAGAAAATCAATATTACCATCGATTAAGTGGAAAAATTATCTGCAACGCAATGTGGATAGGTTTACATTAATCGGGCAATCTGTAGTTATCTATAGAAAATTTGACAATCCAGCTGAATGTTAATCATATTCCGGAATTATACTTCTAGGTTTCCTGAGTCGCTTCAGTTTAGTTTAATCACTATCACTAACAAGAAATTTCAATGAGCACTTCTTGAAATTCTGATATGATCACGCGGCTCATTTTTTGCTACCCACTTGACACTGTTCCAACTGGTTGACATATTTCAACTGCGTTCGAAACGTGGCCAAATATTGTGTCCGTTTAAAGTTAGCGTGTGAATTCAATTTGGCAGTTGTTCAGGTATGTTCGGGTTTGACCCCTACTTACGACTGAGAGAGCTCATCGAGTGATATATTTTGGTTTAAGGTCCTGTTTAACTGAGGTGAGTGCAATATACAAGTTGCCCAATGTTCAAAAGCATGCACAATAAAATACAAATAAACTGTAACAGTAGTAGAGTAGTTTTTTGACATAGACAAAAAATATATTAATATTCTGTATTTTAAAATTTATTTCAATGAACTTTGCAACTTTCCATGATAACGAGTGGATTGTTATTCCCAACACCTTCCTGCGCACAGCGTATCCGAGTCAGATAAATAAATCAGATAGACAGACGGGCAAATAAATCAATATATTTGTGGGTTTTTGAGGTTTTTGAATAACACAGGCATTTTATAAAGTCACTATTGTACTGCTTGCTGCTCTTTCTGTTAGTTGAATACTAAAGCCAAGCGTACTTCATTTCCAAACTGTCACTTTTATGTGAAATATTATAACTATGCTACAAATAAAAGGCAAATGTTGGTAACATGCTTTTTGTGATAAAGTGTAAGATTATGTTCTAGCTGAACTTCCGCAATATGCATAATATGACCCACTGGTTACACTTAAACTCCGGAGAAAATTTTCCGTTAATCCCCACACTCATTTGTGGTTATCACAAGAGACTACAGCATATGCAGTTAGCATTGAGCAAATTTTGTGCATGCACGTAATATTGGTAGCCTACTGACAGCATACTTTAAGTTAGCTTCAACAAGGTTGAATCCGTAGTTAACCACTACTTTCTCCTGCTAATTAACAGTAAGGCCTAATGTTTAATAGTTATATTTTGAGTCTTCTTGTGTCAGCTGGTCAAGTGAAGCCCGAAATGAAAGTCCATATCCGGCAAGTAGGCAAAATTACAGAGTTCACTGCTGTCCCTGACGACTGATTCGGTTCTAATACAATCCCAATTCCATCAGTATAGCTTTGCGGCCTGGCTGGCAAAATTCAGGTCGGTTAGGGTTACGTGCTTGGGGTCATTTATTCAACATCAGTAAGAGTTGTAATTGGATACATCTGTATTGACAGGTTCTCTGAATATCTCTACTGACCCGTAGTTTCGTCAAAATCTGTACATTGTACACAACCATTACAACAATTCGTACTCAACAACTTTTGAACTCACCCAAATCCATCGTCGACTTGCTTATCCTAGTCGGGTGTTAAGCTATCACAAACTGCGTAGTCTTTCTGTGAACGCTGTAGATTTTTTGTGGAATTTACAAAAAGCTTTAAAATTGTTAAAAACCCTTTTCCTCTTACTTAAAACACGAAATATATAATCATGTTACACTTTTCTGTCAAGTAAGTAAACCTCAAATATTTATCCGCTTCATTTCATGTGTATATATTAAGTGATTACATAAATGGTGGTTATAATTTTTCTTTCCATCGAGATGAAGTTGTAACAAATCCCACTTCCAGAAATTATGGCTCGTATTTTTTACAGCTTAATTTTCGGAATGCTAAACATCTCGAACACTTAAACCTAATTGACGGGCGAACAAAAACGCCTACAGCTTACCAGGGTAATGATTTACCGAGTAGGTTTTCAAAAGATGCTGGGATACTTAGTTAGCTAATTGTAAGGTACAATTTCATAAAGTACCATTCTGGATAAAGATTAAGTCTCCTCACAGCGACCAAGATCAACCAACCCTTTAGATACAGATAGAAGAACGGCGCTGACTACACATGACCAGACGTATTATACGGCTTCACTGGATGCTTCCACGAATCTGACATTGGATCGTCTACTCTGCTACTAGTTGATTCGGCAGGTACCACAATCCATGCAGTAATGGGTGAATTACTGCAACAAATATAACGACTAGTAACATTGACGATTTTATTTCATTAGTGCTCAGTCTTGATGAGTACTTCACACCTATTGTGTTCTAACAAATTTGGGAGCATGGACAACACTTCACTCTACTTACCATAATATATAACAGCTGAATATAAAATAACAGACCAGTACTGAATAGTCGTGACCAGAAGGCTTCGACTGAACGATAACTGTGTGTGGTTTTGAAAATGACTTGCTATTTGAATGCCATATTCTGGGTGCCATTCCACTCATGAAGAAAGATTTCACCTCGTTGATAATGCCTACGTTAAAGGGGGAATGAGAATTCATTCACCCCTTGTTTCAATAGCGTACGAGAGTAGGTGACCCTAGTAAATGGCTATGAACCCGTTCGGAGAAAAACGGGTGAAAAATTTTGTTATTTTATTTTTGACCATTTGGTTCCAACAGTTTTTCTGAATAACATCGAAGGTTGTGTTGACTCAGCTTTGTAAACATATGACCATCATATTATTCTTACGATAACTAAATCGAATATTTTGTTGACGGCTAAAATGGGTGGGACTAGTTTCCCTCCAAATTTGTTCAATTCAGAATACTCTTCAGTCTGACATTATGAAGCATTTAATGCAGAGCTGTTGTTTTTCCATGTTTACTTTTCACTTGATTTTCTATTCCACCGTTAGCTTGATACAACAAACAATGCCAGAAGTGTACGACTTGAAATTGCTCGGTTTGTTTAAAGATGAATTGGGATAGGTTAACTTTGCGACGAACTACCCTTCAGTACATCCATGGAAATACCTGGAAAGATTTGTAATTCTGGTTGCTGATTCAATAGCTTTAAAGTATCAAGCGACATCTTTTCAAAGTTGCACATACTTAATGTGGTCGTCGTTTATTTTAGTAATGTTATCGCTCGCTCGCACCCGATAATCAACATTCGGTCACATTCTAGTTGATAACTCAGTGTGACTTGACGTTTGTAACCTTTCGCCCCAATTCGAAGACCTACCAGTCGTTGTGTTTATTTGGTCAGTATTCGACACACATGGCATGTATACTTCATTCAGTGTGGCTAGTGTGAGCACGGCTGATGTTCGCACGCGAACACATTACCACACGTATTGTTTGACGTAGTGTTTGATCACATACTAGTCCATGGCATAATATGCAATCACTGTTGAACAACGCAAGGCAGCGTAGCATGCAGATAACCGAAGCTGAGTTATACACTTATCAGAGTGAAACCTAGTATGACGGTTCGTTGCTATTTTTGGGGATTCTACGAAACTGAGTGGTAACTTTATTGCTCCAGCTGGTCTCAATACAGACTGACGTGCTTATTGCACTGTTTTCAAATCACGCATTCTATGATAATTTTTTCTATCTTTAACGAAACTTAAATAGTTCGGGTAACATTTGTTCATAGACTAATTTTATATGACAGAACTTGAGCACTTTACATTTGCATTCAGTGTCCTAACTTGCACATCTTCACTAAAATCTCGAAAATTCACCCCGAAATACCCTACGGTTTTAATGTATTCCCAATTATGAACACAATTAATTATGAAACACATGGTTTTCGAACGGATTTTGGTGGTGCTTAGTAAATTAAATGTGAAGTTACCTAACGTTCTTCAGTTTACTGAACGCATTATGCCATAGAATTCAGTAGATATTTTAAACGGACGTTGCTGGATTTGCATTCATCTAGTCCACATTTGCGTTACATTAATTAACGTAGTTTAGTAAACTAGCTGGCTTAATACTGTAATTTACAGTGCTTCTCAATTTTGCACATAACTGGTAGAAAAGTGTCTATCGTACAACAGTAAAATATAGAACTGTCAAACTAAACAAAACGGTATTTAATTTTCATTCATTATAATATTGTTTCCTTGAATGCTTCAACTTCATATTATTATTCTGAACTATTGGATTATGTTGGTTTTATACCATTATACAGTCCAAAATACGGGAAAGTAGAGCGTTTAGTAACGCAGTCTGTTGGGGTGACAAAATTGGATGACAGATGGAAACAGTCATTCCCCAAGTTTGGGTGCAGTGAAACCGTAGTAAATTTTGTGGGAGAACGTTGAAGGCAGGATAGTGAGCTCTTTTAAACAGGATGTTACTGTGTACTTACTACACTTACTACAAAGTAGAAACAATCACATTAAATGAAAAATAAATCAAATTGTGCAATATTAAACACGAATTTTACTAGATAAAGATACAGTTACTCAGTTTTATGCAGTAAACGGTGCGGATGAAATAACGATGTATTAGCCAAATCAGCCAAGTGATATAACATCGTCTATCGAATAATGGACCATTGCTGCTATTTAGTGATCGGATTACTACGGGTGAGAAGCATTCACTTTGTCGTTGCTGTTTAGAAAGTAGAACGTAGCCTATGGACATTCTGTGACTGAAAGAATTTGATTAGGCGTTAACAACAATGTTTTCAACCGTTAGGTCAAGTAGTGATCAGTCGTGAACCATTAACAATCGGCTGAATTTCTCTTAAATTCCCTATTGCTCATCTGCAAACCGGCACACTACTATCAATCTCACCTTTGCTTACTAATTACACCCCATCAATACGAGTGACAACCATAAAACTGGCGGCCCAGGCGAATAACATATCTGGTTCAGAATACTATTCTCGATTCGGACCAATTCCAGGTTATTAGTCTAAACATTGAAGAAAGCGATCGTAGGGTGATGAACTGAGGGCGGTAGTGAATAAATGTTTCGAGCACCATTCTGTTTCTTACAGCTACGGCCGAGGTGGGTTGTATCCATCCGCACTAATGAGCTGAGGAGAAATTTAAAACTGGAATATGCCGGATGACTCACTTTCGAACTACACTATGAACAATGACATTTTCGTTAAAATGACAAATGGAAACTGCAATGGGGCACCACAAAACTGAAAGGGGACAATTTATTGTGCAAAGAAATTCCTTTCAAAGTTGTTTCTTTTGATAAATCATCGTAAATTTCAAGTAAAAATTCAGCTCATCAAACCCGCTGAACTCTAGTACAGCAAGAGCTGAAACCATGCGTTCAAAGTGCTCTTACATTATAGATAACATCCGCGGAACCAGCTGAAATCGCTTGCTTGTTGAAGCGAAACTATTGGGGCAGGAAATAAACTTCACAGTGGACTTGAAAGTTCTGGTCGGTTTGGTCTCCTCCATAGTTGGCATGCGCTTAATTGTGTACTCAACAAGCTGGTTTGGATATTCATTAGGAGCTAGCATTTCTTTTAGTCAAGAAACTACTCTCTGTTATCCGAATAATGCATACTGTAAACATTTCGACAACAAAAAATTAGTCATTTTCGTCAGACGCATTTTGTTCCTTTACAATTCCACCCATTCCTTACCCAAGTCGTTTGTCACTGCATACATAGTGGTTGTGAAAACATTAACTTTCTCAAACGCGTCAACAACTGTTGAACTGATTTGAACTTAAATGCTCTGCTTTGTTCTTGTTTCCCAGTTAGCATTTGTATCAGGTTGAATACCGGGATTATTTATCAGAGCGCGTACTGGTTGTTTGCTTCAGCTGGTTATGCTAACTGTCTAGAACCTGCAAGCTCATATATGACCTAGTTCTGTATGATACTTGATTATATCCGTACCGTGCTATTTCAAACGTGTATTGTTCCATCATCACTGCATTCCCTACGTCAGTAAACAACCTGACATTGGAAAAGCATGACTGATTCGGGGGTGAAATTCTGTCCGATCTTTGGAATTATCAATAATTGAAATGCGTTCTTGATAGCGTATTCATGTTTACAACTAATTTACTAACTACAAAGCATTCTCTTTTCTGTGCTGTGTTATTTGGTAAGATTTTGAAGCCAACAATTTCGGGACCAGATGAAGAAATTCTTTGTTGAAGATAATGCAGTATTATACTTAACACTACAGTTAGACGCATAACTGGAACTTGCTCTCTATTACAAGGAGACCAATAACTAACTTCATTTATTTAAGCAAATGACTTAGAAAATATTGTTAGAAGTCAGATATTTCCATCAACAATGACGAGACAAATTATTTGATAAACTTTACACTTTAGAGTTAAGAGTGATTGGTCGAAAAATGATGAGCTTATGGGATTGCCAGTAAGGCACGTTCGATGATTTTGAAATTAAAAATTGTTAGTTGACAACTACATTACCTATAAACGTCATGATGCAGGTTGATGTTATTTAAAAGCCTTGACATTTCCGACATCGTTACTATACTTGTGACGTCGAAAGTAATTATAAAATAAGTAATATTAATGAGATTGAAACGCACAAGAATGTGGTTTTTCTGAATGGTTATGCTGTGGTTAACGCATCACAATTAGCTCATTGGGATACGTTACTATCAAATAACCTTTGGTAAATATTAACAGAGTGGAAGATTAGACATGATCTCTACTGGCAAATGAGGCAGTCATTAAGGATAACAACGCTACCCTGTCATCATCTGTATAACTGACTGAAATCTGCTTTAGTTAAATACCCTAATGCGGTACACTGTATTTCCCAGCAAATAATTATCAGAGTTTTAAAAACAGCTTCAATATTAAGTCGCCTACTGAAATCTGCTCACAAATTTAGTCAGAAATGACAAACATTTTATTTCAAGCAGAGATACAAAACATTGTTTGTTTACGTATTTCCACGCTCCTCGACTCCTTTCAATTTTCTTCTCCTATTTTTATAATCAAGAAATTTCACGTTATATAATGTAGTGAGTGTAATTCTAATATTTCTTTTTGTTTCAGTATTGACTGCCAGTAAAAAAACAAATGTTATATTGGATCTTATTAATAGGTAAGGTTTTAATCTTTGCTAGTAGAATGAACGTGAATAGTGACCCAATTAATTTGTCCTTATCATATTTTTAAACCTACCTTCTCAACATTCAATGTTAGTAAGATGTCCTGAGAGATTTCGTTGTTATCTAGCCGGTTGTCTGTGGAGGATCTCGCTTTCAAAGGCACGTTAATAGCATAGAACTGTGAGAGTGATTTAACGATGTTCATTGCTGGATCATATGGAATGAGCTGCACCCCAATTGCAGCTGAGTGTATCGCAATCGCCCCCTCTGTGTCTTCTTTTTTTTGGAAGATTACATTTTCTGGATCGGGAAACAAGCGCAGCTTGACGAACGTTCCTAGAATATCACTCATTACAATCCAGTAAAAACCGGTTGGGTCAGAAACTCTCGAACAATTTTTACCTCCTTGGGGAGCAGTAGGAATCAAATCTACTCGACTTATTTGTACAGCCGCAACAAATTCCACCAAAATGGAAATTCTGTGTTTCATAGTGAGTATTGGAGAAGCACCAGAAGAAAACCATTTGCGATCTCCGATTCGGACAGGTGAAGTTATGGCACCACTTTCCGGTTGAACTAGTTGATCAATCATACTGGAATTTGTTACTCCAGATTCATGCCAACTGAGGGTGATTTTGAAACGAATTCGAGTCCAGTGCTTCGATTTACTGTGCCGCTGCATATAAAAACAGGGACGCACGTCACGCTCAGTTGAAGCGGTTCTATCACTGGAGGATTTCCAATCAAGTACCAAACTCCAGTCTGAACCGGCATAAGTGAAACTGGTACTTTCTAAAAGATTGCATCGAGCTGCCTCCTTAGCATCTCGAGGGACTCGCAGTTGTTCCTCAAAAAATGTCACACTGCCACGAACCTCGATTTCTAACAAACAGGACCAGTCATCAAATAAATATCGTTCTTTAAGTAAAAATCCAGATTCAATCCATCTTGGGACTTTCAGTGTGGAATTAACGGATGTGAATGTGGTTCCCAGTTCTTCACGACTAAAATTACGTGAATGGTACTCTTGATGCAACACGGTGAAACGCACATACTCCAAGTGTACCTTAATTCCAGCACTGAGACCGCATGCTTGTAAACTTACTCCCATTGGTTGTTTCTGATAATTCACGACGAAGGATCCGCGTCGTGCTTGTGCATCTAGCGGATCGCAGTAGTATTCCACTCGAACAATCCAGCTGAGTCCGCCGTATGTGAATTCCTTTGATTGTACAGTCTGAAGAAACCCGCGGGTCAATTGGGGTGGAATAATAAACGTATAGACCTGGCTATTGTGTTTGTCTCCTACTCGTAAAATTCTGTACAACTGTAGACTGGGTGTACGACTCGTGGTGGTAACTGGAGGTTTCATAACGATGGAAATGCATGCCGAAAAGCGCAAGGTTACTTACAGTATTTATGAGTCTGGACTTCTTTTTAACGCAAATATGGTTGGATGGTATTTGATAAACGCCCACGTACATAAAAACAATTCAGCTATCCGATTGGTGCAAACAACTTTAAGGATACTCACAGAACATGTTTAGTTTTCATTTTGAAGCGCTTATTTCTCGGCGTGATGAATTTTAGTAATGCAAGTTTAAAATAGTTCATACTATTTTAGAAAAAATATTACTGCGTACATTCACCAAACAAAGCTAAAACACCTGCCAAGATAAAAATCGTGGAATAACTATAGAAACAAACTGATATACTGTCCAAAAGCAGCAGATTTATGTTGAGGTTAAGTTACTTATAGTTCGGGGAAAATATATCCCAATTTGTGACCTGATCATTTCGTACTAAAAAACTTTTAATAACTGCAATTCCTGTCGTGTAACTGGACAGACAGATAACAATCAACTATATGAATCACGCTGTGTAATTCTTTGAGTCGGACACCAGGCTAAGCATGACACAAATGGAGAGACTGAAAAAGTCACAAAACTATTGAAAGAATATCACGTGTTGCGACGTATTTGCTACTGTTCCTCAATTATGTTTGTTGCGTTATTAGAAACTGAGTGCTGTCTGTCACTCTGATTGTCCTGTTTATTAATCTTTTTCATTCAATTGTTTGCTTGCAAAAACTATGAACATAATTTACAAATTGATCCTTCCTACATTCTTATCAAAATATTCATCAACCGTGCGTAGGTTGACAATACTTAACAATCCGTTATGTTCACATAAGCTATCTGCTAGCCACTATTTCCTCTCTGTCGACTGTGTGATGAAAACAGGATGATGGGTTACTGATGTGTAGTCGGAGATTTGGTTTATTTCAACTTGAATATCACCCACAATTGATCGCACCTGTCACATTTCCATTACTCACAAGCGAAAGTGGTTGAGCGTTCTCATATGATAATTCGGTCGTGCCTAACGTGAGGCCAATGGCGCAGTGGTAAACACGGTTACCTCAAGAACAGCGTGGCCGTGGTTCTAGCCCAGACAGTGGCGAGGATATTTACTACTGACGAGCTCCAATGAGAGCGAAACTCGAGTCTAGTGCTTCTTTTCGAAATGGGCCGACTGGAAAGTCTATGGGAATGCAAAAGCTGCGATCAATTGTGGGTGATGTTTAACATGAAAGATGATGGATGTTCTAAAATATTATTCAGTCGAACGTTAACTTTTAAGATTTTCTTTCATCACTGCATTTTATCAACTGCTTGTCTGTACAGTACTTCACGTATTTAGTGGTTCTGTTGTCACGCTCAAGGAGCCAGGGTACCGACTGAACTCCCAATATTGAAGGTAAGAGTTACAGATTGAAACCGTGAGAAAGTGAGTTAAGCATACTATATTAAGTCAAATCCGAATGACAGAGATAAACAACCGGACAGAAAATGAAGCTATCTGTTACTCACAATTCTTTTTCAAATTTAATTAGTCTATTGGTTCCAAATCATACTGAGTATACCAACTATCATCAAACTGCAATGGAAGATACACTGCCAGAACCGACTGATCTTCGACATCAGGAATTATGGAGCCTGTTCGCAAACGGTTCGACAAACACATCTCAAAACCTGACGTTATGGTTACATACAGTTCAGCATCCACTTTCCGGTCAACAAGGCAAACTCGGTGGTACTTCGTACTATCTAAGTACGTTGTCAGCGGTGTCTCTCTAATAACCTCACCTAACTAGTTTTAAAAGTAAAATGTGTTTTGGCAAACCATCTGTTTTTTGTTATTCATCGTCGGGCCAATTACATAACATTTTAAATCATCATAGTTTAAAACAGTTCGTTACCTTGACGAACTTCAACACAATTATGAGAGGATGCAACTCATATGATGTTTTCCTGAGTAACGTTTTGTATATTTTGACAACACATGGATGTGTATCTAATTTTAAATGAGTCAAAATGCCACAGAGCGGAAGTCATGGCTTAAAGGATTAAATAGATGGATAGAGAAACTGAAAATCAAAATTGCGAGAGTGCCGACTACCAGGTTAGCTGAAGTACAAACGCATATTTTTAACTTTATGTATGTATAATGTGAGGTTCAAATTCCAGACGTGTAGTTACCTATCAGTGGACGGGGTTGCAATAGACAGTCCGGTGGATCCACTACTGGTCGATTTCTTCGTGACCAAAGTAGAATCTGCATCATGCGAGAACCTGTCAAAACCGATGTTGTACAGACGCTACGTAGATGATTTTCTGGCCATTTTTGAGAGCTCTTGTGACTCATATACGTTATTCTCAGAGTTGAACCGAACTAACCCGAACTGAAAACTGACGAGAGAGAAAGAAGCGAATGACTGTCTTTCAAGCATGGACAATCTAGTTACTCAAATATCAGATGGCATCGTAAGAAGATCCGTCTACAAGAGGCCTAATCGAACAGAACAGTATATATTTCAAAAGCTTCTGTCCGGTGCAGTATAAGGAAAATTTAGTCTGGACGCCTATCCACAAACTCGGAGGATATGCCCAGATGACAACTTACAGTCACAATTTGGTTTACTGACAGACAATCTGCAGGTCAACGAGTATCCCCTTCGATTTATTAAAATGTACAACAGAGCCGTCATTCGAACGGTAGAATTGACGATGGTTCCGTAGAAGACGGTGTATTTAGAACTCCGTTTCTTGGGACAGTTGGTCAACAGTGACGAGGAAGCGTCTAACAGTTGTCATATCCAGGTCATATAATACCGCACAATTTTTTATAGTACGGCGAACGGGAACTCCACCAGTGGCCCCGGTTACGAAAAAACAATGTACGTCCGTAACACCTCACTGTTGATACAAATATTCGTGTAGCTGCGGTATGAGCTACATAAGGCTAACAAACCGAAAACTAGCTGGTCGTATTAAGGAGCATGTTCCCAAATGGCTGGACACTTGGTTAGAAACGCCAGACGCATGCACAGATGATGACGGACGGCGTCCACCATCATCGGTTGCAAGGTACATTATACAAACAGGACACCGAGTCCATGTTCCTGACGCATTCTTGGTGAATTTTCGAACCGACTAGAAAGCATAATTTAGTCTGCTGAGGCTTTGGCTATCAAACGTCAAAGTCCCCCTTGTGTGATCAGACACAACTTGTCTTGAAGCGGCGGCTAACCTGGTAGTCGACATTCCTACCATTTTGATTTCCAGTTTATGTATCCGTCTATTTAATCCCTTAGACCATGACTTCCGATCTGTTGTATTTCGATTCGTTTAAAATTAAATACATATCCATGTGTTGTCAAAATGTACAAAGTGCTACTCCGGAAAACATCACATGAGTTGCAACCTCTCATTATTTTATTTAAGATCATCATGGTTGACAAGCCAGAAAAATCAAAAGTAATTAGTCACATAATTACGCCACGCGGCTATGAACTGGAGGAAAATTAGGTGATAAAACTGACCTCTGGATGTATCAAGTCAGTAACGGCGAGGGGATGCGTTGACTGAACTAGTGACTGGTAGAATAAGTAACACAAATGAAATGACCTACAGTGCGGCACAACTGCGAATCTCGTTCAGATCCGACTCGATAGTGCACGTACAACTCATATATACGTTGCCTAAATGTGTGACCTCATTTTGTGTTTACTCTTCTACATGCTCCTTCCACTGGAGCAGGTTACGTCTTTCCAGAGCCAAGCCTCTTTCTCAAAGGATACGTGGACACCACCCCACATGACTGACTAAGGGCGAGGTGAAGTCAATTTCCAGTGCAGTTCCGGCTCACCTTGTTGACTCAGGGCAATGGGTCTCACCGGAAGTGACTATCCAGCCCAGTTACCGCTTGCCCAGTCGTCAATCCAGAGGAGTCGAATTTCGTATTCTGGCCACCGCGGAAGCAATCGGAATTCGGCTGCGCAATCCACAGTTGTGCGCTCAGGAGAAATTTTCACAGATCCTATGGTTACCATGGCCTCCCGTTACCGATTCGACGCCTCCGGAAGTCAATTTCGTCACCTAATTGCCCACCAATTAACAATAGCTTGACGTAATTATGTGACTGATTGCTTTTGGTTTTGCTCGCTTGACAACCATTATGATGTAAAGCAAAAGATCGAAACCCGACTCTATTCCTTCCATTCGTAAGGGGCCGACTGGAAAGTTTATGGAAATGCGACAGCTGCGATCAGTCGTGGTTGATGTTCAGTGTGTATGAGCAATCAAAATCCCCTACTACTCATCAGCACACAAATAAGTAAAAACATCACAAACTAACCTTCATGGTAATGGCAATCGATGAAAGCTTGTGCAAACCACGAATGCACCAGAAATTAAAGCAATGTTCCAGGCGACCTACCAAACTGTGGTTAGACACATAGGCAACAGAATGTTCTCCTGTGCTACATTGATGTCCCACACGTGTCGTCATTGGGTCAACATGCAGACCGTATATATAGTCACAATATTCGCTGATTAAAGTTCACTGTTGCATCAAGCTTATTTGGCTGAATTGCGAACTCATGGCTTGCAAGTGATTAGCCAATTAACAACAAATATACAGACCCAAACGGTAAATAGTGTGACTGTTCAGGCGATATATTATCACCAAACGGACAAAACAAACGGCATGAGTTGATGTGCGTTTGGTAAATGGGGGTGACTTGGAAAAGACACAGGTTAATCTCACAACTTGCTGCATTCTCACATCAACACTAGGTGAAGTAGATGCCACGATTGGCTGTTCTGTCTACTTTTCAGTATGAATCGACTAAGCGACTGGTGCTGACCAAGACTCATTTTAACAGTTAATGTTTAGCTCAACTCATTTTAGATTTATAGATTACGGCTTTTTGTTCACCCATGATAGTATGTAACAATGGACTGCGAAGTAGAAGGTTAACTCATGATCTACAGGGTCGTCACAAGGAGCTGAATAATACAATATTTACATAAAGGTTCCCGGATGAGCGATTAACACAACGGTGTGAGTAGTGCTGTAATGTTGGGTAAGTATGAATTAGTCCAACTACATACCGATTGCTATTAAGTCATCTTAGATGATTGAGTTGGTCATTTTTAATCACTTCGTTAATGGTTTGATTCGAAGGAATTCATTGTAGAAATGCTTTTCTTCTCGACTGGCAAGGTGTATCATAGTGATAATACTGTGACCGACAGACAAGGCTTTGTATACGAGCTGACGTGATCCTACAAAGGATAGCACCTTTTGATGAAGCCAGTTTTTATAATATAAACATACACTGTAACCGGTACATGATGTTTGGTCAGGTGCAGCGGCGACAGAGAAGCTGATTTCGTGTGGAACATACTAGTAGAAATCTAAAGGCGTCAAGTAAACGTGAGCTAAGAGACAGTCAGCGAGAAGTGAGTATAAGTGAGTGAAAGTCCAACTAGCTAAATTTACGCGCACTGGTTCTATTCAAGGCAGTTTCCTTTTGGTTGGTTGATGCTTCGTGCATGAGTGTGCCTGTGACTGTGTGGGCTAAATGTTCGCGGCTCACGGAATTGAAGAGAGCATACAGGGGCTTGTTGCGTTCCCGGCACTTCTGTTGAAGCTGTCGAACAGCGAACACCAGGTCGATCGTAGCCCGATTCGCCCGGAATCCGCATTGCTCCTCAGGAACATTGGCCTCTGAGACATCCAAATTCAACCGGTTCAGAAGGATTCTGGCAAGTTCCTTTCCTGCGCAGCTCAGCAGACTGATGCCCCGATAGCTGTCGGGGCATTGCTTGTTACCCTTACCTTTAAACAAAATTACTATCACAGCATCGCTGAAATCCTGTGGCATCTCCTCGTGCTCCCAGATGGAATAAACCAGCCAGAGCAGTGCACGTTCCACCGCCAGTCCGCCATTCTTCAGGATTTCGCCTGGCAATCCATCTTCACCTGCAGCCTTTCCGTTGCGAAGTTGACTAATCGCTCTCTGTAAATCAGGAGTGAGAGCAAGTGAAGGCTTGATGGCCTGCTGCAGCAGGCTGTTCACGGTCACCCAATCAATGATAGCAGGACGTTTGCGCCATACCTTCATGATGTCCTTTGGCTGGGTGCACGGACAGCCGGTGTCCACGTCTACCTGTGCATTAGTAGATTGGATAGATGGGCCGAATATCGCTTTGAGCGAATCGTAGAACTCTTTATGCTGCCAACGATCTGAGAAGCCTTGCGTCCGCTCACCCTGCCTCATCCACCAGTTGTCCTTGATTCCGCGAACACGCTGGGCCAGTTGACGGCGGATACTTCGGAACGTCGCCTTCTTCGCTGCATTGCCCGGGTCCAATGTGAAAGCAGCAAACGCAGCATTCTGCCGTTGTCGGGAAGATCTATAATGAACAGACTTGTGTACCTGGATAAATAATTTAGTCCTGACCAGTCTATGATCGGTGCTACATACAGCGCCGCGCATCACTCGCGTGATACGCACTTCACGAATGTCGCGCTGCCGCACAATCACGTAGTCAAGCAAGTGGTGATGGCCGCTTCGTGGATGGGTCCACGTCGTGATATGGCTCGCATCCAGCTGGAATCGGGTGTCCGTGATAGCCAGCTCGTGAGTAGCACACAGGCGGAGCAGACGATCACCGTTCTCGTTCACTGAACCAATGCCGTAGGGTCCGAGGACTCCCGGCCAAGCTACCGAGTCACGCCCGACTCGAACGTTTAATTCACCCAAGACAAACAGTCGATCAGTCACAGGCACCGACCGGATTGTGGCGGACAGTTGACCATAGAATTGGCCCTTTATATCATCAGTATGACACATTGTTGGACCATAAAGCCTCATAAATGTGGCAGACTTACCTCGACCGAGTCGCAGG